>CM076578.1:1380753663-1381252423 GCA_034641835.2 Pinus albicaulis | reverse complement strand
TATTATGTGTTACAAGTTGTATGGTAAAGCAACAACAGAATTCTTTGAGGAAAGATGGGTCCCACTCATGTACACATGCAATCATGATGGAGTCATTTTTAATTGGGCTGAAATTATCATTGCATCTATCCAAGCCAGTGTGATAGATGTTGAGGTTCCAATAGAAGGGGAGCAACAAAAAATTTATCTAGCTTCTTACCTTCTTGACTACATATGTCTTATATGTGAGTTTGAGATGATGGGGTGGAAGTGGGCTCTAACTACATACATTCATACCATGCATATTTACTGCAAGGAGTTATAGGAGAGCCAATATATGGCATCTTATGTAAAGATAGTTGAAGGCTTCAATTCACCACTCTTCCATACCTTGTTTGATCACGATTCACCACGCATGTCTGATCGTGATAATGAAGCAATCCAGGGAGTTGTTGACTGGTACAAATATCAAATCATTTGGCTCATGGAAACAACCACACAAACTCCCACTGTTTGTAAATGAGAAGATAATTTTACAGGAAATTACAGATCATGTGACCAAAGGTGTCGATGGCATGCTATCACGATTGAAGAAGGCACCATGGACTACATACCCATTTTATATATGCATATACCGCGTAAAGAACTATAAATAAGCACAATCAAAAGCTACTAGCCTAGATATTTTTAAATTTGGAGAACTAGACTTCTATAGGTATGACCCAAAGGGTGTAGTCTCAACACATTGTTCCAAATGTAAGTGCAAGTGGTCTTACTTGTTTCAAATCAACCAAGATGAAGAAATAAATTAAATTTATTATAATTTTATAGAAGCCTTGGGAAGAATGAATGACTTTGATCATGTAGTTGGAGATTATTCCAAAGTAAAGAATTTTAAAGACAATAAAACCACATAGAAAGGGAAGTGGAAAAGGAAGTTCCATAAACAAAAAGAGAATAAATTAAAAGAAGATCTTGAGTTAAAAAATGAGAAAGAGAAAAGAGAAAAGGGGGAGGTAGAAAAAATGACAAAGGTAGAAAGAGAGATATTGCTAAGGAGGAGCAAGAAAGAAAACATGATGAAGAGAGGAAAGTAAATAAAAATAATTCCTTGAAAAAGAACAACTAGAAGAATAAGAACAAGAGGAAGCAAGGTTGAAAGAATAGCAAGAATGAGAATCCCAAAATGTAGGTAACAATGGCTTGCCATCAACATTGATCCAGAAGCGTCGGGCTCCACACCATTAACGGGAGGCCATTTTCCAATCAGAGATATGGGAATCACTTTAAGCGATCACAATAAATTTATGAACTTGGAAAATTTCCTCTTTGATAGGGGCACTAATCAGATTATCTAGGAAAGGAGGAAATGTTTGGCCCGAGAATGAGGAGGGCCCATATTAATGACATAGAAATCAATATAGTGTCTAACACTTTAGATAATCCATTATACATAGACTCAATCAGGAATTCCTTTTCCTCAGCAAAAAAAATGAATATTGAGAATTTTATGAAAAAGGTAAAAGAGAAAATACGAGCTTAAATAAAACCCATCAAGAAATCGAAAGGTTGCGAAAAGAAAACTAGGATTTATCGTCTTCAAGCTATTATGATAATTATTATCACAATGCAACATTGGAAATAAATAAATCATTGGTGGACATCATGAAGAAATTGTACTAAGAACTCACTAAAATCCAAAAGGTGGTTTCTATACTCATTTCAATTCAAAATGCAGTTAAAGGGCAACACGTGCAACTCAAAGACACCTTGTTGACCATCGATTTGATGCATTCATAGAGTATGGAACACCATAATTCACCAGAGGTATTGCTAAAAAAATATAAGCTCATTTGGGAAAGATATAAGGCTACAATTAGACTTCATATACGAGCATAGGAAAATATTGAAAAGCATGTGATAAGAACTATGAATACCTATAAAAAAATCACATTATGATGGAGACATTAGTAAAAACTCACAAGTTAGTCTCCATCAGAGCCTAAGAGGAGGTGAAACCCGAGTAGGATATTGGACATGAAATACAAGAAATGATTCATGCATGTAAGCTAGAATTCATGGAAAAGGATATAAAGTCAACCAAAGAAGCATTAGCATAGAATTTGATATATCCTGCTAAGTTCCACACCATGTCCACTCCATTGTTTCACCATATGAAAACTGACTAGATGACAATAATACCAAATACATATAAATATAAAGCCATAAATGAAGGCTTAATTTCGAGAAAAATTCTATCTATTGCAACATATTATAAGGCTTGGCACACTCATGTAATGTGACAACCCTTTTGGTTTACTCCTCCCTGTAAATATTTATGAATTCTACTTTGTAATTAAATTGTGGAAATTTAAACACAATTAATTGGCTAAGGAAAGGGGCATAGGTTTAGTGTCCTTAAGGAGGAGATTACTTGGGATATTGGATGAAATAATCATTTAATAGTATTCATGGCATGATTGGTAGGTTTTACTGAAACCGGCTGAAATTAATAACAAGTTGGAGGAAGAGTATGGGATACCTCAATGTAGGACAAGCATGTGCCCCTCTTCCCTATCTCATGGATAGTGCTTGAACAAGTCAACAAGAAAAGAAGGATAGGGGTGTTAAAGCATTCAAACAACATTGGAAAGGGGAATTCAACCACTTGAAGAAGAGGGAAAACAACACTCAAAGATAGGGATAATGTTGAAAGAACACAACATAGTGGTAAAGCATGGGAGAGGAGAAAATAAACCATAGTTTGGGGACTAGGCGGTGATTTCACGTAGAAAACATGGGAAAAAACATCTTAGGTGAAGGAGCAGGGTTCTATATATTCCTAATTTTTGGTGAAGATATTATATCATTTGGCTTCCTAGGTTGCAGAGGCTTTCTTTGTGTTTTTAAAACTTGAATTTGGGCTTGCAGTTGGTTATAGTGTGCTTTGGATTCCTAGTTTAGGGTGGAGACACAGGAGGCAACTTTTCCTGGCACAAGGGGGTGGAGATGGTGTAATCTTTGGATTCCATGTATCTGTTAGCGCAAGGATTCACTCCTTGACTGCAAAAGGAGTAAGCTTTACACATCTTAGTTCATTTCAAAATTTAAATGGTTTTTTGAGTGGTGGGATGGCTTCTCAAAGAGTTTGAAATGATTTTTTATATTCCTTAAGACTTTCATGCATTTGGAAAGTTGTGGCAAGTATAAATTGTATGGGTAAATTAGTAGTATAGGGAGAAGAGTGTACAAAATAAAAGGAGATGGATAGCTGGTACTTATTCTAGGAAATATTCATATCCTAAATCAGTCACACAGCTATAATGATGGCTCTTTACACAAACTTTGTTTATGAAAAGTAAACAACATTCAAAAATTAGATTGCATGCATAAATTATTTCACAAATCCTTTATGAAATCTTCACTAACATGTTATACAACACATATATGATTTTCAGAAAGCTGGAAAGAAAATAATGTACTATTAAATCCTTTTAAAATTTTCTTACTCACACCTTGCTAGCTGATGCAACTCATAAAACAGAATAAATTAACCAGGAGATAAAACACACCATACATTATATAGTTCTTGAGTCACAAAATCCTCCAGCCTAAAGTGAAAAAATGAGTTTTCTTTATTATATTAAGTCTCCAAGTAGACCGACATCCAACCTAGAAATGGTATTTACAAATGATATATATAGAAAGAGAGGCACCAACTCCACCTCTTCTAAAATGAAGGAAACACTACTTCTAACATTACATAGGTTTCATAGGACATTAAAATAATATCCCATCGAAATCTAACTGAAAATACAAATGTAGATGAAAGAAGATAAGAAAACAGGGTTGAACTGCTGAGTATGTTGGCATGTTGCCCTTTTTTCTGCTGATTTATATCCTTATGTCTTTGGTTATTAAATAGCCATGTATCTTAATTTAATATGACCTCCAACTACCTCATAATCAATTATCACCATCACTTGTTATATCCATTTGGTTATGAGTCATTATCTTTCCTTAACTAGCTTAGAAAATTTGCTAACAAGTGTCAAAAATTAGTTAAAACAGGAGCTACCGTAAATTCCAGTAAAAACATGTAACTGCGCAAAAAATGTAATGCTACTAGGATTTCTGGCAGCACTCTATTTATTTTTCAAAATTTCACATAAAACACTAAAAAACCTGTGCAGACTTACATTCTTTGACATTTGGGCTGTTGTTCAAAATTTTACTTGATAAGAAAAAAGGTGTTTTATCAAAAAAAAAATTTACCTTCCTTCCATGTGGGGTGCAGCATCAGTAATATTGTCCAAGTTTGACTTGTTGTCAACAAATGATCTTGATCTGGCTGTTCTTGTGGCTGCTTCTTTGTCAGTGGCATTTTTCTCCTTTGAACCCTTTTGGATATTTCTTCTTTTTTAGGGTTATGTGTGCTGCTCTAAAGGGGTTTTGTTTTTATCTTTCTTCTTGGATTCCTTTGTCTTTAACCCTTCATATTTTCCTTCTATATCAATGGCCTCTATCAATAAACTTGGGTTGTGCAAAGCCTTGGACTTGAGCCTAAACTTTTTGTTGTCTCTAGTATGTCTTTTTCTGGTACCAACAACAGGTTTGGCTTCCTCTTTATTTTTCTTTCTACTTATCTCATATCCTGCATCTTTGAGGAATTCTTCATTAGAATTTGTGGGTTGATACTCTTTCTGCATTTTCTGTTGAATATCTACTTCCGAAATTTCCAGTAGCTTATGTGCTTTAGATTTCTCTGCAGTTGCAGACCTTCCTCTTCGAGCTCTGGTGTAAACATTATGAAAATGAGGAATGGGGGGGCACCATTTTCATAGATTTGGTTTTATTAATTGAGGATCTCTCTCCTTTCTCCAATTTTTTCTCAACCTTGACTGAAGAAATATTTTATTTTATGCTCTTGGCTTTATGGATATTCTCTCTTTTAGCCTTCCACTTGGTTCTTTTTGTAGGCTAAGGGTGTTGCTGTGAGGATGGAGGTGTAGGTGCAAGTTGGCCTGCCCTGTAAAACAAGAAATGGTCCCATGTTTGATTTGTTTTCCTTAACTCTTCTTCAACTAACACTTCGATGAGAGCTTGATGATACAAGTTGTATTTTGAAGCAGCAGTATGTGTTTGAATCCTTTCTGACATCTTTGTCAGACTCTTCAGCAAAAATTATGGCAAGTTGAGGGTCTTCATACCTGCAACATGAAAAATAAATCTCATATGATAAAGAAACACTATTGTATACCTTCTTTCACAAGTGCGGTAAACCTTGATGAGTTTAACAACTTCTCCCCATTCATTTTTGAGAAAACTGCTGGGAATTACTTTGGCCCAGTTGGGATCTCTGTGTCCATCTTTGAGGAAACTATTGAGGTCTCCTCCAGTGATAACGTGACCTTTAAACCACCTTTCACCTTCCTGTGGAAGGTTGAATGCCTCAGCAATTGAATCTGTTGATACCTGCAATTTAATACCATAGACTGTGGCTTCTTGTCCATTGAAATAATTTTCAAACTCTTGAGCTACTCCTAAGTGATAGCTTCTCAGTCTGGTGCACAAAGAATAACACCCTGCTTGGACAAACAACCTTCTCACATTCTTATTTGCATCCGCTAGGTCATCACCTTGTGGTTCAATTCGTTTTATCTTTCCTCGTCTTTTAGTCATCTTCAGTAATTAATAACTCTATCTGTTGAAATATGATAGGTGGAAAATCTAGAATATATGACCTAACCAGTGTTGTTGTGTCTTCCTCTAAAATTATGTCTGAAATCTAAGATTCCTCCTCAATCTGAAACTCTAGAAAATTCGTTCTCCAACAACTAAGCTTGCAACTGATACTTCTCCTTCTTTTTCGGTGATTTAAAACAACAACGATGGTTCATCACCCCATGAAATGGATTCTCATTATGGTGAGTATCCTTGACCATAGTATACACCATGTGATAGAAATCATGATCTTTAGTTGGCTATGTATCTTCAGATAGCATGCTATAGGTGGCTTGAAATAAGCGGATCTGTGATTAGCAGTCACCTCCACTGCATGCTAGTTTATTGGCCTAAATTTCTGGTAGCATCTATGTGTAACCATAAAAACGGTAACTGCATTAAACCTACTAATCCAAAATCTTTCCATTCGAAAATCACGTACCTTGACATGAAACCAGACCAACTCGGTAGACAGATAAGACAGGATCAACGACTAGCTTTGGTTATTGCGGATTGACACCTAGACACTACATGTATACCATGACTTAAACTTAACGTTACTGACCACAAACCTATCCTATCATGTGATTTAAATCTTAATAAAAATGTTTAGAACATATTTGAAAATAAAACATGTGGCTTCACACAAAGTGGATGCACTTTTTATTTTTATTTTTAAAAACAAGGTAAGTTACCGAAATTTCCTGTAGCATCGGATTAAAAGAAAAATAGACAGAAATAGGAATATAACAGACTGTCCGAAAAGGGATAAAATAGGCACTACTGGAAATTACGGTAGCGACCAATTTTTTTTTTGAAATTTACAAAATCTAATCCTAAAAACAAAAAATTTAAAAATGGACTCATGACTTAGCAACAAACTGTGCTAACAGTATCAACTAATTGTTTGGTTTAATTCCTTTAAGAAATCCTCCTTAGGATCTAAACTTGGCTCAGGATTTTATCTAAAACTGGGTTGGATAATTTTTTATGTGTTTCCAGAACCTCCCACTCAATAAACAAATAAAATAACTAACTTGTACTTGACTTTTTGTGGAATTTATACTTGAAATAGATGTATGATTTTTAATTGTTTAAGTGTCTTAAGTCCATTTTTTTTTTCTGAAATTAAACATGTGTAACAGTAATATAATATAGCAAATAAACATCCAGACATAACAGCAAAATTAATCTAGGAGTTCACCCAAATATTGTGGGCTACGTCTCCTTGAGCTCTTGTCATCTTGACTAGGCTCTTTGGGATTATGGTAAAGTTTATTTTACAAGTTCCACACTTAACTCCAATGGTTACTGAACTGAACCAAAAGTCTTAGAATACCATCTATATCCCTGTCATGGTTGTCATCACTTTGCATACAGATCTAGGCCCCCTTAGACTTGATTACTTATGTCAGTGCTCTAAGATACACTGAGCTTCTCTATGGCACTAACTCCTTCATAATTATTTTAATATCCCTGAAACCTCACCTACTATCTCCAGCACACATCAGACACCAAATATAGACTAATTATTTTCTCCAAATGAGCATTGCATCCCCAATCTAGGCCTTCCTCCATGGTTTGCCCTAGGCTGCCCAAAACTTCCCTGTAGGTTCTAGACCTTTATAAGTCTTCAAATGGATCTTAAAACCCCTTAAATGGATTCATAATTCTAAAAATAGTTAGAATAGACTATTGGTTCACTGAAAATGGCCACTGGCTGCTCCAGTTTTGTCTCCAACACCTGGTGGCACCCTGTGGCTCTAGGGTCAAAGAAAACTTATATGTGGCTTCTTGAGTTCTATAAGTCCTCAAAAGCTTCTAAAACCTCCATCAATGGATTAAAAATTCTCATTACAAACAAAAATGACTATTTGTTTGCTGCATAAGGTCTCTAGCTACCCTGGCTAGGCCCCGAACTGCTGCCGAAAAAACCTGGCACTTATGGCCCCTGGAACTTTACTGAAGCATCTCTACCTTAAAAAGTCCTCTATAGGCTCTAAAAACCACACCATTAGTTCCAGAACATCTGAAACATCCAAAATTTACTATTTTATTTCCGAATAAGGCCTCTAGCTCCCTTGGTTAAGCCTCAAACTGCTGTTGCCTCCTAGTGGCCCTGGTGGCCCCTTGAACTTCACTGGAGAAAAAACCTGCTCAAAATTCCTCTGATGGCTCTGCAACCCACTCCATTGAGTCTAGAATGTTGTAGATAGTCTAAATTAACTATTTTCACTCCAAAATTGGTCGAATCAAGCTCAAGATAGAGCCTAGATTGATTTTTCCCAATGACCCCTAAAAATCCTCCACCAAACTTGGAGGAACTCAAGTTAACTGTAGATAGACTGGCCGATTCTGAAAATTTTGGTTACCCAGCTAATTCTCTGCCATACCTGACTGTGGCATTTAATGTTTGGGGTAGAGTTGGGCACATGCCCCAAGCCCTGCATTCTTCTAACCGCACATCTCGATGTAAACTGTTGCATAAAATGCACATTTAAAATGGTCATGTGAACACATTTCGAAACATCAGAACCATCAGGGTAAACATTAACCACCACATTAACCTTTCGCCAAAATCCCTACATGTGAATGTGTTCAACGGTTTTAACCGTCGATGGAAAGGGCTTTGGCCCGCGGTCTTTGCGCTAAGGCCACATGGGGGAGGGGTTGGCCCCTCCGGACCCCCAAACCGTAAGCCATCAAAGTTTAAATACAACCGATCTGCATCTACTTCCATACTAGCACTTGAAACTTAGAGAGAGTGTCATTTCTGTTGGAAAAGAAATATAATAAGAAAAAGAACCTTATCAGAGCGTAAGCAAAGAAGCTATAAATTGGTGTCCATAGTCGGTGGTGAGAACATGGTTAAGAACCAATATACATTTCAATGGTAAAATGCGGCGCTTGCAGGTAGGAGGGGGGGCATTCAATTCTTGTGTAGTCCCAAAAATTTTAATAAACCATTCCAGGGCCACATGGCGGCCTCCGGGCCTGCCACGTGGTAGCTCCTAATTGGCCGAAAACTCAAAAGTCAACCAATTTCCCAATGATATGATGCCACTTGGCATGATCTGATTGGCCCATATGGTCCAAGAATATTTTGAGGAATATTCTCATTTTGATTTTCCCAAAATTCCAAGTCAAACTTGGTTAGAGTCCAAAATTTTGCAGTTTACTAGACTTTTCAAACTACGATAACTTCTTCATACGGTGTCAGTTTTTCGAACCATTCACAGCGCTGAAATCAGGAAGACGAGATCTATCTGATCACTCAGGTTCAGCACACTTCTGAAAAATTTAAATTTTTAGCTATCACTTAGGTCCATGATCTAGTTCTGATCACACCTCCTCATTAGGAATCTTTTGGACCACAAAATATTGATATACTGATCTGTACAGTAGATGAGAATACAACACCCTCTTATTTTCAGCCTCCATACACTTACCTTGCATGGCTAGTGCCTTTGGACCACAACTCAAAGGTAGTCGACACTTCCCTTCTTAGATGCACTTGTCCTCCTATCAAGAATTGTCTTCCTTGCACTCACTCAGAAATTTCTGGCAAGAAATTTACAGAAGGTAGCTAAACATCACTTCCATGATCATAGATCCAAGGTGGCTCAAACAAACATGAGATTACAGCATAAAACATGCATACATAACTGAAATTTTCATATGTACAAATGAGTGTATGTCTTACTGTGTCAAGAAGTCAAACCACTTCTTACCAATCCACTTCCACAACGACTTTTGTTGCTGCAAACCTTCTTCATGTGAAACATCTGTTCTCACATCAATGATGGAATCCTTGGTTCCAACTTCGCCAGTCTTTTTGTCCTCTTGCCTCATGTGCTTGGGATGATTAGTTGGATGCAATGTCCAACATTGGGAAACAACACGTCCCTTTCTCTGGCAATGTGTGCAAGTCTTATGCACCTTCTTTGCAAGTTTCCTTTGCTTCATCTTCTTCTTTTATGCCTTCATCCTCTTCCAGCATCTTGAAACATCATGGTTACACAGACCACAAAATGCACGGCAACTCTTTCTTCCATTCAAGTATGAAAAATTTTCATGCCTTGCAGAAACATAATCAACTTGACTATGGGAATAATTATACCTCATATGTTGCTTTGCATGTCCATCCTTTTTGCCTTCATGAGGAGATGAACTTGTAGAGGTTACAGCTTTATTTTGTAGACTAACACCAATGTTCATGTCTTGAAAACTGTCTTAACTTGCATGCTTGCCATAAGATGCATGTCTACAATATTCTTTCTGTAACATAGGCTTTAAACAATGTCAATCAACTTGAAAACAAACTTGACATGTTTGTGATTTAGAACTTGCGACAAAAGTTCTCTTTGAAGTTGCCTCACATGCCTTCATGGCTTTGGAGTCTTTGCCATTAGTTTGAACATAACCAAGACCAAATTTCTTAGGTTGTTCCTCAACCAAAATAGGATCAATCATGCCTTATGCATTTTTTCCTAAACCCTTGCCTTCATATCCCATTTTAAACATTAACTTGGACCCTATACCTCTAGTTTTCTTTTCAAATGAACCAACACATATTTCTGAAGAGGAAAATGAAGACAAATTAGAGTGAATTACCTCTACTTCATGCATGTTCTTGGTTAAGGCCTCTTGGGCTTGATGGAGTTGCATCTCCATCTCATGCATTCTTTGAAGAATTTATTCCTTCTCTTGCTTCATAGCAACCAATTTCTCATGAATTCTAGTGCTTTCTCTTCTATCTTCAAACTGAATCTGCACCATATCCTTCAAGATGCAGAAGTCTCGCTTCATGTCCTCATCGAAGAATCTTGTGAAGGAGGAGGATTTTGAAACCTCACTTGATGAATTTTTCATTATGAAAATGAAAAAAATAACTTCAACAAAATTCAAAAAGCTTTCAAAACAAATGACAAAGCTTCTGAAAAAATGGCTATAGAGTCAAGCTCTTATTCAAGCAGCCTTTTGCAAAAAAACCATCTTCTACTTCAAGGATTGTCTTGAGGTCCTTTGGGTAAGGAGAATGCCTTCAGCCATTCTTCCTTCTTGTCCTATAATGGACTTAGCTATTAGTAGCTTTCCCTTCACCTCTAGCAAACTCAAGCAACATTTAGTTTGCAAACAGTCAAATAGTCAAATCCTTTGCACTGTTTAAGCACCTTTCAAGTCAAACAAGCAAGATATTGCTCTGTCAATCAAGCAACCAAGTTCTCAGATACCAACCTGATCTGAAAATGGTTTTGATAACTTGTTATGCTTTTCAAGGACCTTCCACTCAGTTAAACAAATAAAATATCTAGCTTGTACTTGAATTTTTGCGGAATTTATAATTGAAATAGGTGTGTGATTTTTAATTATTTAAATGTCTTAATTCCATTTGTTTTTTCCTAAATTAAACATGTGTAACAGTAATATAATACATCAAATAAACATCCACACATAATATCAAAATTAATCTAGGAGTTCACCTGAATATCATGGGCTACGTCTCCTTGAGCTCTTGTCATCTTGACTAGGCTCTTTGGGATTATGGTAAAGTTTCTTTTACAAGTTCCACACTTAAATCCAATGGTTACTAAAATGAACCAAAAGGATTATAATACCATCTATATCCCTGTCATGGATTTTATAACTCTGCAAAAAAATCTAGGCTCCCTTAGACTTTATTCCTTTTGTCGGTGCTCTGAGCTACATTGAGCACATTGAACTTCTATATGGCACTAACTCCTTCAAAATTATTTTACTATCCCTAAAACCTCACCTAATATCTCTAGCACACATCATAAACCAAATATAGGCTAATCCTTTTCTCAAAACAAGCATTGCATCCCCAATCTAGGCCTTCCTCCACGGTTTTCCCTAGGCTGCCCAAAACTTCCCTGTAGGTTATCAACCTTTAGAAGTCTTAAAATGGCTCTGAAAATCCCTTCAATGGATTCATAGTTCCAAAAATAGTCATAATAAAATATTTTTTCATTGAAAATGGCCTCCGGCTGCTCCAATTTTGCCTCCAACACCTGGTGGCACCCCCTAGCTCTAGGGTCAAATAAAACTTCTATGTGGCTTCTCGAGCTCTAGAAGTCCTCAAAAGCTTCTGAAACCTCCATCAATGGATTCAGAATGCTCATTATAGTCATAAATGACTATTGGTTTGTTGCATAAGGTCTCTAACTGCCATGGCTAGGGCCTGAACTGCTGCTAAAAAAAGTTGGCACTTATGGCCCCTAGAAATTTACTAAAGCATTTATGCCTTCAAAAGTCCTCTACAGGCTCTAAAAACCACACCATTAGTTCCATAACATTTGAAACATCCAAAATTGACTATTTTAATTCTGAATAAGGCCTCTAGCTCCCCTGGCTAGGCCTCAAACTGTTGTTGCCTCCTGGTGGCCCTAGTGGCCCCTTGAACTTCAGTGGAGAAAAAACCTACTCAAAAGTCCTCTGATGGCTCTGAAACCCACTCCATTGAGTCTGTAATGTTGGAGATAGTTGAAATTTACTATTTTCACTCCAAAATTGGTCGAATCTAGCTCAAGATAGAGCCTAAACTGATTTTTCCCAATGACCCCTAAAAATCCTCCACCAAACTTGGAGGAACTCAAGTTAACTGCATATAGACTGGCCGATTCTAAAAATTTTGGTTCCACTGTTAATTCTCTGCCATACTTGACCATGGAATTTAATGTTTGGGGTAAGCCAGGGCACACACCCCAAGTGCCGCGGCCTTCTAACCGCACATCTCGACGTGAACTGTTGCATAAATTGCACATTTAAAATGGTCATGTGAACACGTTTCGGCAACTCAGAACCCTCAGGGTAAATGTTAACCACCACATTAACCTTACGCCGAAATCCCCGCATGTGAACACATTTAATGGTTTTAACCATCGGTGGAAAGGGCTTTGGCCCGCGGTCTTGGCGCTAAGGCCACATGGGGGAGGGGCTGGCCCTCAGTGCTAGCCCCTCCGGACCCCAAAACCGTAAACCATAAAACTTTAAATACAACCAGTATACATACATGGTTAATAACCAATATATATTCCAACGGTAAAACGCGATGCTTGTAGGCAGGAGGTTGGGCGTTCAATTCCTGTGTAGTCCCTAATATTTTAATAAACCATTCGAGGGTCTTAATTGGCCGAAAACTCAGAAGTCAAACAATTTCCCAATGATACGATGCCACTTGGCATGATCTGATTGGCCCATACAAAATATTCTGGGGAATATTCCAAGAATATTTTGTGGATTATTCTCTTTTTTATTTTCCCAAAATTCCAAGTCAAACTTGGTCAATGTCCAAAATTTTGTAGTTTACTGGACTTTTCAAACTACGATAACTTCTTCATGCGGTGTCAGTTTTTCGAACCGTTCACGGCACTGGAATCAGGAAGAAGAGATTTATCGGGTCGCTTAGGTTTGGCACACTTCCAAACAATTTGAATTTTGAGCTATCACTTAGGTCCATGATCTAGTTCTAATTAGGGGTGGTTGACAACAAGAAATATTGTAGTGAAATCACCCTAAGGCTAGGTAGAGAGTTGGATTCCCAATCTCAGTTATCGAGATCATTTATATCACAAGATAAGTGGCTTACTTATGTTAATGTGATTTCTATTTCAATGTGATGTTATATTGTTGTTATATAACACATATATTTAATGAGTATTTCATGTTCATTATGTAATTGGATGAATGTGTAAATGAGAAATATGCATTTCATGGTAACTCGACACTCCCTGTAATATTAATATGTTTATAGTAACTTTTATGGAATATTGAATGGTTTAATGCACTAATACATTGGTTGTGAGTATCTTGAATGGGTTATGTATTAACCTGAGAATGGTATGCCTTAATGCTTCACTAAAAGGTGTTAAGAGACTTGGACATTAGCTCCCATTATAAATCCATAAGAAGAACTTAACCCAGGTCGAGATTAAGTTCATAGCATGTGCAAGGAGAAACAATTCAAGGAAAACCAAGAAAATAATCCTAAAGCGTTAAGGTAAAATCCTCCTTAAAATTGATTGAACTTAGGCCAAATTGGGGGTCCAGGATTTCAAGCCCATTTTCTTTGGAAATTTAAAGAAAGGATCAAATCAGAATGGTTGAACTACTCTAAAAATTCTTGCTCAAAGGCTAAAAATGTAGTTCAGGGTGCAAGTAGCCTTGGGTCAAGGGTTCAAGCATGAGGACCCAAGAAATGTGGTGTGGGGACTGAGCCAATTCATGGCCTGGGAGTTTAATGAAGGACCTAGTCCAAACTAGCCTACGAGATGGAGAACTCATTAGTCATTTAAGGTGGAATTTTTTTTTTGTCTCTAGACCAAGGCTCCTTCCCATTCGTATTTTAGGAGCAGTGTGACTTTTTTCTTCCATCGTGGCCCTAGGATACGAGAGTCGTGAAACGAACATTATGTTTGTTGAATGAAGAGAGACTCTTTTCATTTGTAGTCACAGTCCTATGGGGGTGAATATTTTTTGTTACAAAGTGTTAGTGTGAATTCTAATCGCAAGTGTACGAAAAAATATCACTTAGCTGTGCATAAAAAATAGCCCTAACATCAAAGATGGTTATCAATTTCCTTAGATAGTGAGTTAGTGATCAAAATAAATGCTACAAAATTCCAGCTCTATGCAGTTAAAAACATTAAACAACAAATAATAAACAAGAGTTTCTCCATGCATCCAATGAACAAGACAAGAATTTTTAAATAATTTTTTGTATTATGACACCTGGGAAGGGAACATAGAAAGGTGTTACAAGCCCCCTCAATGGTATGGGTTCTTATATGTCCTTAGTGCTTCAAATCTAAGATCTCTCTCTCTTGATGGTGCAGAAAATCCAGACAAAAATGGAACTCAAAGGGAGCTCACAAGCAAAAAGTAGGAAAATATGCCAATGATGGAGGATCAAAGTCAGACCAAAAGTATAGATCCAGAGTGATCTTTAGGCAACAAAAGGTATTGAATGAATGGAAAAACCCTTCTATTTATAACAAAATATTGATTTAGTCTAGATATTGGTGCACAATTGAAATATTATTAGCCAAATCTAGATCCAACTTTTATGGAATATTTTATTATTTTTGTTGGAGGGGAAAAGAATTTGAATTTGGTCAAATCCCTTTATTTAGAAATAATAAATAAATAAATGATTTATTTATTATTTTAAAAGCGTGGTTGAGTAATAATTAAATAAATAGTGATTTATTCAATTATTTATAAATGATTTAGTTAAATTTAACAAGGAATATTACTTAAATAATGTTTTAAATAATTATTCCTAGAAAATAATAAGATAAATAATGATTTATCTAGTTAATTTTCCTATTTTGGGTTAAATATGACCAAGAATGTTAATTAAACATTGGTTTAATTAATTATCCCTTGAGGAAAATCAAACAAATAAGGATTTATTCAATTATTCCTCATGGGGTTTCCTGTTTAGACCAGAAACAACTTAATAAATTATGGATTACGAAGTTATTTTTCATAGTGAAAGCAATTTTACTATGGTAAAATTGGTCTTACATGGTGTACTTTAGTCCATCTTATAGTAACAGGTTAGATGACCAAAACTTGGTGTAACACAAAGGATAATGGTTGGGGCAAGATTACGTAGAGGCCTGAAGGATGGGCTTGCATGAAAGGCTAGAAAGACCTTAAAATGACAAATGTTAATTATGCATGAAGAGTTGGGAAGTGGGACCCAATACCACGCCTGTGAGGCTGGATGACATGGATCAGGAGGTGATTTGGAGGGCATAGGAGATCCTTCTAGAGGGCCAAGCGACCTATAGTTGACTAACATGTGGTGCCTTAGGAAGGACCATGTAGCAACATGGCATCATTGGGGCCCCCAAGATGACCAAGAGGTTCACTTCATAGCCTGAGTTTAGGTGTTGATTATGTAGAGCCCATTGTTGATGGGGTGAACCACTCAGGGCCACAGGATGAGCACCATGTGGAAAATTTGCAAGCATGGCGAGGATTTATTCGCTAGGCTTTAAACGACCATAAATTTTGACCCGGGAGTCAAATTTTGATAAAATTTGTATCGTCAAAAAAATCTCAACGAGATGAAAGCAATCATGTATTTGTCCTAAATTTTAAGAAATTTAGGAAATAAGAAAATTTTAAGACCCCATTTCCATGATAGGACTATGGAAGTCGAGCTAAATGAAATAAAAAACTCCATTCACCTTGGGAAGTCCAAGGGTATGGGAGGTGTTGTTACATGTGACCTAAGAGTTACAATTCCAAGTGCAATCCTTATCAATTTTGAAGTTAGGCCCAAGTTAGATGTTTACTTTATTCAAAATGTTATTTTGGAATTATGATGTAATTATGTAAAATTAAAAAACAATTATAAAATAAAGTGAATTATAAATTATAAATGAGGGTGGGTGAAAAGTCATGGAAGGTGAAGAGTCACCTCACTTTTGTATAAATATAACCCTCTAGTAAGGAGGCAGGGATGTTAGTTTTTGGACTTTGGATAGCTCTTGAAAGGAGAAATCTTGTAATCACCTTGAGGACTAGTTTTCAACTTCATGCACTCCCACTATTGGGATTTTTTAAGACACTTTATGATTTGGCATTTAATGTTAACTATAAGATTTAGAAGCCAAAGGACCACGGCAAGGACTATCTTATCATGTGTTATCGAATATTGAAAGACTTTTCTTTATTTTTTTCCATTAATATATGTTTGTTGCATATTTGCAGCAAGTTAATGAATTATTTTGTTATATATTAATTCTTATCATCATAAGAAATTCTTGTTAATATTTTCAAATGTTTATGTTTTTTTTTTTTTTTGTAAATCATTTCACAATTAATAGCTAGTATACTTTTAGTTTTCATGTATCTTAATTAGAGATTGATGTCACTCTTTATTTGAGATACATGCTTATTATAAATTTTTTGTAGTGTTCCTTGTACATATTCATTTAAATTATTTTCATTGAGTATTATTTTACTTGCATTCCATCATGGACTTGATTTAGGTTTCCCTTTCATATATCATTCATTTTTAAAAAAAATCACAAAAGCATAAGATGGAACTCAAGTCGAAAATTCGGATGGGACTCTCATCCTAAACGGTTTTAAGCCTACCTAGGGCCTCATACCAGATATATATCCTTAAGGTTGTAAGCGATGCATTCAGCCTAGTCAACTTATTCAAACAGGGACAACTAAAGATGCATATGATTTGGAGGAATCAAGAAGTTACCAGAATCACAACAAAAGATAATATACAAAGGAGGAAGAGGCATTGTCATCAAACTAGTCATAGATACATCCAATAGTGAATGAGATATGTCATGGAACTATTCATCATTTGGTTGATTATGTTGTAGGATGGCACAAAGGGTGTAATGTTCCCAATTTCTATGGAACATTAATTTTTTCCATTTTCACATAGGAGATAAGTAAAATGGGTAGGAGACTCGTTCCTTTCTTGGATAGAGAATAAAAATCCTCTTGGCATGAGGGAGGATCACTTTTGGAGCTTGATTTCACACCTCCATGTGTGAAAGGGGGCTTTTGCAAGAAGGCTAGGTCAAGTTTGACCAAGTCAAATTGCGCAGTAGCATGAGGTGGAGAGCACATTGTGGGCCAGCACAGTGGGATAAGGAGGGAAGCTTCTAGAGGAAGGAAACCCTAATGAGTGGGGTCCATTGAGAGGGAGCTCACTTTGTTTAAAAGGAGGGCAAGTCAGCCATTGCAAATCATCTTGAGAATTATTCATCTTTGGTCCGATGGACTTACATCAACATCTTACTGGTTATCAATAATTATCGAGGGAATTCCTGTTTAGGATTTCCTCTCCTTCTTGAGTATCTCTTGGAGGATTTAACTCTATTCCCCATATCCAAATATTGAGGTCAAGCATTATCCTTCATCATCAGCGCAGTTTCAGCTAGATATTGTGCAGTATTACTGGGGAGGTTTTCTATAACACCATCCTTAGTTTGTTTTTCAAAGGAGGTAGCTTCCATCCCTTTGGGAGATCAAAAAAGGAGTTTCATTAGATTATTCCACTATCTTTAGCACCAGGCCATCATATGCAGCACATTCCCTCTCTTAGACAACGTTATTCTTGGAGGGCATTTGTTGTGAGGGCTTAGCAGATAGTTAGAGGGTGAAATATTAGGTGAAGGGATCGGCCTTTCACTTCAGATTTCCATTGGAGGAGGGTTCTTCATTTGTGGCATCCATTTCAGCCTTCTGAATCCAATTCTAGTTATTGAGTTGTTATTTCCCAGCAACTCCGACATTTCTGCAAAAGTGCCATTTTGCTTGTATTTCAGCCAATCCTTTTAGAGGACTGATGCAATGTATTTTCATGGGTTGAGATCATACTCCCCCTTCTTATTTGAGCTTCATATTTCCATATCCATGTATTTCTGACATATATGTAGCTGGGCCTTTAATAGACAGTGCATTCATAGCCTGCAGTTCCTTAACTATAACAGTGTGCTTCATATTCTTCATGTATGTAATGAGGGGCTTGTTTTGTATTGATTGAATGATTGATTCCTAAATTCATTGCATTCCTTTACTGCTATAATCATATGTGTTGGCTATTTACATATTTTTGCATAAGCAGGCTCAGATAAATAATGCAGATAATCCATTGTATGTTCATACATCATTGCAACCCCATTCTTTGGGCAATTCCTGTAGGAGGAATATTACAAGATCTATAGATAGAGTTTGTAGAGGGCCAGGTAGCCTCTGGATCTCATCCTTTCTATAAGGTGACATATCCAGTAAGTGCCCCTATAGTCAATCTCTGGAAAAGATTGTGATATTTCAGAAAAAGGAATATTACAGTGGTATCAGAGCAGCTTTCTTGGCTCAGCCTGTGGCCTCCAAGCCAAAGAAAGAAGAAGAAGATGATAATGCAGAAGATGAGCTTGATCTCATCTATTTTCAAAACAAAGAAGAGCCTCCCCGAGGAGGAGAAGAAAAGAGGAGAAGAGGAATGTCCATGCACTTCCTATTCTCAAAAAGAAAGAAAGCATGAGAGATGCTCGGACCATCTGGTTCTAAATCAATACCTGGATGAGTATAAATCCCATTCTGTAGCATTCAGGGGAGCTACAATGTTCCCACAGTTTATTCATCAGAAAGAGGAGAGAAAGTCCTATGGCAAAGGAGAAATCAGAGGCAATAGGTTCCTATTGGCTACATTTGATGGGGATACTTCAGCTAGAGCTTGGGTGAAAAAGCTAGAAGCATTTTTCTTGCTACATCCAGTGGCAGAGGAATAAGCAGTAGAGATTGTAGCACTACACATGGAGGATGAAGCCTCTGTTTGGTGGTTCAAACCCTTGGTTCATTCAAGGGTAAGCTCTTTTGAAGACTTTTCTCAAAGATTGATCCAAACCTTTGATGGAGAGAGGAGAAGAGAAGGGAAAGCCATTCCACCATGGGAGGAAGACTACACCAACGTTGTCACAACCTTGGGAGGGCAGCCTTCTACATCTATGGATGAGGCAGCCATTGCATTGGAGGAGACAACTAATGTAGCCATACAAGAAGAACATCCCAGGATCCACTAAGGTATGAGTGAAGTTCCATTTTCCATTTCAGCAAGTTATTTAAAAGATTGTGGAAATTTATCTTTAAAGATCCAAGAATCTACACACTATGCTATTTTAGATCACCATGATTGCACTGCATTGTGAAAAGGGTTCAAGGAGGAGATGAGCCCTCATCCTCATACATCTAGGTTGATTTGCATTCAGCCATTGTGGTTGGAGTGTGAAATTTTGGAGGATGAAGTGAACCATGATACCCCCATGAAGAACAATGGAAAAAATTTTAAATCGGAGGAAGAAACAGCTGCTACACCATTGGAGGAATTAGCAGCGCTGTCAAACATGGGTGGAGAGGAGATGTTACCTCCATCACCATTGTGTCCTCATTGATCCAGCATCATCAGGGGTGAGAGATCTTCTCTAGGAGGTCTCCAAGGAGTTTCATTTCAAATTTCCATGAAATGCAAAGGGAAGGATATGTCTTGGGAGAATGGTAGCCCTCATGAGAGGAGTGCCAGAGGAGGAAGAAGGAGAAGACATTCACAAGGAGCTGAGTGGGTGTGGATGAGAAGCAAGGGACTGATTTTCTACTTACAAATATATGATACCGGGCAGTAAGAGACTTGGCTGTGTTGGCTCCTCTTAAAGGATTTTGGCCATCACTTGATGTACTCTTTTTCCAGGAGGATAGGAGGGGAGGAGAGGTGGCAGGGTGTTTACATCATTGAGCAGCAGAGAGTAGGGATACATGGAGCTGATATGGCATATATATCAGTCATGATACCTTCATTACATGAGTTACATGATGTGAGCATGAGGAGGCAACAAGCACTTGGGTTGCTTGAACTATCATGGAGAGAGCACAAGCATATTTGCTCTCATATGATGTATGGTGTTGCAGGAGTAGAGGAGGGAACTCTCATAGTGCAAAGGGATTACTCCTTAGCTTGTACTGATTGGGAGGCATTTCCATCTTGGGAAAAGCTTCACATTTGCAGCAACATCACCGGATGTGTTCTTGACAAGGAGCATGTCAAGAGACAAAGTTTGGCATGGGCAAGAGCATTTTTGCATGAGCTCATAGCACTGTCACTTGGGAGCAGGATCACACACATGGATCCATCTATAATTTTACTTCCATCCTATGGTAAGAGCATTGTATTTTAATTTTTTGATTGGCATCCTCTTATCATTATGTTGCAGCGCATGGCTCCTCAAAGGGGCAGATTTTTCATGTTACTCCATGAGAAAAGTTGGGCCAAAACATATGATGGAGGCAACCATATTTCACATGGACTTGGGAAAAAAAAAATTCCATTTCACACATTTTCAGCTAATTCATATGATTAGCATTGTATTTCAAAAAAAAATTCCTTATACATTTCTTAAGCAGCATTTTGGAAAACTGTGTTGTTGCTACTTGGGAGACTGTTGGTACCTTTCAGCACCATATGAAACCATCACTACTTCCTCTATTTTTATGATGAGCATGTTCCCCTTTTCTGATATTTTCCATATTATTATTGGGAGCATGATTTTTGGATTGACACATGAGTTGAATGTGTCTTTGAGGGGAGATGATTCCCACAATTTATGCATGGCATGTTCTAATGGGAACATGAGGAGAGACATAGGCACCACATCCCTTTATTTGCTTTCTTTAGAGGTGAACCATGAGACTAATGATTTTATCCATCCATTGTATGTATATGGGCATGTATTTAATTTTGTATTGCTGATTCACTCATCTATTTACTATTCAGTAGTAGAGGTGATATTTTCTATACAGTACTTACCATGTTATTTTCTACAGCTGCAGTGGATGAGGTTGCGTTGTAACCCTATGAGACATTGTTTGTACCTTGCTGCACATGGTATAACCTATAGAAAACATGTCATTGGGGTATTCTATGATGATTAATTCCTACTCATCATGGATGACATATCTTGGGCCAACCAGATTATCATTGATGGAGGAGAGATCCTTGGAGGATTGCTCTTCATATTGCCACTTGGAGGCAATACATTTGCAGCCCATGATCAGCACACACTCCACACTAATAATAAGTGGAGGGGAGGATAGCATGGGGTAAGCTATGGAGATTTCCATATTCACATTTTCAGCCCACCTTCTTTTCCAGAGCTCAAGGTGGAGAGAGTTTTCTATGAGTTGTTATATTTGGAGGCAACTCATGTTGTATGGGTGATTGCTTGGGGATGGGAGATTCATATGGGAATGATGAGTCCCATTATATATAAGATCTCATGCCTCAATAAGGCCCTTAGACAACCCACTATTCCCTTCATGGATATTTGTTTCTACATGATAGCTATTTGGGGATGCTCACCAAAGGCTAGATTGCATATGTTGGAGGGAAAACTTGGACACTTGATTGATGATATGGCATCCTTTTCTTGCAGGAGTTTATCATGCATGGATGCTACAGGGGAAGTAAGGGGAGATAAATCAGTCTATCCTTGTACTTTCTTGAGGACAAGCAATCTTTGAGAGGGGAGGACTGTAATGTTCCCAATTTCTATGGAACATTAATTTTTTCCATTTTCACATAGGAGATAAGTAAAATGGGTAGGAGACCCATTCCTTTCTTGGATAGAGAATAAAAATCCTCTTGGCATGAGGGAGGATCACTTTTTGAGCTTGATTTCACACCTCCATGTGTGAAAGGGGGCTTTTGCAAGAAGGCTAGGTCAAGTTTGACCAAGTCAAACTGCGCAGTAGCATGAGGTGGAGAGCACATTGTGGGCCAGCGCAATGGGATAAGGAGGGAAGCTTCTAGAGGAAGGAAACCCTAATGAGTGGGGTCCATTGAGAGGTAGCTCACTTTTTTTAAAAGGAGGGAAAGTCAGCCATTGCAAATCATCTTGAGAATTATTCATCTTTGGTTCAGTGGACTTGCAACAACATCTTGTTGGTTAGCAAGAATTTCTGAGGGAATTCCCGTTTAGGATTTCCTCTCCTTCTTGAGTAGCTCTTGGAGGATTGAAATCTATTCCCCATATCTAGAAATTGAGGTCAAGCATTATCCTTCATCATCATTGTAGTTTCAGCTGGAGATTGTGTAGTGTTGCTGGGTGTTGTTAGGGAAGTTTTCTACAACACCATCCTTAGCTTGTTTTTCAGAGGAGGGAGCTTCCATCCCTTTGGGAGATCAACAAATGAGGTTCATGAGCTTATTCCACTATCTTTGGCACTAGGCCATCATATGCAGTGCAGTCCCTCTCTTAGACAACATTATTCTTGGAGAGCATTTGCTGTGAGGGATTAGCAGATAGTTAGAGGGTGAAATCTTAGGTGAAGGGATCAGCCTTTCACTTCAGATTTCCATTGGAGAAGGGTTCTTCATTTGTGGCAACCATTTCAGCCTTCTCCATCCAATTCTAGTTCTTGAGTTGCTGCTACCCAGCAACTTTGGCATTTTAGCAAAAGTGCCATTTTTCTTGTATTTCAGCCAATCCTTTTAGAGGATTGATGCATTATATTTTCAGGGGTTGAGATCATACTCCCCCTTCTTATTTGAGATTCATATTGCCATATCCATGTATTTCTGACATTTATGCAGCTGGGCCTTTAATAGACAGAGCAGTCATAGCCTACAGTTCCTTAACTATAGTAGTGTGCTTCATATTCTTCATGTATGTAATGAGGGGCATGTTTTGTATTGATTGAATGATTGATTCCTCAAGTAATTACATTCCTTTACTGCTATAATCATATGTGTTGGCTATTTACATATTTTTTCATAAGCAGGCTCAGATAAATAACGCAGAGAATCCATTGTATGTTCATACATCATTGCAACCCCATTCTTTGGGCAATTCCTGTAGGAGGAATATTACAAGATCTATAGACAGAGTCTGTAGAGGGCCAAGTAGCCTCTGGATCTCATCCTTTCTATAAGGTGACATATCCAGTAAATGCCCCTATAGTTAATCTCCGGAATAGATTGTGATATTTTAGAAAAAGGAATATTACAAAGGGATGGTTGATGAAGTTCTTTCTATGTTGTAAATTATTGCAAGTTATTAAGAGAAAACAAGTATCTCTGGTAGAGTTGATTATAATTGGTTCATCTCAAAACTAGAAAAATGTAGCTCCAATCTTGTTCTCATTTTGCACAAGTAATCGACAACATATTGCTATAGCTTAATAACTTGAAGCTTATGAATCTGTCAAAATTGGCCCAGAATGGCAGAACAAGAGTTTTGATTGGTGCATTCTGTTTTGAAAGAAGTGCTACACAAATGCCAACTATAATGAAAAGAGGGTTTAAGTAAAATCTTTGAATTAAATTGGAATTAATTAATGCCATACTCTAGCATTAACTTTATGGATTATATTTCTGAAAATTAATTTTATTAATAAGGCATCGTGGACGAAGTCTTTTTTAAAATAATTAATTGATAACCCATCATTTAAAAAGCTATAAAATGTTAAAAGAATAATATAATTTCCTAATGTAAGGGAAATGTATAGGTGTGTGAATGAGGTTAATGTATATGTCTAAAGAGTTATGTAAAATTCCATGTCAAGTAAAGAGGTTTGTTTTTTTTAATATAAAGTGTTGAAGTCAAAATGAAGACAAGGAGTCAATGATGAGTTAAAATCAAGAGTAATGAAGTCTTGATAGGATTCTAAGCCAATGACAAGTCGAGAGTGCATTAAAGTCAAAAACAAGTTAGGTTCATTAAATGTGTCAAAAGGATGCATTATCGGTGGTACCTGACACCCAAGCTTAGATTTAAGGTTGAAAGTCACTACATAATATTTTTTTAATATAAGAAGCATAAGAAAATAATTCATAAAAAGGAAGCACATATTGAACCTAGGTGAAATCAAAGGAGAAACATGAATCATATGTGGTACAATGAGGATCAGAGAAAGTGTTGCTCATTAAAGGGAATCTAAATTTGTGGGGGCGTTGTAAGAGGGAATAGCAGCTAAGATTTAATAATTTGGCTCATTTAATTAAAAAGGTATATCAAGGAAGCATATGTCTAGGGGGAGTCTAGTATATACATATTATCACTATATTTCTTACACAAGAAAGAGAGAATCTATCCAAATGTGGCAAGGATAGATGTTTGATTACAAAGAAGAAAAGAGACCAATACCAGGGAGAATTTTAATATCAACAAGAGTAGTACATGTTTAAGGGGAGAAGAGAGCAATCCAAGGATGGTGAAATGGGTTATAACATAAACCATTAGGGGGGTGATCAAAGGGAGAGTAGATAAAGCCCTTTTCCATTAACGTCAAAAGGGGAGAATGAAGTCAACAAGGGAGAGCAATCCTTTATCATTGTTTTCAAAGGGGGAGAGGAGTAGATATTGGATCTCCAAGCTATGGTAGCTTGATAAGGGGAGTTCATTCCACAACCATCAATGACCAGTAATGTTTGGAAGTGTCGCCATCACTGACAAAGGGGGAAATTTTTTACCAATGTGGTGTCATTGATGTCAAATGAAGATGTTGTAGG
Organism: Pinus albicaulis; assembly: GCA_034641835.2. Lineage (NCBI taxonomy): Eukaryota > Viridiplantae > Streptophyta > Pinopsida > Pinales > Pinaceae > Pinus > Pinus albicaulis. The sequence goes on along the minus strand of CM076578.1, from coordinate 1,381,227,651 downwards.
GTTGTTGTTGTATTAGTGCATGTGTTATCATTATTGATTGATCTGGAAGGTAGCTTGGTGTTGTAGAAATTATACAAACAATATGTATACCAATGGATTCAATCCGATCATGTGATATGCTAAAGCAAGATACTAAATCCTTCTACAAATTAATTTCAGAAAATAAAAATGATCACACAATCACACCAAGTAAACTAAAGAAGCAAATCAATCCAAAACACAGACATTTTTCCTGGGGAAAGCTTGCTGCTCAAAACCCCTCTACCTTCTATTGTATGATCAACCAAGGAATCATGAAACAATACAATGCACTCTTCTCACAAGGGTCTGTTGCACTCTACCAGCTGTCTCACACTGATTTGGACAAAATTGACCAACACTTAGCCAATTTCCTGCCTCTGCTCAGCCTACCTTGCTTGTGAAATTCTAAGAGAATTAAATCCCTATTATTTGGGAATTTTTGCCTTCCAAAACTGCACAATGGTCATGGGAAATCCTACGGGTGTCTAATTGCGCACCGAAAATTTACTAATAATGCAGCTAATAGATAACATCCCCTTAACCTCTGTATCGACTGGATCTTCATCAGAACTGACATGCATGCAGCTATTAATAGTAAATCATAAGTCACTTCACAGATCACTACATGTAAATTAAATCTTATTTAATTCACTTGACCTCTCACTAGTGCAACAATCAATTACAACTATTTTAACTGATTTTAACTCAATTAATTGAGTTAACCGATTTCGCATGCATTAAAATAATACACTAACTACAACTTGGAGTCTAAAACAAATAGAATCACTCTACATGCCTCACCAACGACCCCCAACTCGAATTTCATGAGCTAACTGTGTCTATCACACTTAGTTAACTATTACAAGTGATTATGAGATAAGATTACAATTTATTGTCCAATTTAATTAAGGGAAAATTAAATTAGACACACATTTATTTTTCACTTTTCAACACTCCCTCTCAACAAGAAATGGATTATCAGATACCTCAATCCTGCCTCTATGGTATTCAAATTTTCTCTTTGCGAGCGCCTTTGTCAGAATATCTGCATCCTGATCCTCTATGGGAATGTACTGAAGTAATATAATGCGTCTCTAAACACAATCTTTGAGATGGTGGTACCGGATGTCAATATGATTGGATCTATCATGGAATACTGGATTAACGGAGAGTTTTATGCAACTTTAGTTATCACAATGTATCACCATCGGATCCATCTAATGACCAAACAAACGAACAAGTATCTTCCTCATCCAGATGGCCTCACATGTCGCCTGACTGGCTGCCATGTACTCTGCCTCGTTGAACTGAGTGCAACTAATATCTGCTTCCTGATGTACCAATAAACTATTGTCGATCCTATGCTAAAGATCCCTCTTGATGTGCTCTTCCTATTTGATGGACTGCCTCCCCAATTTTCATCGATGAAGCCTTGAAGCTTCACTCCCTCTATACGTCTGTACCATAATCCATACTCTGTAGTCCCCCTGAGATATCTCATGACATGCTTCCCTACCTTCCAAAAGAGCTTGGTCGACTTAACCATAGCTTGACTAAGTTGGTTAACTACATAGCATATGTCTGGCCATGTGTTCACCAAGTACATGAGTAAACCCACAAGTTGCTTGTAAAAAATAGCATCCACAACCTCCCCTGAAGTAGCATCCTCCTTCCTCTAGTTTCCTGCAAGAGGAGTCTCCATGGGTTTACAGCTCTCCATGTGTAACTTCCTCAGAATCTCTTTGGAATAATTGCCTTGAGAAACAAATAGCTCCCCATCCCATTTCCATATCTCCAAACCAAGGAAATAGTGAAGGAGTCCCATGTAATTCATCTCAAACTCTCTTGCAAGATATTCTTTGCAAGAAGTTATGAGCTACTCATCATCTGTCAGAATAAGATCATCACCATAAAGTACCATAATCAAAATCTTACCATCAACCACAATCTGGTACAGGTTCGCATCTGCTTCACTCTTTGTGAAGCCCAACCTGGTGAAATAATTTTCAATCCTGGTGTACCAAGCACGAGGTGCTTGCTTTAGCCCATACAGTGCTCTCTTGAGTCTACACACATGTGACTCCCTGTCAAAGGTCTCAAAACCTTCTGGCTGCTCAATGTACACTTCTTCCTCAATAAATCCATTGAGAAATGTGGTCTTCACATCCATTTGATGTATTTTCCAACCCATCTGCGCTGAGAGTGAAAGGATAGATATAATCGATGAGTACCATGCAACTGGTGCAAAATTATCCTCATAGTCAATCCCGTCAACTTGTGAGAATCCCTGGGCTACAAATCTAGCCTTGTAATTCTCCACACTCCCATCTGTTGCCTACTTCACCTTATAGATCCATCTAGATCCAACCACTGACTTCCCAACTAGTCTTGGGACAACTTCTCATGCATTTTTCATGACGATGGAGTCATACTCTTCAACCATGGTGTCAACCCAAGTTGTTTGTTGCACTACTTCCTCAAAAGAGGATGGTTTTGTCACAATACACTTGCTCATAAGAGCCATGTATTCATTATACATGTCTGATTATTATCTTTGTCTACGTTGTGATGTAGGTGCTCCTACATGTTCTTCTGCATCAAGTCTCAATCTGTCAGCCTCTGCAGCCTGCCTCCTACCATGTCTGGTGGATGGCTCTGCATGAGTGTTTTATGTCACACCACGATCCTCCTCATGTGGCTACTCCACATCTTGAGGTTCATCCTTTGCAACCAAGAGTTCCTCATATGCATGCAAAGCAAGCTCCCTCTCAAGGGACAATCGCATGGCTTTCTCCTCATCAAATTTTACATCCTGTCTGACAAATGTCATCCTGTTGTTTGGAAAATACACCCGATAGTTGTGGGGAGTATCAGTGTACCCCAAAAATATCCCAATATATGTTTTTGGTTCTAGCTTCTTTCTGGAATCTTTTGTCACATGGAAATAAACAAATGAGCCAAAAAAATTAAAATATGAAACATCGGGTTTCTTACCAGAAAAAGCCTCCTCTGGTGTACGCATGCCAAGTATTCAATGAGGACTGCGGTTTTGCACAAATACCGATGTGTTGCATGCTTCTTCCCACATATGAAATGGTAGGCCCTGATCATGTAACATATCTCGTGCCGCACCCACAATTGTTTTGTTCTTTCTTTTTGCAACCACATTCTTTTGTGGGTTATGAGGCGTAATCAACTCTCTTTGAATTCCTTCTTTGGCACAGAAGTTCTTGAATTCAATGGATATGTACTCACCACCATTGTCTCTCCTTAGATCCTTCACCTGCTTCCCTGTATATTTCTCAACAAGTTCTTTGAAATCACAAAATTTTGAGAACTTTTGTTCTTTCTTTTGCATGAGGTAGATCCAACACTTTCTAGAAAAATCATCAACAAAAACCACATAATACCTATGCTTTGTTGTAGAAGTTATAGAGAATGGTCCACACACATCTGAGTTAACTCTCTCAAGGATTTCCACTGCTCGATTATCCTTCTCGTGAAAAGTGGCCTTTGTATACTTCCCCATGGTACAGCCCTTGCATGTGTTTATCTGTGCAAGAGTACCCTTTGGAAGCCCCGTAGAAATTTTCTGCATGACCTTCAAGGCACTGTGGTGTAGATGGCCCAATCTCCTGTGCCATAACTCACCCTCATCCCGACTCACCACTCTGTCTGCTTTACTCATAAATTATTTTCAGCCATCTACATCAAGTTTTTAGAGGTTCTTCACACGAACCCAAATCTTCTTAACTTGTCCCATGGCTTTGTGATGAAGGAATGTTTTCCCTTCATTGAAAATCACATCATATCCTCTATCCTCCAACATAGCAACTGAAACTAAATTATTTTTCAAGCTTGGTACAAGCATGACATATTTTAATAAGAAAGGTTTACCTGACTATCTCTGAAAAGTAACTATACCAATCCCAGTAGTGCTATACCTCTCGCTATCGCCCATCTCAATGTGCATCTAAAGATCCTTCTCCTCCAGGATACTAAAGAGTTCTTTGTCTCCCTTCATGTGGAAATATGCACCACTATCCAAGTACCACACTAATCCCATCACACTAGACACCATGCATGCGATGAGTGAGAAGTCCAACTCAAAATGTGAAGCCAAAGCATCACCCGCTACAGATCCTAAAGCCTTATTGTTGTTCTTCTTCTTTTGTGGACAATTAGTGGCATAATGTCCATGTTCATGACAGTGATAACATTTCAATTTGGACATGTCACGCTTCTTTCCTTCTTTTCTAGTCTCAAATTTGGAATATGATTTCTTTCCCTTCCCCTTCTTTGCCTTGCCAGCCAAGGCACAATTTTCCTCATCATCTGTCTTGGATGAGGATCCATCCCTGGTATTCTGCCTGAATTCTTCTTGTACCAAATTCGACCAAAGTTGCTCCCAATCTGGTAGCTTCTCCCTCCCATTAAAAGATTCCTAATAACTATGCCATCTCTTGGGAAGGCATAGAAGTGGTAGGCTCACCAAGTGATCATCCGCTATAGTAATCCCGACACTTTCAAGCTCATCTCGACATTGGATGAACTTGGTCAAGTATTTCGAAATAGTGTAGCCTTTCTCCATTTTCATTTTCCTGAGCTTGTCCTTCAATGCCAATTTTTTTTGGTCACTTTTGTTCTAAAACAGATTTGTCATGGCCTTCCACATTACATATGGAGTCGCCTTGCCATGGAGACTCGAGACAATCTGATCTCGAAATCCATCTAATAATATCCTCCTCACCTTTGCAACCTTATTTTTCCAAGCATCAAGAAGAGCGACATTTGCTACTGCAAGCCTTGGAATATCAGTGTCGATAAATTCTTTCAACCTATTGTCCTCTAGAACTGCCTCCATTCTTCCTTTCCATGCAATATAATTAGAACTGCACTCAAGTGCACATTCCAATCTTAATCCATTGAAATCCATCATGATCCGCCTATTGCACCAAAGAATATTTTTGCAAATTCGAATGTTGTTCAGCACAAACTCAATTTCTTCTCCACTATAGTGATTCATGACGCTCTGATACCATGTAGAAATTATGCAAATAATTTTTATACCAATGTATTCAATCCGATCATGTGATATGCTAAAGAAAGATATTGAATCCTTCTACAAATTAATTGCGGAAAATAATCATGATTGCACAATCACACCAAGTAAAAGAAAGAAGCACATCAATCCATGACACAGATAATTTTCATGGTGATCCAGGTGGATATTGGTGGTCAACTGCCTATTCCACTTGGGGCCCCACCATTGTCTCTTTCAGTTTTTCAGTTTTGGCACAAATTACTATTTTTAGCAATTTTTCGGGTCCTGAACTTCCGGAGCCATTTTGAGGCCCTAAACGACATTTTTTTGGACCATGTTGCTCACTCAAAATTTGTAGTCCTCGGATATATATTTCTAACGAGGTATGATTCACATCAAACGGAGATCGTATGCCAAAGTTACGTCCCCGGGAGGTTGAAACACCAATTTACCCAAACGGGGCCCATAGTTTTGGCGCTTTATCTCCTAGGGTTAGGGTTTTGGATGTTTAGGGTTTTCCATTACTTCTTAAGGAGGGAGTAATGATCCAAATGGAAAATGGCATCCACCCATGGTATTCATCTACCCATGTTATATATCCACCAATGGAATTTACCCATGGTATTGTAAATGGCATCGACCCATGGTATCTATCCACACATGGAATTTACCCATGGTATTGTAAGTGGTATCAGAGCGGTCTGCTTTTTCTCGCTCCTTCTTTGCATGTCCCCAACAAGGTCAGGGTATAAGTATTTAGGGCTCGATCTAGTGGAACCTTTGCAATATCAGCCTCGCAAACCCCGACGGACGCCCATGGGGGACGAAAAGAAAGATGAGGGAGCAGGAGATCCTATCAAAATATTGCTAAAGGAGGCCCTCGAAAAACAAAGGAACGTGATGATGGATAACTTTTCCCAGATTCACGGCTGCCCACCGGCGGCGCATCTGCATCCAGCAACCACTCTGGAGGTGCGACTCCCTTTAAGGTACAAGTAAATTTTGACATTCCCATATTTGAGGGTCAAATAGATGCAGATGTCATAGATAGATGGTTGAATCTATTAGAAGGATATTTCTCGGTTCATGACTTTTCCGACCAGTAGAAGATTATTTTTGCACTCCTCAAAGCTACCCCCCATGTCAAGGACTGGTGGGAAAACTAATGTGAGAAAAAGGACGAGATAGAACCCTCTCTGTTCTCAGTCATACCCACTTGGAATTATTTCCTAGGTGCCATCAAGGAACAATAATATCTGGTGGGGAGCTATGAGGACAAGTACATACAATGGACCACGTTGCGACAACAAAGGGATCAAGATGTGCATGAGTTGACGAATCTGTTCCATACCCTGTGCAAAAAGTTGGGTATCAAAGATTTAGAGAAACAACTAGTCCTAAAGTATCACATTTGTCTGCACAGGTACATTCAGGAGGAAATGGAGTTCGTCAACATCTCCTCGCTTGGTACGACATACCGGTATGCTACCAAGATTGAGAAGAAATTCAAATAGAAGAAGCGAGACTTTGGATCTGTGAATCAAAAGCAAGGGAAAGGTGCTCCCAAATCGCAGAACAAAGGACAGATCCAAGGCATGGTGGCTCAAGACAACTTGTCAAAGCCACAAGAAAAGAACAACACCACAAAGCCAAACAAGGACACGGGAAAGTGGTGTGAGTTCCATAAGAGCTCCACTCACAACACAAGTGAGTGTCAGGCCAAGTAGTCACTGGTGGCCGAGATGAGGGCTTCTAAGTCTGATGCATGTTCCGACTCTGAATTAGAACCTGACAAGGGGAATGACAAAGGGAAACAGATTATTTATGTGGAGCCCAACGCCACTGTTGCCACTACGAAGATCCAGAAGGAGGAACCGAAAGATCCATAGGAGGAGAAACGTCTCTTCCACTCCCAGATGTAGGTAAAGGGCTCCCTGGTACAATTCATTGTCGAAAATGGGAGCCAAAAGAACCTCATTTCAACAGACTTCGTGAAGCAGTTGGGCTTGCCGACCATAGCTCGCCCACATCCATACACCATCGGGTGGCTTCACCAAGAATGAGATCTCCGCATCAGCCAACAATGCTTCCTTCCCTATAGCATCAAGCCCTTCACGGATGAGGTATTATATAACATTGCTCATATTGATGTTTTTGATGTATTATTAGGAAAACCATACTTGTGGAAGCATCATGTTGTGTATGACTCTCAGCGTCACGCTGTTATTGTTACTTTGGGAGATAAGTTGTACAGGATACCAGAGGTACCACCTCCTACTGCTATCTCTTTGGTTACTGCAAAACAATGCAGTAAGCTCATTTCCGAAACCAGGAAATTGTTTTCCTGATAATCCGAAGAATACTATGGCCACGACCTCTATACAGGGCTCCTCTGCACGACAACAACAAATGGACAAGGTTGTGGAGGAGTATGAGGACATATTCACCTCACCCACAGGGGTTCCTCTGCACTATTAGGTAAAGCACCCGATTTATCTAACCCCAGGTGCGCTGCTACCCAATGGACCGATCTATCGGCACTCTATTCTGGAGAATGATGAAATCAAGAGGCAGATTCAAGAGTTGCTACAGAAATGTCGCATCCGACCAAATTCATCGCCTTGTGGGAGCCCGTTCATGTTGGTATAGAAGAAGGATGGATGTAGAGACTCTGTATTGACTATCGGGCGCTAAACAAGATCACTGTCCAGAATAGGTACCCGATCCCATGGATTGATGACCTTTTGGACCAACTCAAAGGGGCGAAATATTTCAGCAAGATTGACTTGAAGCTCGGGTATCACCAGGTACCAATCGAACCCTCCTATGTGTGGAAGACTGCCTTCAAAGCCAAGGAAGGCCTTTTCGAATGGTTGGTCATGCCTTTCAAGTTGATAAATTCTCCAGTAACCTTCATGAGGTTGATGGACAACATCTTGTGGCCATTCACCAACTCATTTGTAGTGGTGTACTTGGATGACATTCTGATCTTCAGCCAGACTTGGGAAGAGCACCTCCACCACATCCGAAAAGTCCTCCAAACGCTACGGCAACACAAGTTGTGTGCCAATTTGGAGAAGTGCACTTTTAACATGAGCCGGGTTCAATATCTGGGATACACTATTGATGAAAGGGGGGTGCATGTGGATCCAACCAAGATCCAAGTCATTCAGGATTGGCCAGCCCCAACCACTATAACAGAGCTTCACAAATTTCTAGGTCTTGCTAATTTCTAATGTAGGTTCATGTTGGGATTCTCTCATATCACATTGCCCTTGATTCAATTCACCAAGGGAGGAGCGAGAGAAAAATTATTTTGGTCGGAATCTCAACAGAAGGCATTCACAGAATTGAAAAATTGCCTCTGTTATGCCCCGGTGCTCACATTACCAAACTTGAAACAACCATTTAAGATCTAGACAAATGCCTCTGACTATGCTATTGGGGTAGTTCTTACTCAACAGGGACATCCAGTGGCATATCACAGTGAGACATTGTCTCGCAAGTATCCCACTTATGACAAATAAATGTATTCCATTATGCAAGCTTGTCGACAATGGAAGAATTACATTTTGGGGAAGGAAACAATCATCCACACAAACCACCGGCCCTGCAGTTCATACATACACAAGGGAAGTTGTAGAATGATCGCCATCAGAAGTGGTCCACATATCTACAACAGTTTCATTTGAACATCAAGTACAAGAAGGGTAGCACCAATAATGTTGCAGATTTGCTTTCCACCACTCACCGATCGTGGCGCCACCGTTGGCATACGACCAAAGTCCCACATTGACTAGAAGTGGGGAGGATCATGGGTATATAAGGATGGACAAATATCTCCATTGGTATGAGGCCTTTTGGGGTAAAGCCCATAAACAAAGCCATGAGGGCTTAGGCCCAAAGTGGTCAATATCATACCATTGTGGAGATATGTGGTGTCCAGAATCCTTACAAGTGGTATCGGAGCCATGCCCCGAAGTTAGCGAAGTGGATGAATCCTCGAATGCCGAACGAAGGTGGTGGGCCCCGGTAATATCACGATGGGATCCGTGGATGAGCTCGGTTAGACAAGCGGTATGCTCCAGATTCTTCATGGACGTGTCCTGGTCCCAACACGGTGAAGAGGAGTTGACCTGGGATAGAGCAAGCTCTCGAGGCAGGTGGTGCTCCATGTAAGGCGTGTGCTTCCAACGCATTGGAGCGGAGAATCCTGGTTGGTAGAGAGTGGACGGATGGATAATCGTTTGAGGGGAGGCTCGATGGTCCTTTGTTCGAGGGGAGGATTGTTGGGTATACGACCAAAGTCCCACATTGACTAGAAGTGGGGAGGATCATTGGTATATAAGGATGGACAAATATCTCCATTGGTATGAGGCCTTTTGGGGTAAAGCCCATAAACAAAGCCATGAGGGCTTAGGCCCAAAGTGGTCAATATCATACCATTGTGGAGATATGTAAAATCTGCATCCTTACACATATGTGGTATCGGAGCGTTATCCTAAACTTACCATCGTCCGCCAGCTTGCTCCCACTTACCATGCAAGAACCCTTCTAACCCGAGTTTACCAAACAGAACCTTGGCCCTATACCAATGGTTAGAAAATTAAATATTACAGAAAGCAATGAAACACATAAAATATGCGGAAAATACAAGTACACAAAACATAAAACCAGAGACACAGAGGATGGTTCACCTAACAAAATGTCAATGATTGCCTTTGTATACCTTGGGCGTATGTCAGAGACAACCGCCTGCCATTCATTAACAGTAGGGGCCTTCAAGTTCTTTGGATGGTGGTATTCCAGAGGAAGCATGGACAGGTAAAAAGGTAAACTACTATTTTTTAAAGCCATTTGGTTGTGAGGCCTTTCTCCATATTAATAAAGAAAATAGAACAAAGCTTGAGGCAAATCAAAGAAATGTACCTTTATTGGATATGGTGCTAATGATTTTGGTTATCGCTTATATGATTATGAAAATCACAAAATCATTAGGAGCATAGATGTAATATTCAATGAAAAGGTCTTGTATAAGAATCAGTTGCAGGAAAAGAAACAGGAAAAAGAAAGCAAGGAATACACAGTTCTTGATGAGATAACTGAAAAAGTAAAGGTGCCTGAAAATAATAATAATCAACAACCATAGCAGCAACAACCACCACAACAGCAACATGCACCTCAAACACCTGAAAGTGGTGTTAGAAGATCTACCAGGATAAGTAGACCCCCTGAACGATACTCTCCTTCATTATATTATTTATTGTTGATTGATTCTGGTGAACTCGAATGTTATGAAGAAGCAATGCAGGTTTAAAGCAGGAAGAAGTGGGAGCTAGCCATGGAAGAAGAGATGGACTCCTTAATCCATAACTGCATCGTGACTTAGTCGTTGTCATAGGTAAAACTACATTATAGAATAAATGGGTTTACAGGCTGAAGGAAGAAGATGGAGGAAAACAGAGGTACAAAGCTAGACTTGTGGTGAAGGGATTTGCACAGAAGAAAGGTATTGATTTTGATGAAATATTTTCTCCCGTTGTTAAAATGAATTCAATCAGAACTGTTTTAAGTCTTGTAGCAGCGGAAGATTTACATCTTGAACAGTTAGATGTAAAGACAACATTTCTCCATGGATATTTGGAGGAAGAGATATACACGCAGAAACCAGAAGGATATGAGGTAAAAGGGAAAGAAAAATTGGTGTGCAGGTTAAAGAAGAGCTTGTATGGCTTAAAACAGGCTCCAAGGCAGTGGTATCTAAAATTTGACAAGTTTATGTCTGAACAAGGTTATACTAGATGTCAAGCCATCGATCATTGTGGGAACATTCGAAATAAAAATGATACAAATTATATTATACTGTTATTGTATGTAGATGACATGCTCGTCATAGGTTCATGCAGAAATAAATGTGCTCAAAAAGAAAATTACAAATTCATTTCTGTACTGAAGGATTTGGGAGCTGCAAAACAAATCCTTGGTATGAGGACAACTAGAGACAGGAAAAATCGCAAATTAACACTGTCTCAGAATGAGTACATAGAAAAGGTGTTGAAAAGATTTAATATGCAGAATGCAAAACCAGTTAGTACACCTTTTGCTAGCCATTTCAAACTTAGTAAGGAGATGTGCCTAAAGACCCAAGAAGACATGGATTATATGTCTAAAGTTCCATATGCATCAGCAGTTGGAAGCTTAATGTATGCAATGGTCTGCACAAGGCCCGATATTGCACATGCAGTGGGAGTTGTAAGCAGGTACATGAATAATCTAGGAAAAGAACATTGGATGGCAGTAAAATGGATTCTCAGATATTTGAGAGGTACCACAAATCAAGCATTATGCTTTGGTGGTTCAAACATTGCTCTACAGGGATATGTTGATGAAAATATGGCAGGTGACAGAGATAACAGGAGGAGCACTACAAGATATGTATTTACTGTAGGTGGAACAACTGTCAGTTGGGTTTCAAAAATCCAAAGTGTTGTTGCACTTTCAACAACAGAAGCAGAGTATGTTGCTGCTACAGAGGCTAGTAAAGAAATGATTTGGTTACAAAGGTTTATGGATGAATTGGGTAAGAAGCATAATATGGGCACGTTATACAGTGATAGCCAAAGTGCCATTCATCTTGCAAAGAACTCATCATTTCATTCCAGGACTAAACACATACAGCTCAAGTACCATTTCATACGGTCAGTATTGGAAGATGGACAGTTGAAGCTGGAAAAGATACACACTAGCCATAATCCTGCAGATATGTTAACAAAAGTTGTAATCAGAGAGAAACTGAGATTATGCTCAGTTACACCCGCCCTCAAGGATTTGTTGAAGACATCACAGAGTGAACAACATATGTCCATAAAGAGGAGTCATTGTCCGGCAAAATGAAGCACGGAGGCTACAACACCGCCCCCAAGGGGAGATTGTTAAAAGAGCCTCATTTGTCTTTTTTACTTTGTATCACGTTTTGGACCCCGTACTTAGCAAGGCGGCACGCCGCCCGAATGACCGTGTTTTATCGAGGGGGGCCGTGGCAAGCGCCCCCGGGTTAAAAAAAATTATTGATAAAATTGCCTTGTAAAAGTATAGTAATTTCTAGTCAATCTGGGCCGTTCATTAGGCAAATGATCCAACGGTAGAAGTTATGTTTAGATTAGGGTTTTTTTCCCTAGAAGGCAACCCCCTTGTATATATGGGGGCATTGTATTACGGCTGTGTATTGTGTGTGTATTCTCGGAGCGAGAAACAGAGAGGGAGACCGTGAGAGAGAACAGAGGATATTACAGCAGATCTGTTGTAGGTTTTGTCTCTTCATTTTTGCTGGATAATAGAAAGGAAGGACCGGGTCACTGGGTATCAGGCCCAAATTAAGAACCAATGACACGCAGGTTCTCTATTTTATGTGGGCTTGTGCTTGTATTTTTCCGCATATTTTATGTGTTTCATTGCTCTGTAATATTTAATTTTCTAACACTCACCACCGTTCTCAACTCTTGTCGGCACGAGACTTCTGATTTTCCACTTCTCTATGAAAGTGACCCAGAATTTGGCCACACATACAAGGCACTCTTGGGGGGTACGCAAGTTCCAAATTTTCACCTCCAAGATGCACTTTTATGTCACCTGGGACACCTTTATGCTCCTTCAAGCGAGCATGCCAAGATGATATGGGAAGCACACTATAGTCGAGTTGTTGGGCATTTCGGAGTTGATAAAATAGTAGCGGTACTATAGAAGTATTTCTATTGGTCGAACCTTCGAAAGGATGTCGGGAAGCACATCAGATCCTGCATTGCTTTTGCCATTGCTAAACCGACCATCAAGAATCAAGGCCTATATACTCCACTACCTACCCCTAGTCGACCTTGGGAACCCATCTCCATGGATTACATGTCGGGCCTGCCTTCTATTAAGCATGGAAATGACTGTGTTTCCGTGTTCGTCGACAGATTCTCGAAGATGGCCATTATGGCGGCCTGCAAGAAGAATATCACAACATAAGCCACTGCTAAACTATTCTTTGAACGAGTGTGGGTGCACTTTGTGATCCCACAATATATCATATCAGATTGGGATAGAAGGTTCCTCAACACATTTTGGTCCAACCTCTGGTCAATGCTGGACACCAAGCTCACCAAGTCCACAGCTTTCCATCCCCAAACAGATGGCCAGACAGAGGTCGTCAACAGAATGATTGTACACATTATGTGCATGTAAAATTCAAAGCATCCACACACATGGGACGAGAGCCTCCCCTATGTACAACTTAGTTATAACCGGGCTCTCCGCAGTTTAACTGGCCACAACCCCTTTGAGGTGGGCTTGGGATTCCAGCCACTATGTCCCATTGACATAGCCATGCCATTTGCAGCTACAGAGGCCGATTCGGCTCATGTCCATTCTGAAGTTGATAAAGCAAATAGCTTCATCGAGCACATTCAACACATCCTCCAACATTTTCATGACATATTGGACAGAGCCAATTCTAAGTACAAGCAATGTCATGATCAACATCAGGTGCCACACAACTTCCAGGTGGGCAACAAAGTGTGGCTACATTTGCAGAAGGAGCGCCTCACTGGACCCCACCGCAAGATTTGCTTGCTCTGATATGGGCCGTACACCATCACCAAGGCTGTAGGGAACAATGCCTTCAAGCTCAGTATTCCACCATTCCTTGGTTTTCACCCAATATTCAATGTGGACCACCTTTGTCCCTACTTCCCACCTCTACTAGACACCTCGAACATTGCAGAACAAATCACACCAACAAAGTTAAACCCAGACTGCATGGAATAGGCCACCACAGATTGTATCATGGAAATGCAAATCAAGAACCCTCGCCAACAAAAGATCCAATAGTATCGGGTTGTTAAAGCTGGCCAACTCCTGCACCAAGGAAAGTGGTTCACCAGGGACCAAGTTTAGCAGAAGTTTCCTCATCTCATTGAGGAACTTAACGCAATGGGGACCATTGCTTCCTAAGGGGGGAGGAATGATCCAAGTGGATATTGGTGGTCACCTGCCTATTCCACTTGGGGCCCCACCATTGTCTCTTTCAATTTTTTAGTTTTGGCATGAATTACTATTTTTAGCAGTTTTTCGGGTCCTAAAATTCTGAAGCCGTTTTGAGGCCCTAAACGACATTTTTTGGGAAAACCGGGAGCAACATGGGTCCATCCATGGATCAATGTTGCTCACTCAAAATTTTTAGTCCTTGGATAGATCTTTCTAACGAGGTATGGTTCACGTCAAACGGAGATCATATGCCAAAGTTACGTCTTCGGGAAGTTCAAACACCAATTTACCCAAACGGGGCCCATAGTTTTGGCACTTCATCTCCTAGGGTTAGGGTTTTGGATGTTTAGGGTTTTCCATTGTTTATAAATAATAAATAGGCCCTTGAGCCTCATTGTAACTTATTTCAGAGGCCTATAGCCACCACATCTCTTCTCAGAGATAGCTACCAGTGCCCTAGCTAGTTTATTTCCATTCTATTTGCAAGCAAATTTTAGTTCTTGATATTAATGAAATGAAGTGTAATTTCCGTTACATCTTTGAATTTATGGTTATATGTTTATTCTTTTGCATTCCTGCATAAATCCAAATCACCTGGGGAAAGCTTGTTGCTCAAAACCCCCTATATCTTATATTGTATTATAATCAACCAAGGAATCATGAAACAATACAATGCACTTTTCTCACACGAGTCTGCTGCACTCTACCAACTGTATCACATTGATCCGAGAAAAATCGACCAACACTTAGCCCATTTCCTGCCTCTACTCATCCTGCCTTGCTTGCACAATTCTAATAGAATTAAATCCCTATTATTTAGGAATTTCTTCCTTCCAAAACTGTGTAATGCTCGTGGGAAATCCTATGGGTTTCTAATTGCGTACCGACAATTTACTAATAATACAACTGATAGATAACATCCAATTAACCTCTGTCTCAACTAGGTCTTCATAAGAACTGACATGCATACAGCGATTAATATTAAATCATCAGTCACTTGAAAAATCACTACATGTGAATTAAATTTTATTTAATTCACTTGACCTCACACTAGTGCAACAATGAGTTACAACTAGTTAAATTGATTTTAACTCAATATATTGAGTTAACTGATTTTCATGCATTAAACTAATACACTAACTGCAACTTGGACTCTAAAACGAATAGAATCACTCTACATGCCTCACCAACCACCCTCAACTTGAATTTCATGAGCTAACTGAGTCTATCACACTCAATTAACTATTACAAGTGATTATGAGATAAGATTACAATTTATTCTCCAATTTAATTAAGGGAAAATTAAATTAGACACACATCTCTTGTTGACTTTTCAACAAGTGTTTCAAGAATATCAAATAACCCTTTTATGGAAATGATGTGAATCTATAAATTACGAGAATTTTCTCAATGGGTTCCAAAGACAAGAAAGGAAAAAGGGATCAAACTATAAATTTATTTGGGCCATATCAAAAACCCCAAATTTCTCATCTATGAGGAAAAACCCCAATTTTTGGTTGCATGGAGACAAACACAAAATTTTGTAAGACGTGTGCAAGTTGGAAGGCAATCATAGGTAGATCTCACAATAGTAGTAGATTAATGGCCTGCAAAGCCCCCAAGTTGCGCATGAGTTAAGCCTCACACACATGTTAGTTAACAAGTAGGGGGGGTCGTGGTCGGTGGTAACATTAAACCATTATTTAATGATCAACAAACCAAATATATTTTGAGCCCCCCTTTCCCAAGCACAAAACTATTATGAGAGGATCTGCAAAATTGGTGATGTGAACAAACATGGTTTTGGCGATCAAAGGAGCTGCATAGCATAGGTTCCGATGTGGAGCTTTAATATTCCTAAAATTAGCATGCAGCTAATTGGAATATTAGATTTTGATTTTTTCACGCAGTAGATGAATAAATGGGAAAAAGGACCCATATTTAACTTGCATGGACATAAAATCCCTCTTGGTGTGAAAAGGGGATAACTTGGTGGTTGGATTTTTCACCTCCCATGTGTGAACAAGAAGAGGATCATGATGATTCAGTCAAATTTGACCAAGTCAATAGTGTTGCCTAAGAAGGAGTGGCTTGCTTGAGAAGACAACACAATTTTGGAGGGAATGTATTCACATGGTGTTGGAAACCCTAATAGGTGGGACCCAAGGTGAGGAGGCTCACAAAAATTATAAGAAGGAAGATGGCAGACTTTTGGGGTTAGCTTATGGATTACATTTTCATGTCTGCTTAAACACTTGAGCATTCCTCAGCTGTTGAGCTAAGTATGTAGTGTTGTTCAGCACAAGGCATTCCTGCTTAGGGATTCCTTCTCCTTCATTGAGAGATCACTTGGAGGAGTTTTGTTCTTAATTCTCCCATATCCGGGCTTGAGGCCTAGCACCTCCTACAGCTACAACGTTATTATTGCAGTATGAAACACTGTGTTGTTGGGTGTGCAGTGGGAGATTCACAACACCAACTCTTGAGCTTATCTTTCAGAGGAGGGAGCCCCCCCCTTTCTTGCAAGGTTTGTACAGGAGGTTCCAGAGCTTATTTGACATCTTGGAAAGTGGCCAATTCAATTCCCATCCACTACAATGCAGTTTACTAGGGAAACTGCATCATTTTTGCCAGAGCAGCAGTTGTAGGGTTTGATCCCTTGCTTGTGAGCTAGTTCCTTGGAGAAAAGGCCAACCTTTCTCCCGAAAAGCTCTGTATTTCATTCTTCTTCTGTCACTTGTATATTTCAGTCATATTTATTCATTGATGCAGTAAAACTATGTTTTTCAGATCCATATCTACATATCTGCATTTTTGTACATTGTGCTTTCAAGAAACCCTTGTCGAGTTACTCTTATTTTGTATAAGAAGAGAGGAATCTCCATTTTCTCAGCCAATGATGCATTATATACTCCAGATCTATCTTGCCTCATTATTTGCTACATAAAACCTCATAAAAATAATGTTGTTCTTGCTTCATTACTTTCTGCATAAGCTAGGCTATGGGGTTTGGGATTATTTGGGCTGCATTAACTTGGGGAGATCTTTTTATGTTGCCTAGAGTGATTTGTTTCACCGCTAATTCTACATGTGAGTTGTATATCATGTATTCTAAGGGATCCAAGTCCCATTTCTCACTTGTATAGCGTTATTTTCTGAAGAAAACTATTTTATTCCCTGTATTGTTGCATTTCCCCACTTGGGAAGGAGCATATAGGCCATCTACTTGTTGAGGTTCTTTCATCTGCTGGTGTGATATTATTTTACATCTAATGAGCTGCTCTACATTTTCATGCTCATGATTTGCTAAAGCTCCACATTGGTAATATCTTAAAATATTCCCAATAGTGTAGTTGTTCCCATTTTGGGATATTACAGTGGTATCAGAGCTACCATCTTGGCTCAGCCTGTGGATTTCAGATCCAATCAGAAGATAAGAAGAAGAGGAGAAAAAAATTATGGAGAGGATGAGATTACTCTCATCCATTTTCAGATCTAAGAAGAAAGAAGAGAAATGCATTGAAACTCCAAGAGGGTTTCAAGGAGGAGCGAGTTGCAGTGAGACCTCTAGAAGGTTTCAGGAGGCAGAAGAAGATGCATGCACTTCCTATTCTAATAGAGGAAGTGGAGAGCAAGGAGACCACTTAGAGCATGAAATTCTGAGTGGGTATTTGGCAGAATTCAAGTGCCAACCAAGGGCTTTCAGAGAGACCCTAGATTTTCCTCAGTTTATTCAACTGAGAGAAGAAAGAAGACCCTACAGCCAAGGAGAAATCAAAGGCAATAGATTCCTATTGTCTACTTTTTATGGGTCAAATACAACAAGAGCTTGGGAAATGAAGCTTGAGGCATTCTCCCTACTTCATCCAGTGGTAGAGAGGGAAGCAGTACAAGTTGCAGCGCTGCACTTGGAGGATGAAGAGAATGCTTGGTGGTTCAATCACTTAAGCCATACAAGGGTGACTTCATTTTCTGAGTTCACTCAAGGGATGATTAGAACCTTTGAGGGAGAAATATCAGAGGAGAGAAGGCCTAAACCACCATATGAGGATACATATACCAGTGTTGCCACAGATTTGGGAGAGCAGCCTTCTACATCAGCAGTTAGGGCAGCCATTACATTGGAGGGAGGAGCCCTTGCAGCACTACAAGAGGTTCCCGCATCTCACCAAGGTATGGGAATATTTCCACTTTTATTTATTGTAGCAAATCTTTCTAGGAATTGTGGGAATTTGTCTTCATCTAGCCCAGGATCAAACATTGTTGCCAAGGTAGAGCAGCAGGATTGCACTACATTGTGCAAGCTTGAATGGTTCAAGGAACAAATGAACCATCATTATCATGGACCCTTGTTGAGTTGCACACAACCCTTGAGGGTGGAGTGTGAATTCTTGGAGGATGGAGTGAACTTTTCTCCAAACAAATTAATGTAGAATCAAATGTTCATCCTAGAGTTGAAACATGAGATAGCCAAAACACCCTGGAGGAAGGTTACAACGCTGTCAAGAGGTAGCAGTGAAGAGGCTTTGCCTTCAGCCCACTTGGATCCTTATGGGTTCAAGATGATCATCGGTGAGAGATCTTTTCTAAGAGATCTCCAAGGAGTTGCGTTTCAGCATCCCATGGAATGCAAGGAGAAAAATCTGATATGGGAGGATGGTAATCTTCTTTGGAGGAGTACTAAGATGGAGGATGGTAGGAGGCATCCATCCATGGATAAGTGGATGTGGATAGAGAGCAATAAGTTGGAGAGCTACTTGCAAATCTATGATACTGGGCAGCAAGAGGCAAAACTGCGTTGGCTACTCTTGAGAGAGTTTGGCCACCATGAGACATATCCTTTTTCCAAGGGTATGTGGATGGAAGGGACTTGGCAAGGTACCTACATCACGGAGCACCAAGGAGTGTGGATGCATTATGATGATATGGTCATTATGTTTTCACCACATGGTTTATATGATGGAGGTATGATGGGGCAGTAAAGACATTTGTTGCTTTGGAGGATTAAGAGAGAGCAAGGACAAATTTTCTCTCACATTTTGCATGATGTTGCGATGAGATGAGATGGCAACATTATGGGAGGAGTCTTTGACATAGAACATGTCAGAGAAGGGATTTATGAGTTGGCAGGAGCCTATTTGCATAGGCCAACAACGTTGTCACTTTGGAGCATGAGCTTGTTGATGGAGTGTTCCCAGGATCACTTCATATTTGATGCACTTCGTGTTCATAGAGGAGGTGAGATTGGTAGAGTGGTGGATGGACTCATTGGTTATTGTGGTATGCTCTCCTTGACTTGGATTTCCAAGCATGAGAAGGAGGATTTTCATGCAACATGTGGTTCATTCCTATTCATATGGATATGTCATACCACTAGGAGGATCCATCTGTGGATTTAGTCACCATCTTGTTTTCATTACATGGTAAGAATTCTGTTTTTGCATTTATTGATTGTTCAACACAATATTTGCATGCTCTTACCATTTCATTACAATGCATTTCTCTACAAAGGGGCAAGTTTTTATTTAGGCTCCATGCACCATTTTTGGCCAGCTATTCTGATGGAGACAACCATCTACTATATGATCTAGGGCAAGTGTTTGGTCACTCCTTATATGCTTAGTTGATACACTCAACCATTTACTACTTGCTAGTAGATGTGGTGACTTACACAACTAGCCATCTATCAAGAAACAACTTTCTATGCTATTGTCTGAAGTTGCAGTGGGGAATACTGCGCTGTGACCACTTGGGAGATTGTTGGTACTTTATAGCACCACATGAAACCTTTAGTCTTTCCTTCATTCCGATGATGATCATGAGCCCATTTGCAAATGATGTTCCTGCCTTTATGAGGAGCATGATTGGAGGGGGAACACATTGGGTGGATGTGTCCTTGGTGGAGAAGCATCCCCACACTTTCTGCATTACATGTTGTAAGGGGAGCATGGGAAGAGACATGGCCTCTACAACAGACTCTTTGTTCCTTCACGAGGAGGGCCATGAGATGGATGGAATGCCATATGATGGTGATTTCTTATCCATCATGTATGATACGATTTGGTCTAGCTTGATGCACAACGCTGGGAAAGGGACCTTTGGAGGTCTACTTTCCTTCTTTCCATTTGAGGACAGTATTATTGCAACCTAAGATCAAAAAATTCTCTACACTTATCTTAAGTGGAGAGGGAGACAGCGTGGGGTAGGCTATCTTGTCTACCATGTTCATATTTTCAGCCCACCTATTCTGCATGAGCTCAAGGTGGAGGAGATTCTTCATGAGTTGGCAAGCGGGAGGGTGACTCATTTCATATGGATGATAGCTTGGGGGTGGAGGTTTCACTTGGGAATGAGGATTTCCCATGCATTACATGCTCCCTGCCTTGAGAGGAACTCTAGACAACACACAGTTATCTCCTTGAGTATGTTACCTCTACATGATGATAGCCATTTTGGGTGTCCACCAAATGCTAATTTTTTTTCTTAGAAGAGGCACTATGAGGATTCATTGTTGAGACAACATCTCTTACTTGGAGGAGATCATCATACATAGATGCTACAAGGAGAGGAGGAGACATAAATTAGTCTATCCTTGCACTTGCTTGAGGACAAGCAATCTTTGAGAGGGGAGGACTGTAATATTCCTAAAATTAGCATGCAGCTAATTGGAATATTAGATTTTGATATTTGCACCCAGTAGATGAATAAATGGGAAAAAGGACCCATATTTAACTTGCATGGACATAAAATCCCTCTTGGAGTGAAAAGGGGATAACTTGGTGGCTGGATTTTTCACCTCCCATGTGTGAACAGGAAGAGGATCATGATGATTTAGTCAAAGTTGACCAAGTCAACAACGCTGCCTAAGAAGGAGTGGCTTGCTTGAGAAGACAACGCAGTTTTGGAGGGAATGTATTCGCATGGTGTTGGAAACCCTAATAGGTGGGACCCAAGGTGAGGAGGCTCACAAACATTATAAGGAGGAAGATGGCAGAATTTTGGGGTTAGCTTATGGATTACATTTTCATGTCTGCTTAGACATTTGAGTATTCTTCAGCTATTGAGCTGAGTATGCAGTGTTGTTCAGCACAAGGCATTCCTGCTTAGGGATTCCTTCTCCTTCATTGAGAGATCATTTGGAGGAGTTATGTTCTTCATTCTCCCATATCCAAGCTTGAGGCCTAGCACCTCCTATAGCTACAACGTTATTATTGCAGTAGGAAACACTATGTTGTTGGGTGTGCTGTGGGAGATTCACGACACCAGCTCTTGAGCTTATCTTTCAGAGGAGGGAGCCCCCCCCTTTCTTGCAAGGTTTGTACAGGAGGCTCCAGATCTTATTTGACATCTTGGAAAGTGGCCAATTCAATTCTCATCCACTACAACACAGTTTACTGTGGAAACTGCGTCATTTTTTCCAGAGCAACAGTTGCAGGGTTTGATCCCTTGCTTGTGAGCTAGTTCCTTGGAGAAAAGGCCAACCTTTCTCCCATAAAGCTCTGTATTTCATTCTTCTTCTGTCACTTGTATATTTCAGTCATATTTATTCAGTGCTGCAATAAAACTTCATTTTTCACATCCATATCTGCAGATCTGCATTTTTGTACATTGTGCTTTCAAGAAACCCTTGTCGGGTTACTCTTATTTTGTATAAGAAAGGAGGAATCTCCATTTTATCAGCCATTGATGCATTATATAATCTAGATCTATATTGACTCATTATTTGCTGCATAAACCCTCATAAAAATAATGTTTTTCTTGCTTTAGTACTTTCTGCATAAGCTAGGCTATGGGGTTTGGGATTATTTGAGTTACATTGACTTGGGGAGATCTGTTTATGTTAGCTAGAGTGATTTGTTTCACCTATAATTCTGCATGTGAGTTGTATATCATGTATTCTAAGGGATCCAAGTCCCATTTCTCACTTGCATAGCATTATTTTCTGAAGACAACTATTTTATTCCATGTATTGCTGCATTTCCCCACTTGGGAAGGAGCATATAGGCCATCTACTTGCTGAGGTTATTTCATCTGCTGGTGTGATGTTATTTTACATCTAATGAGTTGCTCTACATTTTCATGCTCATGATTTGTTGAAGCTTCACATTGGTAATATCTTAAAATATTCCCAATAGTGTAGTTGTTCCCATTTTGGGACATTACAGGAGCACAAGTAGAGAAAATTTTGTGCATAATTGGCACATAGGTGGATTAAAGATGTCAAACAAATGGCATGGTGATGTGGCCATCAGACCCTCGAGTTCTCAATAAAATTTTCACAAAGGTTATTTTTCCAATTTCAAGATCCAACGACCGATACAGGTGGCAATAAAAATGTAAAAATACAGCTGGCACGACAAGAGGTGAGATTACACCCTGGGTAGGTGACATGTGGCATGTGGTTTTGGCATTTTGGTTGGCCAAGTAGCCCTTTTATGGGTGACATGTGGCAGGTGACCAAGAAGCACACATGGTAGCTATGATGATGTGGACACACATGGAAGTGACAGATGACGAAAGTTGGCAGGGGCGCGCCCCTCGACCTCTTGGGCTATTAGATCCAAAAATATGCTACAAATGATTAAGGACATTACCCCATCCCTTGGTCTTGATGTCAAGGAAATTTTCTAAAGTGCTCCTGCACCATTGACAAATTCATAAGATTACAGGGCACAACTTATAGAGTTGATGAAACATGAATTCCATGTGTTAGCCACCTATAAAATTTGTCATATCAAATGGTGTCTAAATCATTTTTTGAGCCTTCAAGAAACAGGTTTTATTGCTAAAAAATGTTATCTCTTGAAGACTCTTGAAGACATTATGCCCTTATTTCAATCTTCACTGCTGTTTCCATTTAAAAATCAGAAATCCTGTTGATTCCATAAGAGAAAATACTACTGCAAACACTATTTTCCCCTCCTTCCACTTCAAAACTAACCTCCATTTTTACCCCTTTTATTCCCATGAAATTCCTCTATTTTTCATTTGTCCCCTTTTCCCCTTTATAAAATCCACCTTACAGAGTTTAAAACTCACTTTTTGACTCTGTCGAAACCCCCAAATCCATTGAAAAACTTGGAAAATTTCATGAAAAATACGTTGTTTACCACAGGCTTAAGGTCCCAGCGCTGGAACCAAGTGCTAAAGGTCACAAGTGCTTATCGCATCGGAGCAAATCACAAAGCGTTATTGTTTTCGTTAAACAAAAAACTCTTATTGCGATGGCTCGATCGCATAATCGCATCGGCCTTCCCCGATTGCGCAATCGCATCACCCCACCTCCGATTGCGGTGGCCCAATCGCATAATCGCATCGGCCTTCCCCGATCACGCCAATCGCATCGGAGATGTCTATTGCACCTTTACATTTCTCCACCTCCGATTGACATCCCTCTGATTCACTCCCCACCGTTGATCTGATCCTTAGATCAACGGCCAACGCTCAATCGCTCTGTCGCACTCCATGTCTTTTGACCCGACGATGCCTCTGCCTTTGATTGCATCTGGACCGTCCACGTGTCCGGATCAGACGGTCTAGGATGCTTTTCCCGATTTTGGTTTAAAATCATGCACCTCGCGTTCTAATGTTTTTTAGCCAATCTTAGCTGTTGATATTTGTAGATCAATGGCTCTCGTCAGCCTTTCCTCCGCCATTGTATTATTTCCATTAACCCTCGGATTTGATCCTAGCCGCTCATATTTTCAATCCAAAGGCCACGCTCCTCCCCACACCCTCTTAAGAAGTAAAACCCAAAAAACACAGGATTTCATAATTAGTTGTGTGTTTTGCAGGTGATTAATGGTTTTTCCATTATATTGAAGAAAAAGCCGAAGGATGGGAATGACGATTCTCACACCTTCGCTTCATTAAAGGGAAGTCATCAATGGGTTCAATTTCCATGTCTCGACAATGCTTCATGGGCATTGATGCCTCACGAGCCCTGCGCAGCACTGCACATCAACAAGACACAGTGAATAAAATCACAATCAAAGAGTATCAGTGTCGAAGACAGAACACAGCAGAACATAAGATTGAAGACAATTTGGGGGATTATAGCTAAGATTGATTATCAAAAGCCTAATCTTCCAAATTAAAACACAGTTAAAGAAAATCTTAAGTGTTTATCAGACAGAAAGGCCTCCACCGCCACATCAGAGGCAAATTGATTCCTCTCAGCTACCACAAAGCAACTTGTGCCTCAAAGCATTCAAACAGAGGCCGAAGTTATTGATCAAATGAAGATATTTGCCTCAGCGTAGCCAAAGATTTAATTCTGCTAAGGGAACTTAATGCAAAAAATATCAGTAGAGTTATTACATCCTAAAACAGAGCCTAAAAGTCAATAAAATCTCCCACCAAGCTTTAATCTTAATTGTAAAACATTTAATATAGAGGACACATATGTAAGCTTCTTCATCGAGCCCCTCAAAGGCCGAGAAGTCATTAGTTTGTGTTAATTGCCCTGGGAGATCTTTTATCAGATCTCACCTCCTCATTCTTCTATAAATACTTATGTAGAAGATGAGAAATTGTTGGTTGCTAAACTTTGAAATATACTTGAGCTTGAGACTTCTACTTGTAAATAGTGTTCACTGGCATTTGGAGCTCTGCTTGTGATAGTTAAGTTAGTCTGGGAAGTGTAGATGATTGTTAAACTAAAGCATTGGAATTAAAGCTGTAAGTGGTTTGGAACATCAATACAAGCTGATTTATGGGATCCTGGTCTATGTCGACGGTGATGTTATTTCTTATTGTGAATTGTTATTTTACTTCTGTTTTCACTTTGTTCATCTTCTCTTATAAAGAACAACATGCATAGAGTTAGGACCTACTGTATATCAATACCCTTCTCTGACTGAAAATATTTATCTAAATGTTTTCCTCCAATTGTGTTATTCAGGAATGATTTAAATCAGTTTAAGCAGTAGGAATGTTGGCGCTCCCTCCTCCTCCTATCTGAGCTAATTGTTATTTTTGAAATTTATTTTCATTTCATGTTAAGTAGAGATGAACTAAGGAAGATATGGTGTGCCCTGGTCCTAGTTTTATCCCCAAAAACTGTCTGAAAGTATCCCTTGGAATGTGTTGAAAGTATCCCTTGGAATGTGTTAAAAGTACGTACTAGATCTTAGGCCATTCTTTGTTATATTTGTGTTTGTTTTGAAAGTTACCAAGTAGAGCAGATCTAGGAGAGGATTCGTGGTGAGCCCGGCCCGCTAGTTTCTTCTCCAACAGTTGCCTTCAAGTTTCCCTTTGTTTTAAAATGTTTTCTATTGAAAGTGTATCAAAGGCTAGCTAGTTTAAAAGTACTTACCAAATCCTAGTTTACTTTCATGTTTTTCTTAAGTGTGTGTCAAAGGCTGGCTAGTTTAAAAGTACTTACCAGATCCTGGACTGCTCTTTGTTCTTCATCTGTTTTAATTCCCCTTCTTGTTGTATCATTTCATTTCATAAATCAAACTTTAAAGAGATCCTTAGACATAGATGACTTGCCCCATGGACCACTCTTGCCCCTTGCTGCTCCAATTAAACCCTATTATGACTCCATAGCCCAATGGACTAAAACTTGTAATTATCTACCTTTTTGGCCAAAGCTTGTTCTAATTTCTTGCAACTTCACACATTTGAAACTCTTTGCATTTAGAACTTTCCCCTCAAATAATAATCATGCTCAACCATCCAAAAACAAACAAAACCCTTGGCCTTCATAACTAGCCTAACATCATTACCCAAAACCTTAAAGATAAATCCATCTTTACACTTATTGGAGAGATCCCTCTCCAGATTCAGGAGGGCTAGATCCTAGAATCCCAAAGTGGTTGAAATAATGTTGTTTTTGTGATTGGACTTTGCCAATCTTGCTAATTACAGATTCCTAACACCATGGGTAAATACCATGGATTGATACCCATCGTAAATAAAGGGCCAAAAATTATAAAAACAAGGGATATACTTGAAGAAGCTACTAGGCCTGTAGATGTTAGAAAGGTCTTCTGCCTACGATAGAAAAATGTACTATAGAAGATAAAAATGAGTTGATCTCTTATCTTATATATTTTGAGATAAAATGTGTTGCCCCATGAGACAAACATAGAAGGTCAATCCTAAAGTATGGGGTAAGAAGTAGTGATGGCCCGAACGTGAAATACACACATGTGAGATGTCAAGGTTGTTAAGGCTAAAGAGAAGAGATGCAAAGAAGAGACCATAACATATCTAAATGCTCTGATCAAATCTGAGCTAGAAGAGGAAGAGATGCTAAGTAGGTTGTAAAGTAAGTGTGGTGATTGAACATATAAAGATCAGAGAAATTTTGAATCCAAAACACAAATTAAGTGTATGTGATGTTGTTGTGACCAGATTTGGCTTCAGGAAAGAGATGTAAAGTAAAAACAGAGTCTGCAGATGTGATATAAAATGTTGGATGTATGAGTATGTCTATTAGACAATTGAATATCTAGCTAAGTTAGAGTTGAAGAAAAAATCAAATAAGTTTGAAGATTTGAAAGGAGAGAAAACCTTCGGGTCTAAGTTTGAAAATGGATGAAAGAAAGATTTGTTAGGCTGAGCGGGTTGGTGCATGCACATCAGGGGATATGTGCCTCCTTTGGGTTGGTGCCTATAAAATTCACGAAGTTGGTGCTTCCTTTAGGTCGATGACTATAAAGAAAGGGGGGTGGTGCCTCATATAAGTGGGTGCTTGGAAATCAGAGGACGGGTGTCTCCTTCTAGTTTTTGCCAGAAAATTTGATGTAACAGTAGGTTGGAGCTTACAATAATATTCTGACATAAGTTTTGTGGTTTTCTCTTTTCATGGGTTTCCACGTACATCTAGTGTTCCTATATGTTTTTTATCTGATTATTTGTTGAATGGTTGAATTGGTGTATATTTTTAATTATTGATAAAATCTGTCATTATATTGATTCTGCCCCATACCTCTCCCCCTCCCCTCCACTCCACTCCACTCCACTCCACTCATTATAATCATAATTTTAACACTATATAGTTCCCATCATTCTCATCACTTCCAAAAGATGTTTTGAACCAATAAAATGAAATTCATATCTTTTTTTAGTAAAATTATTGAGTATTTAATTTCAGATTATTGAAATCAAATTCATATTTTCATTTCTATTAATTTCAAATTAATAAAATCAAATTCATCTCTTCATTTTCATTATTCTCCAAAACTTAAAAATTTATAATTACACTTAAAACACTAATTTACTCTGAAATTGTTAATTAAATGTCAATATAACACAGTTTAATTAAATATTAATGTAAATACTTCAGTCATTTATAACTCATACTCTTTGATCTGTAACCGCAATTACTATTTTCTTTTCACAGAGAACTCATTAGCTAGTTTCCAAAACCCTATTCGCTATATATATATAGTCATGCCGCAATTACTATTTTCTTTTCATAGAAAACTCATTCGCCAGTTTCCAAAACCCTATTCGCTATATATATAAAATCATGAAATCAACAAGACTTCCAAAACCCTATTCATATGTACATCAGCATTAAGCTTGATGTTGTGGTTGTTTTTGAATTTATAATCTGTTAACAAAATAGGAAATATGATTAACATTCACACACAAATTAAATCATGAATATATATAATCATGAAGTTTACAACACTGATGAAGCAAGAGTCAAGCTTCCATAGCCCTCTTAAAGCATGATGTTCGGGATGTACTTAAATTTATATATAAAATATGATGATTTCCCACATTTATTTAATCATGAAGTTTACAAAACTGATGAAACAAAGTTACAACAATGAAGCTTCCAAGTTTACAAAACTAATGAACAGACGTTAGCTCTCATCAACATTGAAGCTGCCTTTACAGAACTGATGAAACAAGGCTGACTGAAGCTTTCCTAGTCTGCAAAATGAGTGCAACCAGGCTTCAGTCACTGAAGCTTTCCATGCCTGCAAAACTGATGCCACAAGACTCACTGAAGCTTTCCAAGACTGCAAAACTGATGCCACAAGAGTCACTGAAGCTTCCAAGTCTTCAAAACTGATGCAACAAGACAAAAGCTTGCATAGTGCTGTGTATGTCAGCAATGAACATTAGGCTTAATGCTGTGGTTGCATTTGAATTAATAATCATGGATGTACAAAAGTGATTACATTGATTCTAGTACTAGTATCAGCATGCAGCAAGCTATAATTTGTAATATTGATATGTTTGCTGGCATCTTGTGGCTTTCACATAGGAAAACTGAGTAGGCTTTTGTCTTATGGTGTTACAAATAGGGATTTGTCCATTGCTTTAGTCTGGTCATTTTATGTGATACTTTTTATCTTACAGCTGGTTTTCATCTTCAATTTTCATCTTCAACTTCTCTCTATGAGATTTAAATCTATGATCTAATAGGGACTAAACCTCACACAAAACCACTGATTTACATTTTATATATGACTGCTCCCTATATCAATGTATACAAAGGGAGTAGGCTTTTATCCTATGATGTTTCAAATAGAGATATGTCCATTGATCAAGTCTGGACATTTCCTTGAACAATTTTTATACCACAGCTGGCTCCCAACCTCAATCTCTCCATGAGATTTAAATCTATAACCTAATAAAAAATAAAGCTCACACAACCTACTGATTTACCCTTCATGACTGACTGCTCCCTACTGCTCCCTATGTCACTATATACAAAGGGAAGAGTCATATGTATTTTCCAATTATAGCTCAGGGAGTTCATGGTTTCAACTAAGCTCCATGGACATCTAATAATTGAAGTCTTAACAAAATAAAGTAGTATACACATACACAACTATAAGGGCATAACTATACACATTACTGTATCATTTTTTTTTCAATTGATGAACTCACAGACCTACGGAATACCCTCTCTGTATTCTCTTATGGCAGAATGTTATTGCAGAGATTCTTGTTAGCCACCACAACAGGGCAGACTGCATTCTGACAACAGTACTCACTCACACTTCCCATAATAACCCTGCAAATCCCATTCAAACCAATTAGACTCCATTCTGCTCAAATCCATGCAGATGCCTCAAATTCATCAGATTTACCCAACTCCTCTAACTGCAGAAATAAAACAGAAGAATGCCTCATATTTGAGAGCAGGCACGTACCTCTTGAAAAAACCATGCCCATGGGTACCCATCACCAGAAAATCTGCACCCAAACTGAGTGCAGCTTTACACAGCCTCTGCTTGGTGTCACCCACAAATGCTTGTGTCTCTGCCTTCACCTGAATTTCCCATCATCACTGTTAATTTGTAACAACTCTTACTGTCCAGAGTGAGACGTTTGGCATAAATTGTACAGAATCACAAAGCAATACTCACATTGTTGTCTCTGCAGATACAGAGAGCCTGCTCAAAAATCTTTTGGGTCGTTCTGAGTGCATCCTTCTCCAGAATATTTACAACGTCTTCACTCAGTATATAAGCTATGAATATACATCATAAAATCAACTAAACTTTAGAGTCAGATTGAAGAATATAAATATATATATATAATCCAGTACATATACATGTATATATACCAGGGCCAGCAACAAAGCAAGCATCGGACTGGATATGAACAAGAATGAATTTGTAGGGCTGTTCTTTGATGTTATCTCCATGTGGGCATTTAGCAGGCAATAGATATTTACAAGCCCACAATAAAGCACTCATACTTTCTCCAGATTCATCCACAGCTACCATCACAGTTTTGCATTTTGCTTCCATTACTACTGTTTATTTTGTGAAGACCTACAACAAACTAAAATTATTTTGACAACAAACAAAAGCTATTCTCCCCTTCAGAATTCCATAAAATCGATTCTCTGGATCTAAAAATTGGAGAGGGTTTCCTACTTTAAGGCTTCCTGGATGTGTTTACAATTAAAGCTCACATTTTCTTCATAATCTTTATCAGGGCGGGTTTTTTTTGTTTTTTTAATGCAAGTATTTAAAATCATTAATTTAGTTTTTGTTAATATAATTTATAATTTTTATTATTGGTTTTGGGTAAAATGTGATTATATATAAATTATTAGTAGTTTATAATGAAGTAAAATTCCACATACTATTTTTTTTTTGATTTTGTATTGATAATTTGTTTTCTTAAATTTAAAAGAGATACATTTTAAACTAATTATATATAGTTTTAGTACATATTTTATGATGGAAAAATGGTTTATGTCAATCACTAATATTCACTATACATTTAGTGATTAACACATCTTCTACCTAACATAATACATTATTGCATTAAACAAGGCCGGGAACCTTTTCATTGATAAGTATGCCAACCATCGAAGCATTAGTATTAATTGTTAACTACATGTCTTCCTACAACCAGTCAAATTTGCACTGATAATCCAGAACATTCATACCATCCACATAAATCTAGTATTTCAACTTAGTCAAAAGAGCATTCATAGTAGGATGCCCATCAAGAACATCACAGTAATTTTCAATAGTTATTCAAGAGTTAACACAAAACCATACTTTAACCAATAACAAACCAATAATGTGTTCATTTTTATTCAAATACACATCAGTCAGGGAACTTATCTAAATGGCTAGAAACTGAGGGTGGTACTTCAAATCTCCACCCAACCATAGGCCAACTACACCATAGTATCTCTTGTGGTTGACCACCCTCGAGCCAAATCGACCGTCCGAGGGGATGTTTTCATGGGGAAATTTCAACCAAGGCTCAACTAGGATATTGCTTAGTTCCAGGAGTGTGGGTCTACATTCTAGGTGGTTTATCAACTGGTTTTTCAAGGAAAGCACTACGAGAGCTATTAGTTCACTATTCGGGTGGTTTATCATCTTACTTGGCAAGCACTAAGCGGTTTATCAACTTCCTCGGCAAGCACTTAGTGGTTTATAAGTCATTCTCAGCAAGCACCCTATTGATTAGCTACCCTGCCTAAAGGTTTATCAGCCTTGCGAAAAACGACTGAGTGGTTTATCAACTCTTACAATAAACACTTGTAGCTTGTTCTTCCATTGAGCCTCCCACTATCCTTCAGATCTGGACACCTTAGTCCAATTGCTTCTACACATCAACATTGAGAATCACACCCCAATAGTTCTTAGCAGAAAATTTCTCAGTTGTGGCTCCTATTTCTTTCTCCGCTACTGCCCTCCTTCATCTAGAGTTCTCTGTCTTTTTCATTATGCTTGTGTTCCCTCTTTACGTCGTAGAGAGACAAGAAAAATGTGGGCATATCCTCTACCCCATCATTTCTTTGCCAATTGTTTGGTGTTGGGGCGTTCTCTTATGCCAACCCACCCACTCTTAGCTCCCAGACCGTGGATCTGTCTGTCCCACTTCTCAGGCTAACCAATCATAATTTCATATTTATGTTGTTTCAAAATTACACAAAGTCTTAGCCAACCATGATTTCCATGTTGTTTTGTGTTGGCATCACACAGTCATCACTTATAATTACAAAAACAGGGGTCAACATAAGTGGTGTTACAGATCATACAATCTTAGCAACTAAAATCTACAATTCCAACGAATCGTGAGTGCATTGAAGCAAAATTATCCGAAAATATACCCAAAAAAGCCAAAACATAAAACATTTAGATTACATGGAAGGAAAACTTTCACTCTTACTAGATGATAGATATTTGACGCTCAATGTACCAAGTTCTAATTACAATGGTACTTTATCTATATGCCATGTGCTTAGAGCCACATGGCAACCCCGCTAAGACCGAGGACACAGTTGACCTTTTATGTTCTCACTATTACATTTGTACAATAGATGCCTCTCAACCTTTGTTAACATGTTTCCCTATGTCCTAAAAATACGAGTCTAAATAAATCAAAAATAATTTTACATCTAACTCCAAAACCAAAAAATTAAGGAGTTGTCTTTAGTGCGATTTTTTGGAGTTTCTGGTGCCAGAATCCAATACATTTTTTTGAGGTAAAACCTTGATTTCTATTATTTAAATTGGTTTTTTATTGTATATATGGGTTCAACACCCTAAAAAACCTTTAGGGCACTTCTATTATGCAAGATTACCCATCAAACTTATGTTTTCAATAAATTCCTGCCGGATTTTAGAGAGATTAAACCGAAAAAATCTATCAGAAAAGCCTTCAAAAAGTCGCACTAAAGACTACTCGTAAAATTAATCTTCATCTAAAAAACCAATATCTCATATTAAATATAACATTGTAATAATATGCTTGATATATTTTTAATACAAAGTAACTTTTATTTTCATTACAATTAATTAATTATATATATAATATTTTAATTTTAATAAATATTAATATTTAAAATTAAATTAAATTATCTCAAATGGAAAGCGAAATTCATTAATATTTAATAATATATTAGAGAAAAGGAAAAGAAGAATAAAAAACGAAAACCAACACTCCAATTCATTAATATATAATAATATATTAAAAAAAAAAAAGGAAAGAAGAATAAAAAACGAAAACCAAGACTCCCTCAAAAGAGAGATGAAAAGACAGATTTCTTTATAAAAGTGATGTTTCTTAATATTTGATACATGCATTTAGTTCCTCTTATCATTATCACACCTATCCGTAGTTTTAATGTTAGTGTAAGTTTTCGACCGACGTTCATTATGTATGTTCCACGGCACCTATAATAGTTGGAATTTATAGAGAAGTGTTAGGGTGGACCAACGGGGAAATCTTACCGGAATGATTGTCATGGTTTCTTAATTCAATGAATGCAAGATGTTAAGATGTCAATTTTAAGTGTATTGTTATCCTTGTTGCAGAGATATAACGTATTTGATTTATGTGTTGACTGGCCATTAGTCTCTTCTCACCAAAAAAATTACAACTTTTTATATAGTTTAATATTATAAACTTAATTTTGATATTTTTTAATAATGTTTTAATTTATTTTTCTAAATTTTAATCAGTTGACCTCAAAGAAGGGATGTTTTGGTTTAGGCTCGGCTCCCACTCAAATTTATTTTCCAATTTCTTTTTTATTAGAATTACCTGTGGTATTACTTCCATTTGGGTTTATCTCTCACAAGTGTGGATGTGGGTCATATCCTATTTGGATTTTCATAGGTATAAGTAACAAACCTTGTCGTAGGTTGATTTTGCACTTGGTATTTTAATAAGAGTTTATTTCAAGTGTTCTAACTTTAATGTTTTTTGGTTGCATGTCGGTTCTTTGGTGGCTTCAACGACAAAGGTTTTACATTTCTTTCTCTTAGCAGAATCCGGTTCTTAAAATTGATTGTAAATTTTCATTGGAGCTCTCAGTTTAGGGTTAATAATTCTTGAGGTGGGGAGCTGTTTCTGGTAATATTATTAATGAATCCTAAGTTTTTCCAAGAACGGGTTTGGCTAGCATGGTGTTTTCTTCATTAGTTTTGTTCGTAGTGTGTGCGCGTGTGTTTCAGTTGGAAGTGCTAGTGAATTTGGTTGTGGTCATATTGCTCAAAAGTTTGATGTGTTACTTTATTTTTGGATAGACTTTTGTCATTTAAAATTTTCAATTGCTACCTCTGTTGTCAAAACTTTAATTGCATCCTGAAATAGTCTGTTTGTAGAATGACGTAATGTCTTCAAAAGGAATATAGCAATTGATTTCTTTTTTTTTGCAGTGTTCAAAATTTCAATAGTCAAGATTAGTCCTTTAGCCATGAAATGATATTTTTTTCATACTGAATTATTGACATGAATCTATTCTCCTATTTTCAAGGAATCCTTGGCACAGGAACATGCTTGTTAACTTTTTGTTTATATGACAGGTTTTTCAAAAAATGTTATAGTTATCATTGTTCTTGTTTCTTGCAGCAATAGTTTAACGCAACTTTAATTCTTGTTTTAGTTTACAATATGTAGATACCATTTCCTATAGCTTACAATTACTAAATTATATATATATATATATATATATATATATATATATATAATCCAATTTTAAGATCAAGGTCAATCTAGACACCAAATTGGTGTATGAGACCTTTTTGTTTGTGGGACAAGGTACCCACCTTCGCGCAATGATTTGACTGCTAAGTCTACGAAGGCATACATACTCTACCCCCCTTTGGTTTTGAACTTGTGACCTACCTCTTAGGAGGAAATACATGCTCTTAACCATTAGGCCTACTCAAGTTGTGTATATATATATATATTCTTAGGACTATGAATAGTCCAGAGATAACCCAAGGGTCTGTGTAATGAGACCCCTTCCCTTTCTCTGAGACCTATCAATATTGCAAAGGATTGAAGAAGTGTTGTAGGTTATTTTCCACAATGTCTTCTCTAACCTATGCAAACTACAGATTCTCTTTTTTTCCACAATTGATTGAAGAACAACCACACAACTTTAGGTACTACTTGTCTTTCACCCTAGTCTTATTTCTTATTTCTAGATTTTATTGTTTTTTATTTGAAAGTTTCATTGGAACTTAATTCTTAATAAAGAAATTTGGTTTAGCTTTCTTTGGAAATTTAACCATACATCTTTAATCTTATTAATAAATTACAACTTTGTAAAAAATATTTCTAATTTGTAATTTTTTATTTTATTTATTTTATTTTATTTTTAAATTGAATATATATATATATATACACACACACATGAGTACTCTTTAAGTGTGACTTTTTGGAAAAAAAATTGGTTTATTTTCTGATCTAATTTGTCTAGAATTCGATAGAGATTTTTTGAAATCACAAGTTTGAAAGGTGAACTATCCACAATCGAAGTATTCTGGGGTTTTTTAGAGTGTTGAATCCATATATATATATAGTCAAAAAACCAATTTAAACAACACAAATCAAAATTTGGCCACAAACTTTTTTGACGAATTCCGACTAGAAAACCACTAAAAACTCCAAAATCTCTCAAATGATACACATTTTTTATCCACTTAACTCATAACAAAATGCATGTTTTTTATCCACTTATAACAAGTTTAATTTTAGCTATAAAATAATGTACTTGTACCATTTTAATTTTAGTTGTAAAATATTGTACTTATATTTATTTTCACTGGTAATTTTGGTTTACCTAAATGTAATTTGAATTAAAAAAATTAATTAAAATTTTCCTACTATTATATTTATGTAAATGTGAAAGTTATATTATAAATAATAAACCATAATTTCAAGGAAAATTTTATTGCCAAATTTTAATAAAAACTCAAAAGGTTAAAATAAAATATTATACCTCTTTAATTTCTCACTAAAGAGTTAAAAGTTATCCATCTAGGTTTTCAATTTTCAAATTTATCTTTATGAATATATTCCATATTTGATTAAGTAGCTTTTACTAAGAGAATATAATTGGATGATTTGCAAGTGTGATATTAGTGAGGTATTAAACTGAGTAGATTCATGTTAACTTCAAAATTATTAAGTATGGAGACAGATCAAATTTCTTGAGGTGTAATTTTTTTTAAAGTGCAAGATCTAAAGAATAGTTTGCAAATCAAAAGATTCGATCCCTATGTTCTCTTGATAAATCCAAGTTTAACATGAATTTATGCTAGTTATGTGTATGTGTGTGTGCACGCACATACAAAACTTGACCACCTAAAATAGGTTGCTGGTAGTTTTTAAGGAGCTGAACTTTCACTCATGCCAAATGATTTTGGGTTTTGGGTTATTCACATGCTTTCTCACATGTGAATAAGAAAAGTGAATAGCCAATCAAAAGTAGTTTTAGGTCATAATTCACTTATGGTGGATGAATTCGTATTTCAAGAAATGAAATTAGCAACAAATTTGTTCATACCTGCAAACCTAAATTAATTGGATTGTAAACCTTAATACTAACTTGAATTCAGTAATTTTACTTTAAGTTAGCTATATTTAAACTAAGTGGAAATTCAATAATTTTACTTTAATTTTGTAGAAATTATATAACTAATGCGTTATACATCCAAGATTTTCCTGATCACACACTATTTTAACTTCATGCACAATACATAATCTCTTCTACCATTGATCATCATATGCGGAAATTAAATCAATTGCATGCACACATTAAAACCATAAAATTTCACACACATTAACACAGTGATTTATAGGAAAGCCTGAAGCTAAAAAACCCCAACTATTTGTATATAATATATGTCATAGAGATCATGTAAAAATCCTCATACAAAGCTTCTCACAAGCTCTCAGTACAATCCAATCGCTACACACTAATCAGGTCCTAATCTAGCAAATCCATGCACCGATCCTCTGCCACCTGCTAGCCTGCTTCTACTGCGCAATCCCTGCTGAATATGGGCTCTGAATGAACTAGAATCCACCTGGATTGCACTGCGCAATCCTCATTGACATCTCCATCAATGTGTGGTGCAAACTCATGCAACACTATAGTCACAACTGATAGTCACACTTGCTCTTTCACCTACCTCTCCACTGGTCTCCACTGAAACTGTCCATGCACTATAGTTAACTGATGTATTCTTCAGTTGATTAATGAGTTATTAATTAGTGAATTAATTATTAATTAATTCACACCACTCTCACTAGTGTATCAATCAGTTAGACTAGATACAACTAGCTCAACTGTGTCTAACTGAATTAAACTAAACACAACTCCACCAACTACTTCTACAACTCCACAAACTACGTCACATGAGTTCTAAGCGAAGTCTCAATGCAATGGCTCATAACCCTGGGGAATAGCATGTTTCATACATCGGCTGCGGCACCACATCCTTCACTTAGCGAAGTATGCTCGAGAGAATAAGATAATGTTTAGAGTCCAAATATTATTAAGAGCTAATAATATTCGACATATCTATTTTTAGACTGGCAATCTAAAAATAGATTTTGCTCAGTATGTCTAAAAATAGAAGTCCATTTATTTTTCCAACTTGACCAACCATCTACAAATAGCATCCTACAACTCATAGAATATGATCGACATGTCTAAAAATAGACTTTGCGCCAAAAATAGCCTACGGGCCCACTTAGTGAAGGCGACTTCTTTCCACTAAGCTCATCATCTTGTTGCAATCTCAACAAATTTTCCATTTAATTGTAAATATATATTTAATTATAGAGATATATTGTGTTGTAGATTTTTTTGTCAATCTAAAATTGAAGTTTTTGTTTTTTTCAAATTGTCTATTATGATATTTTATCTATAAATGAAATTAGATAGATAATATGAAATTCATTTGTTATATAACTTTTTGCAAAAATTCCTCTTTTCTAGGGCCATTAAAACTTGCTAGTATCAAATTTAGCTTTGAATTTGTGTTGGTATAAATCAATCATCTTTATTCCAAAAAGGATATTTTTTTAAAAGAAGAAATTATGATTACAAGATAATTCTTGAGCCATGTCAATAATTGAAAATTATAGGTATGAGAGGGGACATTGGTGCCATATTGCCAAGAGTTCCCTAATTAGTTCCTAGTATTATAGAACATTTCTTAATAACTTTTGGTTGAGATAAAGCTCCAAAAAAATCTTTTATGAAGATAATTGCAACATTGGAATGAATATGGATGTTTCTTGCACAATCATAACAACCAAATGCAACATTGTTAGTTGAATTTCCCTATACAAAAGTAGATAATAGATTTCGAAGTGCTACTTTCACACTTGAAACATGGTATAGGATTTTGTTAAATATCGTTTGTTACATTATACCCTTATGCTTTAACATTAACGAAAGTTAGATGAAATGACTAAGTAGTAGTGCAAATGGCTAATAGCTTGTGAGTTTTTAAATAGCATGAAAATTCCAAAAATATATGTTAAACAATGGTGAAAGGACATCACCATATTTGTTGGAATTTTTTTCTTATCAACTAAAATGCTTCAGTACCCTGAACACTACACATCTGTCTTTTCCCATGAGAGCATTCTTAGAAGGAAGTTGTACCCTTTTTCAAATAAAATATAAATTTCATATACAAATAATAGTTTAAAATGAACAAATATGGTTGTTATGCAGAATTATGATCTACAGATAAATCAAATTCCCTAAATGTGGTGCTATGCATTTATAACAATAGATTAAAGAATTTGCAGTCACTTTCTCTAAGAGTAAATAGACACACAGAAATATAAAAGGACCTACTTGTGATCCAAGCGCTTCCTATTCTCCTTCTATCACTTTTGTTGTAGTTTCCAATCCAACTTAGATCGTTAGACTAGTTCCTGCAAGTATAAACACTAAACAAAAAAGAGATTGCAATATAGATATGCCTATTTATCTTAATCAGTTAAATCGATTAAACAATAAACATATATATCAGTTAAGAATCCATTGCATGAGAAATAGAACCATAAACAGATACATATATGGGAAAATGAACAACAATATTTATTAATGAGTAGAAGGGGGAGGTTACAACAATGATCGATTTGATGTCACCAGCTCCAGTATCATCCCAGCCTTGTCACAATCAACATCTCACTAGCAACATATCACTTCTATCACTATTTCAATTGAGAATCCAACAACATTTCTTTACCAAAATTCTTCCTTCCCTAGCACTAGGATCCGTGCTCAATTTATAGGGCAACTAAAGGTAGTTTATCAATCAATGACTTTATAATAATAGGAAAGACAAGTTCCCAAGCTCAGAGGTGTTATATGGACACTTGGATTCGATGTTTGCCACATATGGACTCTTCTAGAAGGCAATAGCCATGTGGATATTTCAAAACAATGAGAATTTCACTCCCATTTGACCAGCACACCCTTGAATGTTGGGAAGTGCATTGCAGTGCACCCTTGAATGGAGGGAGTTGTATATGAAACACAATTAGTCCCTTGAGAGGCAACGTTGGTGAGCTCATAAGAGATATAACATATGCTTCAAACATTGGAAATCTTGCAATAGAAGTCATGAATGATTTTTTCTTGTCTTAGGGAATGTAGCAACTGAAATGATAGGGGATGATAGCCCCTATTTCATTGGTCCTGGAGAAGATGTCCAGTTTGACTAGGTCATGGGGGATAATTCCCAAATTGACCTATAATAGCTGCCCCCTAAAGCATGAAGTCAGAATAATAACAATATTTTTTGAATGAGATGCTTTACGACGTGATGGGCTGGAACTGAAGCATAGTGATGACTTGCATCAATCTTACAATACATTACATCATAATATTTTCATCTTGATCACGAATTGTTGAGGGAGGCATTCCCATGCTCAACACATAAACTATCTAATAACATGTACATAGTGCATAAAGTCGTCTAAATTGGAATGTTGCCCAATATGGACATGCCTACAGATATAGGCCCATGTTTGGATGAAGAGCCCATGTTTGGATGATGATCTGTATGTAAGGTCACCATACAAATGAAGTGTACAAAAATCCTAAACCCCCAGCTCGGATGGTTGAAACTAGATCTGGGGTCTTCTTATCCTGTTCACTCGATCGTTCAGGTACAAGTCTAGCCATGTGAATATATGATTTGTAGTCGAACATGGTAATACATATTTTGATTACCAGCCAATGATGTGAGTTGTTAACATATGCGAGAGAACCACCATTGATGTTAATAGCCCTCAAGGTACTGCAGTACATTTCATAAGGTATGAATAGATGATTTGATGTCGAACACCAAAAAAAATATTTCGGTCAAAGGTCTGGAAGAGAGGATCTTGTTGATGTTGTAACAAGCCTCATGGTACTGGAAGATGATGTTTCTAAGTAAACTTCCTAGATGATGATTTGAAGTCGACAGGAAGCCACTTTATCGTGAAACAGTGTTACTGATTTCAGAGACAAAATGCAACTTGATATAGCAATGTTCAGGGATGAATGTCATGAGAATGACGGTTTATGAGTATTGCAGAAGGATGAGTATTCACTGGATGACTTCTCTTGAACATATCGGCGATACTGAGATGAGTTGGCAACATTGACACAAAACTGAAGTGAAGGTATGATGAACCATAGGCATGAATGAACCGTCAAGAATATTACCCAACCCAAACAGTCACAATTATGGAGTGAAGTGTCATGTTCAAGAGCGACCTGTTACGTTAAAAGTTTTGTTCACTTTCCAAAATCTTCCCCGGTCATTTGTCAACCAGTACCTCTGTGTTTTTTAACAAGCTTGAGGAGGATAACATATTATTGATCTATAATTCAACCCTTTGGGTGAATAATGTATCTCTATTTAATAATATAACGGGTCTAGAGATGAATGAAACTCGATTCTTGCCATAATCGACAAGCTCGTCATTATTTTATGTTTTAACGAGCCTAACGATAGTGACAGCCTGATCCTTTTTCATATTTAGAGAGTTTGAAAAAGAGGACAAAAGAAAACTCCATAAGTACTTTTTCTTAAAGTTGTCACTTAGATCCGAAAAAGTGTAAAAAAATATCTGAGAGAACCTCCTAGCCATGTTCAACTAAGGTTTTCCTTTTTCGTAAATAATCTATCTCAGTCCGGAAAAGGGTTAAACTTATACTGATTATATATCAATTCATTTAATTTTACGAGCTCGAAAAGACAAGTGCTCGGAAATATTTTCACATTATCGGAGTCTGAAAAGAGCTAAAAGAAGACTCCAGGGGTTCCTTTTTTGTTGTTATCGAAGCTCGAAAAAGAGATAAAAGTGCGCTTCAAGTCCTTTTTCGTTTTTATCAAAGCTCGAAAAATAAGGGTAAAAGTATGTTTTGTGGTCAAATCATTCTTGAAATAAATGTGCATGACTAATCTTCTCATTAGTTGCAAACTTGTTCAGAACAACATCAAATGGATTAAAAATACATGTGTCATGATAAAAATTGAATAAAACCATAGTCATAGCAATAAATATGATTTGCAAATAATCAAATGAATAATTAAAAGAATTTTACTATTCATTTTTACCATTTTCATTTTGGAGCTCTGAACTTGTTTTTGCCCCCGAACTTCAGCTATTGATTGTGATCAATTCTGTGGACGGTTTTCATCGTCGTTTGATCCAGGTTGGTGCCATAAACCCCCTCTTTATTTTAGTAGTCATTTCATTTCATTTTTTTAGGTATTTGGGCCCCTTAGGGTAAATTATTTTTTAAAAGAGGGAAACACACCCTTGAGCATCGAAAACTACGTTGGAATGCACTCAAAATGAAGCTCAGGTGCATATGCAACACACTGTCTATTGACCAAGACTGCGTTGGGCGCAATTCACATTTTTTATTCTTGCATTGTACCCAAATTTTGCCTAATTTTTTGCATGAAAAGGGTCCTAATGAGTCTTATGGTTATGTTTCATGGATTCATCATAATAGAATAAAAATTACTTGGAGAGAAAGAGAGCATGAAGAACAAAACATGATTTCCCTTAATGATTCGGCTATCGTAAGATCCCTCAGAGATTGTGATTATTAAATTACTTCCGTTTATGATGCATGAGGCAACAAATGGAACTTTTGGAGTTCCTTATTCGTGCATGGGATCCAGAAATTGAGGCATTTAACATTAGGAACAAAGTGGTTCCAATTTCAGTGGAGGACATCTATTTTCTAACAGGCTTGTCGAGGAGAGACCTACCAATTTCTCTCTCAGGGTCTGCTCTCGGAGGAGAGACAATGAGAGACTATATTTTGCAGTATTTCTACCCAGGGGCAGAGCCTAGAAAGGATGGTAAAATAAACATCCATGACGTTTGTGATTTTCCATTGAGAACCATCTTATTCACGATCGCAAATCTTGTTGGTACCGCTACACTACATGTAGAAAACAGATCTTATATGCAGTATGCGCTAGATTATGTGTTACCAAAAGTTTTCAACTGGGTTGAAGTTGTACTCTCTCAAATGAAATAACAATTGAGAAAGGAAAAGGGAGGAAGGAAGAAAAACTTCAACTATGGTTCGATCCTCATTTCTTTTGCCTTAGAGTGGATTCCACTGATGTAGCCTCAAAATGTGATGTTGGGTGTATCTAACCCTAGAGATCTGAGGATGAAGAGACGGGTAGAACTGATGGCTAGACATGTAGACCAATCGTCCATCATGTTGTTGACTTCATTCTTCACCTGGTTCATGTGACATATTATCGCCATCGATGAGTATGCATATGCAGGCGTCATTTTCTAAGGAGATCCAGACTTAGCTTTACCAGAAAGAACTAAGTGGGGTGCAATCGATAAGAATGTTTTGACCATGTTTTTTTATTTTTCTAAGGTTTATACATGTTTTTGTATTTTTATGTTTTCCCAACACTAAACTAAAGTTTTAATGTAATGCAGATGTGGGTCGAGTTCAACCGATGGAAAATCTAGATCATGGAGCGGATGAGCTAGCAGAGAGGGCTGTTGGGAGAGAAGTCCTTCAGGATTTAGACATGGCTGAGACTCTTGTTGAGCTTCAAAAACACATAAAGGGGTTAACCTTTGATATTCTGTATTGCTGGATCAAAGAGTTACCCATGCGACTATAGCATCACACTATTGGCATTCCTAACCGCTGGATGCAGTTACTACATAGGAGAGCTAGATCGATAACATGTTACCATGAGAATCACTGGTTTACTTTTGACATGTTGCATACATTTTGAGGTCATATGACCAATGTGTCTTAGGCACAAATTTTTGTAGAAACCTATAGCTCTCTATCTATTTGATTTCAGTGTTTTCCTATGTTTATTGCGCAATCCTATTCAATTATGTGAATGTATCTTTACATGTGTTGCAAATTTCTATTTATAACATAATTCACTATAGAATGAGTCAATGTGTTCAAGTTTCTGGAAATGTGTTGATATTGGATAAAATCGAAGTGTATTTCCAAAAGTCAAACTCTTAGGAACATACAATGCAATGTTGGATTTCTAACAGTATAAACACTAGTAAGTTGTAATACCACAAGTTGTGAGTCTAACCTTATGATGATGCGGTTAATACCAAATGAAATGGCATCA
The DNA here is from genome assembly GCA_034641835.2 of Pinus albicaulis. Classification (NCBI taxonomy): domain Eukaryota; kingdom Viridiplantae; phylum Streptophyta; class Pinopsida; order Pinales; family Pinaceae; genus Pinus; species Pinus albicaulis. The sequence continues at coordinate 1,381,184,694 of CM076578.1, read as the reverse complement.
GAGAGAAGTTCGATCAACATGCTATATTCAACCATATTTTTTGTAGATCGACCGATACAATCCCTTGAAAACTCACTAACTCGTCATTCGCAGCGAAAACGGCCCACGTTGCAGAGGATAGATTCTGCGTACTATGACTAGCACCATAAGCATACTCAATTAATGGTTCCAAAGATTCAGACATTTGCGATGAAACGTAAAGCATATTACTAATGTCAAGAAAACTCTAAAAAAAAACTAAGACGGTGAATGAAAATCAACAGCATATATATACAATATAATACAAAAAATCACTACGCTCATGATTAAGCATAGTAACATTTCATATCCATCCCATTTCTGGGTTGCACCAACAGAATTCCATCGTAATCTACCAACTCGTAGGCACCCTTAGCAAGAACTATTTTGACAATATAGGGGCCATGACACAATGGCTCAAATTACCCTATACCTATTACATCATCTTCCTGATCATAAAGAAGGACCAAGTCGCCCTCTGAGAAAATGCGAGGCTAGACATGCTTGTTGTATTGCACCTTTATACGTCTCTTATGTGCTTCGTTGGCCAATTGGGCTTCACGACGCGTTTCATCAATATGGATGAGGCTAAAAAGACACACTTCTTCAGCAGAGGTGTCAAGTAATAAGTCGATTGCAAGTTTTAACAACGGTATTTCACATTGGATTGGAAAGATAGATTCCAGACCATACACCAATTGAAATGGGGTAAATCTGGTTGTATTTCTCATCGAGGTTTGGTATGCCCATAAGGCCGAGTATAATATTAAATTCCAGTTTCGTTTATGAACTCCTGTCATTCGTTGAATCATTCATTAGATAATTTTGTTAATCACCTAAACTTGTCCATTTGATTGTGGATAATAAGGGGTAGAACTATCATGAGACAGTCCTAACTTGGTAGTCAACTCAGTCATCATGTGATTACGAAAATTCTTACCATGATATGTGACTATAGCCCGTGGGACCCCAAACCGTGCAATGACATGATTAAAGAAAAATAATGCAGTTGTTTTCCTATGTTGTTGAATGTAGGCATCACTTCGGCCCATTTGGTAAAGTAGTCTACTGCGACAATAATATAACCATGCCCCCCAGATGAACGAGGTTTACAGGTCATGAATTCAACGCCCCATTTTGAAAATGTTCCTACAGAGACAATAGGATGCATTGGCGTTGGAGGTTAGCAGATTTTATGATCAAATATCTGGCACGCATGACAACTTCTGACCGCAAGGATGCAGTCGCGAAATATGGTAGGCCAAAAGTAACCGGCGTGGAGTATCTTCTGTGCGGTAGCATATCCAGAAAAATTTCCACCACAAGCCCCAACATGAAAATCGTTTAAAACCTTTTCGACCTCCTCATGAGTGAGGCACCTTCTTAAAATTGTATCGACAACATGACGATAAAGTGTATCGCCGACGATCACATAATCTTTGGCTTGGTATCGAATACGTCATTGGTCAAAGCGAGAGGTATCAGGCCGAAAATTTTGGGTCTGGAGATAAATGATAAAATCCCCATACTAAGTATCAGATGATCTGATCAGAAATAGAGACTCGTCAGGAATAGATGGTTCCGACGTAGTAGCAGTACTATCAGAGGGAAGGTCACAGAGAAGCTGAGCCAAAACTAAAGGCTTCTTTGACTTGGATTTGATGAATTCCAAATCAAATTCTTGCAAATGAAAATCCATTCTGAATACTTCCCCCCCAGCAATTGATGTGATAAGATATAAGTCATGGGGTTGCAATCCGAAATGGCAATGGTCTTCTGGAATAGGATATAGTGGCGAAATATTTGGATAGCTTGAACAACCACCAAGGTAATATTTTCTACGTATGAATATTCACTTCCGTATCATTGAGATTATGATTCAAATAATAGATCACATGTTCTATCCCATTTTCTACTTGTACCGATACCATAGCAATGGTCGTATCAATCACGGCGATATATAAGAAATAATCACTCTGATAATTGGGGGGATGCATTAATGATGCCCGGACAAGTGTATCCTTGACAACATCAAAAGAAGCTTGCTCAACTTGGTCCCAATGGAAGGGAATCCCCTTTTTCAAGAGCCGAGTAAATCCTTTACCCATTTCGGCATAGTTGGGTATCAACCTCCTTAAGAAGTTAGCCTATCCCTAAAGTTTCTATAACAATAAAATTTGATGGCGCAGGAAAATCAAGAATAGCCTGGACCTTCAGTGGGTCTATTCAAATTCCTTCTTTTGGGACGACGAATCCTAGCAAACGATTAGAACCAACACATAACACACATTTATGTGTATTGAGGCATATTTTGTAGTGTAGGCAGTGTAAAAAGTTAGCTCTCAAATGTATCGGGTGATCAGTCTGGCTTCGTGAATTCGTGGGTAAATCATCTAGATAGGGTTGAAAAATGTGATTGATGTCATTGAAAGCATAATCCATTGCTCTTTGAAAAGTTGCCCCAACGTTCTTTAAACCAAACGAGAGTTTCCGGTAAGCGAATGTGCCCCAGGGACAGATGAATGATGTCTTATAATGGTCCTCTGAGTGGATATTTATTTGATTATAGCCAGAAAATACATCCATGAACGAAAATTTTTTGCATCCAGCACAATCGTCAATAATCTAGTCGATAAAGGGAGTAGGATAGTTGTCTTTTGGACAAGCAAGATTGACATCCCAATAATCGATGCACACTCTAATGGTTCCTTGTTTTTTCATAACATGAACGATGTTGGAAACCCACTCAGTTAGCAAAATAGGGTAAATGAAACCAGCACGCAAAAAAATTTCAACTTCTGCTTTAATGGCAATGGCATTCTTTGGATGAACAAGACGAAGGCGTTGATGTACCGATTTGACATTAGGGTATATATTAATAGTGTGTTCAATGATACTTGTATATATGCTTGGCATTTCCTTGTAAGAACAAGCAAATACATCACGAAATTTACAAAAGAGAGAGATATATGTTTCGAGTTCTAATGGAGAACAAGACATGCCGACATGAATGTTTTCTACAATGCCGGGTTTGGTTGAAATATCAATAGAAATGGTTTCTTCAATATTTGACAAGTTTCACTCAAAATCGATTGCATTAATAGGAAAAGAATTCGAAAACAATGTTTTGATCGATGGGTGATATAGTTCACTAAGATTATCTTCTTCATAATCTAGAAGATGGGAACGATGATGATGATCTTCCCATGGTTCTCCTTTCGACATCATGGTTTCCAGAATATTCTCTTATGTCAAGAAATTTGAGGAAAAAGGATCAAGTGGAGTACCAAAATCTAATGAATGATCAACCCAAACAACTAGCGACGATGATTTTGGATTCGCCGCCCAAGCCAGATAGATTGATTGCTATGCCAGCTCAATGGGCCTGGGTGGTAGAAACTCATCCAACGTAACAACTTCAGAAACACCCATACTCTTCCTTAAGCTAGATGGAGTGGAAGAGATCATGTATCAGGTCTCTATACTTGCAGTTTCTGTCGACGTCGTTAGCGGCGGTAATGAAAAGGTTCCCATGAGAGTGGAATCCTTTAAGATTCCTACACCAATGTTCTGAAGTGCGAGTTGGGGCGCATGAACTAACGGAACACTTCCAGTTACTTGGGAACTAGAGGCAAATAAGGATAGTTGATTGATGACTGTGATGATACCTTTATGTGGAAAGGCAATCATTCTAAAATATGTAGAGACGATCGCAGTCATAGCATATACCCATGGCTTTCCAAGTAAAATATTCTAGTCAAGGGGTCCGTCAACGACCTCAACTTAAACATTCAATATGTTTCCCCCTAGTTCAACATGCAGGCTATTGATAATACCGCAAGGCTTATATGTACATCCATCGAAAGCTTTCAACGTCATTGGCAATTGAGATAGTCGCGGCGAGCCAAGTGACTTCCAATAGTTTAGAGACATAATGCACATAGATTCTCCCTCATCAATAATAGTATGATGAACAAGGCGATTAAGAAAATTTACTTGGATGGAGAATGCCAATTCTACTGGTAATTTAGCTCGTATGATTAAAGACTACGAGATTTGAATCTGTCGGATCAATTCCAACAATTGCTAAAAACAAAGCCTGTTTCTGGGAGGGACAATTTTGTAGCACCTCAAGCATTGACATAGCCGAAGGGGATTGAGAAAAACCCTCAACTATATTATAATTTTGAGCATCTCTGGCTCGAGGATTAAATGTCGATTTATGAACAACTCCCTTTGGTGGCTTTATTGTCAATTCAGTAATAGCAGGTGGCGATATCAATTCCGTAGATGGATTCGTGGTCGAGGTAGTAGGTTGATCAATAGCCTGACTATCGTAATATTTATTACGCATTGACACCAAAACATCAGTTGATGGCTTCGTGACAGACATCATAAGAACTTGTCAGCTAGAAGCTGGATCCGTAGCAACCAATTTGTGTTTAGATTCGGAAATGGATCTGTCAACACAGTTGACGCATGTGAGGTCTTAACTATTTTTGAGACTTCAGCATGGTGAGGACAGTCCTGAAAAACGTTTTCCTTGTTACATATGCAAGGGTAATGAGGTTTCTGATTTCCAGTCGATTGATTAGATGATCTTTCCTGCGGGGTAGAAGTTTGTTTTTTCTTTGATTTACCTTTTTTCTTACTTCTGGGTTGCTTTTCACTTTTTCCCTTGTCAGATGAAATGACATGGATTTCAGAAGAAAGCGGAGGATCAGATGCAGTAGAGTGATGTGTGCTTGTAGTACTGATCATATTGTCTTTGGCATGAGAGTCCTTTGATGGAGGAGGAACAATAAAATTAGATCTCGGTGTGTTAGGAATTTTCTTGTAGAGCGTACCAGACTGAGTATAAATCAAGTCTAAATATTGGGCACGAGAAATGACCTACTCTTCAGTGACGATGCCACCCTTAGCCACATCCTCATTTATAGATGGTAACAGGGACTTAATGAACCACCCAATAAGGAGCTGATTAGGAACAAATGTCTTAACCATTCTACGACGACAACGCCACTCATGAATATGATTAGAAATGTGAGTAGCATTAGTCTGTTTAAAATTAGTTAAGAGTTCCATTCCAGTTTCATATCATATGGGTAACTGGAAGTGGGTCAAAAATACAGTAGCTAGGGAAGTGAAATTATCAAAAGAAGCTCTTGGTAACTCAATGTACCATTTTGCGGCCAGACCAGTGAGCATATGTTGGAAAAGATGTAGTCGAATGGAGTCATCATTTAGGGAGTTGTATGAACACCATAAAGGATAAGTCATAACATGAGTGGACAGGTCTTCCCCATGGTTTCCATTGAACTTAGGAATATCCAAGGGTAATTTATGAGGTATCACCGGCCACCAAGGAGCATAGTTGATTGGATCATTGGTGAGCCGGTTTAAATCTTGTAACTCTAAATTTGCAACAAAGGGAAATTTCCGATTGAGGTCGGGTTGAGCATAGCCAGGGTATGATAGAATTTCTCAGGAAACATGCCTTTGAGCACCAACATAAGGAATTTTTTGTTGGTAACCCATATAGGGTTTGTTTTTATAAGCAAATGATTGAGGATTCTGTTGACCAAAACCTGGATACGTTACTTGTTGAAATGAAGGTTGTGGCATTTGCGCTTGTGGCTGCCAAGGGGTCTGTCCACCATTGTTATAACCCAAATTAGGATAACTTGGATTCGGTTGAGAATAGGTATAACCTAGTTATGGCTGCAACATCCCATAATATGGTAATACAACTTGTGAATAAATGATTCTGGATACAGGTGGTTGTTGTAAACCAGTCGAAGAAGTTCCAGTCTGAGGGCCTAATACTTGGGGGTATTGGGTTGAAAGACCCGCCTGAGACGGTTGAGATACAACAGTTTGAGTCTGTAACAAGGGTAAATATGTATTAACAAGTGGAGTTGATGTGGGTGCAACAGGTTGAACCAGTTGATACGAGTGTAAAACCATTTGTGGTTGGATAGGTAGAGTGGGTTGCCATTGACAAACATTCATTCCGACATTAGGATGACTAAATAACGACGGAGTAATTTCAAAGTGGGTGACCATAGGTTTCCCCCCAGCATGAGGAGTATAATAATATGGAAAATATTGTCCTCCAAATGCAAGGAGTCCAGTTGAAATTGTACTAGATGGAATATGTTAGGTCTCTGTAATTTAGTAGAGTGGCAAGACTAAATGTTGCAGAGCCTACATCAGAACCACTTTGGGATTCTAGGATCTAGCCCTCCTGAATCCAGAGAGGGATCTCTCTATAAGTGTGCTTAAAGATGTGATCTTTAAGGCTTGAAATGTGATTTTAGGCTATTTATTAAGAACAAGGGTTTTTGTTTGTTTGGTTGGTCGGGTATGATCTTTAATTGGATGGAATATCACAAAATGAAAGAGTTTCGAAGGGTGAAGATGCAAGTATATAGAGAAGTGTTTAGCAGATAGGATTAGTGTGAAGCAGATTTAATCCATTGGGTGATGGAGTCACAAAAGGGTTTAATTGTACAAAAATTTCAAGAGTGGTCCAAGGGGCAAGTCATCTATATCAAAAGATCCTTTAGATTTAAATGACGGAGTGGAACATTAAAAGTGTTGAGAAAGTGGAAAAAGCCAATAATTTCAACAAGGATTTATCAACTTTCCATACAAGAAAAACATTTTTAAGCAACTGTTTGAAACCAGCCAAAGGACAGGGCTAACCATAGACTTCTTTGGACAAGCTTGTATTAAAGCTAACTTATCAGACAACAATTCAGTAATCTCACCAGACTATTTTCAAAAGGGATGAAAACATATAAGAAAACAAAGTGCATCTTAAGATCAGGTCAAATGTATTACAATCATTGTCTACTTTTAGCATACTCTTAGGGAAAATTTCAAACAACCTCTGGAGAAAGAACTAGAAGACAAGGCAAACCATAAACTTTCCTAGTTTAACTCTACTTAACATGTAATGAAAATATCATTCAAGAAATTCCTTTCAAGTTTGCACATCAAGACATGGACTAACCAACATTCCTTGATAATGTTTACACTTAATTTAAGTCATTCCCAAATATCACAATTAGCAGAAAACATATAGATAAAGCTTATCAGTGAGAGTAGGGTACTGTTAACAGTAAATCCTAGCTTTATGCTTGCTGCTCTTTATCAGAGAAAAGTAAACAAAATGGCATACATGAAAGGAAAACAATAACAGTAAGAGGTACTTCACCAATGATATAGACCAAGATCCCAAGAATCAGCTTGTATATTGATTGTCAATCCAGTTACAAACTACATGTCCAATGTTTCATCACAACTTCAAACATCTCTTCTCAGCCTATCTTCTTCAATAACTTAACAGAGCTTCAGAGCTTCAGAACTTATTTGCATTAAAAAATGATTCGATACAACAACTTATTACATCAAAGTCCAACAACCAACCAACCAACCAACCTCTCATCTTCTAAGGAAGTATTTATAGAAGAAAGAGGAGGTGGAATGAAAGAAAAGGGAAATCTATTCAATTAATACAAGTTAATGCTTCTGTGTATTTGAGGGGTTCAATATAGAATATTTCTGATATTTTCTCTGTATTAATTGGTTTTTATTAAGTATTTAGCTACTTGGAAGATTTTGTTGACTTTAAAACTCTTTAGGCATGTTACACCATTTTTTTGGTCATCTAACCCATTATCATTAGATGAACCCAAGTACACCATGTAAGACCAATTTTACCCTAAGTAAAATTGCTTTCACCATGTAAAATAACATTTGTCTATATTTCCTGGTCATATTTAACCCAAAACAAAGAAATTAATTAAATAAATCATTATTTATTTAATTATTTCCTAGGAATAAGTTATTTAAATCATTATTTAAATAATATTCCTAGTTAAATTTGACTAAATCATTTTTAAATAATTAAATAAATCATTATCTATTTAATTATATTCCCACCATCTCCCTAAAATAATAAATAAATCATTTATTTATTTATTGTTTATAAATAAAGGAATTGACCCAAGTCAAAAGACCTTTTCCCTCCAACAAATATAATAAAATATTCCTAAAGGGTGATTCTAGAATTTGATTAATAATATTTTTTTCATGCACCGAGTTCTAGAACACCCCAATATTTTGTTATAAATAGAAGGGTTTTCCCCATTCATTAGTCACCTCCATTGCATTAGATCACTCTGGATCTACTCTTGGTCACCATTTTCCATTTTGCTTTGTGAGCTCCCATTGAGTTCTATGTTTGTCTAGGTTTTCTACACCAATAAGAGAGAGGAATTTTAGATCTGAAACACTGAGGACTTTCAAGACCCATCCCATTGAGGAGAACCGGAAAACACATTTCTTGTTTTCCTCTCAGGTGCCCCATTTTTTAATATAATATAAAATTCTTTTAAATACATTGTTCTTGTCTTGTCTATTGGATACATGGAGCCATATTGTATTTTATCTGCTTAATGTCTTTTGTGCTTAGATCTAGATTTGTGCAGCACTATTTGATCACCTCATTGTAGACTTAAAGATATTTTGTAGCCATAATCGATGTTAGGGCTATTTGTTATGCGTAGCTAAAGTGATATTTTACGACGAAAGATTCATTCTAACAATTGGCGACTCCAAACGGGTTTTCTTTTGCGACCGCTGTCGTTTCATATATTCCTGCACATCCAGCTGTTTCAGACCCTAGGGTTTCTCTTCCATTTTCTGTTTTTCCTATTTTTATGGTGCTTTCCACCTCTAAAACCCTCAAACAGTCAAATTTTTAACTTCCGTGTGTTTCTGGCCTTATTACGCAGGTGACAGACATCAGCCGCAGCTGAGACGACAACTTTTTCTAAAATCTGCCGCCGAGAGAGCCGGATCTGCAGGTCAAAATTATCGGTCCAAAAAGTGCAACCTGGCCTTGGGGTCGCACTTTTCTGCCCCAAATCTGTGACCTGGACTGCGAACAGGTCAGAACCTGTGACCTGCACTTTTTTTTGCAATTTTCCAACACTTTTTCTGGGTTTGTCTGAAGCTTCTGTCAGGGTTTTCCAGCCTCTGTCTCCGCCCGTTTAGACCTGTTTCTAATCTATTTCACTCAAATAAGTGGGAATCTTGCCCCTTAGGGCTCTAGTACCCTCCACTTTTTGTGGGAGAGTTTTTGCTATCTCAGAAGTCTGAATTTCCAGGGTTTCAGCCCTTTTGCTTCCAGATCTGATACCTCATTTTCAGATCCCTTTAGATCAGCTCTTCTCCCTTTCAAATCACCTCATATAGTTTTGTTTGGGTTCATTTCTAGGGCCGCCTCATTTTCCCCTCTATTTTTAGCTAATCTCCTCCTTTTTAGCAACAACCTTGCCTCTGCCTCTTTGCTGTTCTCTGCCCCTCTTTTCAGCAAATTTCTCCTTTAGATCCCCATTCCTCCCGACCTTAGATATATTGGCCTCTTTTTAGTGTGCTTTGATTAGTTTTTTCCCTCTTATAGACTAATTTTGAGAGACCCGCCTTCTTGGGTTAGATTGATGCATTGGTAGCTGTTAATTTTCTGTTCTTTTAGTCTTATTTACTGCAGATTTATTTTCAGTTACGCAGCACACTTTTTTGTTTACTCTCAAAACGTCTAAGTTTAAACAATTAAAATTAACGCACGCCACACACTGACCCTAAGTGAAGAAGAGCCTGGTTAACACCGCCTGGAAAAGCCTTTAAAATCAATTTACACTGCACCTCTTTGCCCTTGTTTCGACATTGATCTCACTTGATTTTACCCCTCCCTGCCCCTGTCGATTTTCTTCTTCCCATCATCATTGCGCCTCCAAGGCGTTTGTCCCGGAGACTTCCTGGCCTTCACCCTCAGTTTCCGGTTGGTCAACTTCCTTCTTCCCGTCATTATTGAGTAAGTCCTCCCCCGAGTCCGCACTCCGATTCTTCTTCTGATTGTTCGGGTTCTCCCCCTACTCCTGGTTCTCCCCCTGTTACTTTCGCCATGTCTACTTCAAGGCCTACTACCACCAGCAACCCCAGTTCTACTGTTGGGTCTGTTTCTAGTGGAACCACTATGGGTCCTACCTCGACTGCCCCTTTGCTCCCTTATATGGCCAGCCTCAGTCTCCCTGACTTCAATCAGTTGATTAATGATCCTATCCACCACAATATCATTTGGCCTGCTATGCCAACCAAGCTCCCCTCTGAAATTCCCAAGTTCAAAGGCCTTGATAGTGAAGATCCCTCTAACCATATTTGATCTTTCCACATGCGGTGTTCCTTCAATTCCATCACCGATGACTCCATCTGTCTTCGATTGTTCCAACGCACGCTTACCGCCGAAGCTTCTAAATGGTATGTTGATCAAGCCACCTCTTCCCATACCACCTTTGCGACCATTGCCCAAGCCTTTTTATCTTATTTCCAGCTCCCTCTCCGATACGACACTGGTACTGAACGCTTAACTTCTTTCCATTAATCCTCTTCGACCCGCCTTTCCGCTCATGTCCAGGAATGGCGACGAAGACAGAGCTTGTGTCGCGCTCCCCCCTTTGAAGATCAGGTTTACATGGACTGGTTCCTTCGCTCTCTCTTACCTCCCATTGGCAAATATGTCGCCTCCCATTTTCCCCAAACCGAAGAAGCCGCCCTCCAAATAGCCTTGAAATATGACCTTATCTATGCCCAATCTGGTTATGTTTATACCGTCCTTCCTGACCTCCCCAAGCTCGATGGCCCCAATGCCTCCGGGGCATCTCACTCTACCGACGGTATCATTGGAACCCTATCACATACCTTTGCTCAACCTCTTCTGGGCTATGGTTTCCCTCCAAGAGGGGCCAGCCCCTCTGGCACTTTCCCCCCTCTAGGTAGCATGTACCCAGGATACGGCATACCTCCTCCTTTTTCCCACACTCCTGCTTACCTCAATGCTGCCCATCCTACCCCTTATCCGTATCCACAGCCTGGTGTCCCAGCTCCTCCAGCATTTGGACCTCCCACTCCTTTTCCTTCTCCACCCCCGCAATCGCACTTACTACCCCCTCCAGGGCAAGTATTTGCACAGCAGGGGGCAAATAATTTTCTTCCTTCTCAAAGAAAGAGAAAAGGCAATAAATCTGCTTCTGGTAATCATGGATCCAATCCTTCTAGTATTGAATGACTCTACCACTGCCAACCAACCACAGGGCTCTCAGCCCAAGCCAGACAGGCCGCTTCGCACCAATAAGCCCTATTCGTGTTGCGGTGTTTATGGTCACTACACTCACGATTTTTCCTTATTACCACAAATGCGACAGATGTGGGAGTCTCAGGCCACTGTGCGGGTACAACACTCCTCCCCTACTGTCCCTCCCACCCTAGCTACTTCTCAACCCACTGTGTTTACCGATCCTTTCCCTCAACAAGGATTCGTGGCCACTCAACCACCTCATGCCCTGGTAACCACTCAACCTTCCCATTCTAGTTCCTCTAATTACCATATTCTCATGATGGCCTCTGACCCACCTCTCACTGTCGACCTCAACCTTCAAACTCGATCCCGTCAGTATTCCACGCCTCCCATTCCGTCTGTCTCCGAGTCTCCATCTTCAGGTCCTACAGAGCCTCTATCGACACCCAATGGTCCCTTGCAACTCCCTCCGCCCAAAGCTGAGGTTCATCCCAAGAATCCTAAGGGACCATTATGCCAAAATGCTGCCTCTGGTCAGGCTTCCCATTCATACAACATAGTAGATGATCTGGTACAATCTCCTGCTGCCATTTCAACACTGGAACTCCTCTAGTCGTGACCTTCTCAAAAGAAGGCTCTACTATCTACCGTGGGTGTTGTAGATCCTACTGATGACCAATTGATTTTTTTTTTATGCCCGTTAGTCAAACCATCCCCCTCTTCCTCCTTCGGTTACTTTCCAAATCCCAATCAAAATCTGAAATTCCAATGTCGCTCGGTGTATTATTGATGAGGGGGCATCTACCTATGTAATGTCCACTTTGGTTTGGAAACAAATCGGATCCCCTAAGCTAGCCCCTTCCACAATCACCCTTCATGCGTGGGATGGCCATGCCTCCCAGCCCATTGGCCTATTCCGTAATTGTCCTACACCCTTGCAGGCAAGACTGTTTGTGTCGACGTTGAAGTTATCGACGCCCCTCTTGACTACAACATTATTTTGGGGTGTAGTTACACCTATTCCATGTCTTCCATCCCATCTGTAGTCCACCGCAAGATGTTCTTTCCTCATAATGGAAATATTGTCACCATTGACTAGTTGACCTACCATGAACCAAAATCTCATACCTCCCCTGAGTCCACCATCTCTACTGTCACTAATAAAACAACTGTTGATTCTTTGACCAGTGTTTCCCCTGGCGTCTACAAAGACTCCTCTTTGCTTGGAAATTTTCCTCGTCCTCCCCCCCCTCTTGTCTCTGACCCCAGCTTAGCGAATGTTTGCATGATGCAATTGTCTCAGGCTGGCCTTCCACAGCCTGCTCCGGCTAGTCAGCAACCTCAATCTCGCCCACTGCATCCTGCTCCTAGCCCTTCGCTTCAGTCTACCGAACCTTTTTCACCTGGACCTTCCCATCCACCTCACACTCAAGAACCTCCCTACCCTCCTGAGTCGGTTCCCTCAGGTCTCCACCATATGGGAGCCGTCCCTCCTGGTCATTACCCTGCCAGTCAGATACCTTTCCTTGGTCCCCCCCCAGCGTTTATTCGGTCCCCGTCATGACCACCCTTTCCCTCCATAATTTAACCTTGGGAATTCCAGTATGGTATCTTACTCCTCTAGCTGATACCCCACTGGGCCACCCCAAACCATACATAGTTGTGACACCAGTGCAACCGATTCCCTTCACTCCTTCCACCACTACAGTGCCCCTAGCCCCTCCGCAGGACCCTCCTCATGATGCGACAACTAAAGGCAAGAAAATAAAAACTCGAAAGGGGGCATCCAAAGACAAGGCCACCGCGCCCAACCCTACCCCTCCCCCATCCGCCAAGCCTTGTGCCTTGTGTGATGGTATTGTTCATCCCACCCATACTTGTCCTGAGTTACCCCATATCCAACCCATGGTTAAAGTTGCGTTCCCTACATCTACGGTCCCCGAAACCTTTGCTTCGTCCTCCTCTGCAGCCAAGAACCCCAAGACTCTTCGCACCAATAAACCTTATGCTCTGTGTGGTGTCCATGGCCATTATTCTCACCATTGTCCTCACCTCACGCATTACCGAGCCTCTTTAAAGGTCATTCGCGAGTACGAAGTTGAACAAAATCAATCTACCTCTCCCATCCTTGCTCAATATGCGTCAAGTCTACTCGAGGATCCCCCTGCTACCATTGACATTCCTCCCCCTGATGTTGAGATGTCAGAACCTGCTGCCCCCCTCCTATACCTATCATCATCCACACGACCCTCGGAGTACATTCCCTCTGAATCCACTCCATCTGTTTTGCTTGATTCTCATTCAGCCACATTCTCGGGCTCCTCATGCTTTGACCATATTTTTTCCTGTTCTTATGTCATTCCCCGTGATGACCCGTATCTGCACCTCTCTTCCCATACTGATGATTTAGGTAGCTTTGCAGCGTCATGTGGTTTCCTTGACCTTTCCATTTCCTCCCATAATCACGATCATACCATCTGTATCTATGATGTTCTTCACAGCCTGAGTTCCCGCTCTTCATCCCATAGTTCTCATTCATCTCCCTCCCATTGATCTATGAATCCTAGACTTCCTACCTAGAATGCTCCCTCTCATAGCCATCAGTGGATGTCTACCCTCTACTCACGCTGCCCTCCTTTTTCTCATCCCTCCCATTTCTTGTCTTGTGCCACCATTCCACCGGCCCTCTTATCGACACAATCTCTTCGCTATGCCGATGGGGCAAGTCACTCTTCCCAGAATCTCGCTTCAGTAGCCTGGGCCATCTTTACCCCCTTGCATACCCTGGTTCTTGCAAATGGGGTCTGCATTGGTAATGCCACCAATAATCAGGCCGAATATGATGCAGTACGTGGTCTCTTAGCCGATGCCCTCTCTCATCACATCCTCCATCTGCATGTTCATTTAGATTCCCTACTTCTTGTCTTACAAGTCAATGGTGTCTATCGTGTGCATAACCCTATCCTGTTTAGACAATATTTACGAGTGAAACTTTTGATATGTGAATTTAGATTCATTACTTTCAACTATATCCCTAGAAGTCAAAAATCACTACGTAGATCAAATCGCAAATCATGTTCTAGACTGGCATTTATCACACACAAGACCATAACATTTAACATCCTCAAAAAAATGTATATAAATCATATATATCATATAACATGTGTTTTTAGAGTCCATCTACATTGAAACATATGACATGCCCATCACATGTTACAAAAAATAAAACTACAAAAATGTGGGGCACCACTTGCCCCTACATAACCGCTAGGGGGCACCACCTGCCCTACATCTAATCACTCTCTGGAGGATCCCGAGCCAAAGGCTCTGCTCCTGTAGCTCGTAGATCACGCACAGTCTGACCGGCCATCGCCATGCGTCGCATGATACCTCGCCATTCCGAGGGTAGCCCAATACATAACTCTATGTACTGGTTGTCTAATTCCTGCCAACCACGCTCTGACACACCGGTCAGCAGCCCCTCACATCTACAACGGATGTCCTCCAATAGATCAGCCATATCCTCATTCTGTATCGTCCTCGATCCACTTGCACCCGTAGCTCTTGCTACTGCAAGTCGTCCCATATATCCGGCCGATTTTACCGGAGCTATATCTGCATTCCAAAAAATATAAGGATTAGTACCATGAATACTAGTCAAAAACTCCAAAATGCACATAACAGATTAGTTGCTTGTCACTTACCATTGGGCCCCCACACTCGACCAGACGGAAGCGACAAGTCCGGATCTCCCCAATAACTCATCCCACTATAGGGATAGTCATCTATGTATAATGGCATATGACCCCAATGGGCGAAGAACTCTGGTCGGAACACCCGTTCGACTGCCCCTCCCCCTCCTCTACATAGTAGTCGTCCCCACCAACACATCTGGGGCTCTCTCGGGCCTCCATCAGGTAACTGTATACGAGGTCGTAAGGTCGAGATCTTCTCAAAGAAGAACGAGCACAATACCGTCCCATAGGCACAATCATGATTCACTTGCCGCTTTCATAGTGACAGTTGTCGTTTCACCGATACCAACATCATCTGGGCCCACCCATAGTAGGTCCCACTCAGCACACTCTCCACAATCATCATTTTCCCTCCAGTGATATGATGGAACGCCTGGCTGCCCAAGATCCGCAACACTGCTGCGGCCACTACCCGGGTCTCCAACCTCTCTAGATCACAAATGGATATGTGAGTCCCTTTGACTCGGACACCTGGTCAACAATTTCGCTCAAAAAACTCCATAATGTTACGCCCCCGTGGTAACACTAGCTGCGTATTTCCCACCATCCCTAATGGTGGGAGACCAGTCAAGAAATACAGATCCTGGACCGTCAGCTCAATCCTGTGCCCCTGCACTATAAACGCCTCATGATCTGGATCCCAATAACTGATAATCCGGGCCAACAAGGGCTCCCTAGCCCTCATCAAAGGGTTCTCCAAAAATTTCATAACCCCAAACCTAGCCAATGCATGACGGAAACCCTGATCCGCTTGGATTTCCGTTCGTAATGTACCTAGGTCTCTCTCTCTCCACTTGATCCGTATATATGCCATATCTGCACAAAACAATCATTTTTTTTAGTCTACAGATCAGCAAAACTACATTAACTTACACCAAAACTAATCTCAGCCCACAACAGCACTGAAACCACCCACATCTAACAGGTCACACTTTTTGGGCAAATCCTGGGCTAGGTCGCACTTTTCAGGCCAAAACTTGCGTTCTAGGTCACATTTTTTGCCCCAAAAAGTGCGACCCGACCGTAATGATGAAGTAGGGGAATTTACTGAGATTTAAAACCCTAATCTGAAATTTGAATCCATAAAAAACAAAGAGTAAGATTAGGCCTCTTATCTGCAACTGACGGATCACGATTCCAACCGTCGGTTTGTCTGCTACGATCGCCGCAAGATTTAGGGCCTTCTCTCCTCTCCACATTCACCACAGCTACACAAGCAAATGAATGATTTTGGAGGGAAAATACCTTATTAAACAAAAACCCCTGTTTTTTCTTTCGCCCGCTGCGACCAAACCGTAGCCCCGTTTGAAACACTGTCTACACCGTTGGAAATCTCTCACCGAGAACTCAAATGGGTATCTGTTATTTTTTCATGTTTTGATACTTCACTAGGACACATTTTTTCCATGAAGGGTCAATTCACCTCTTCTCAAAATTGAATTTCTTCACTTACAACACTTGTAGTTGGGGCACCACTTTGCCTCCTTACTTGTCTTCGTTCATGTTGATTTTCTTCATGAGCTACCCTATTGTACTCATGCTTTTATGGTCCCCCATTGGACCTTTACTATGAGGTAGCTCCATCGAGTCACCCTTGTTTACAGCATCCAATTTGAGTCATCATCGCATTCATGGAGTCTATCCCAAGTCCCTTTGTACCCCACTATAGTCCTCCATCCTTTCTTTCTTGGTCCCTCTCTCGTGTCGCACATTATGGCCTTCAGTACCCTTTTCCCCTATCCCTCATGATATTGTGTTAGTCGCTATCAAGCCATTCATGCCCTTTATGCTCTAACAAGGGAAGTCGTCCAACCACTCCTCCGTATCCCTCATTCCGTCATCATCATTAGTGTCTATCTATTTGTCGCTCTACTATTTTCCCTCGTGCCTTAGTTGGGGTTCCCTTATTGCCTCACCTATGGCGGACCTACTTCTGTCGACATCAGCTCATTTACTCCAGAAGCTACGTCTAGGGGGAAGTGTACCTTGGTTCGAGCTCTTCTCAGCATGATCGTGATCTATACACTTGATGGTCCAGTGATGCAGCAGCAGCTATTAGTGATTCCTGGGCATGTGTGAGATGTCTCAACCCTCATGAGGGGGTGGCCCTATAGGTAGCCCCCCACATGCCCATATGACTTCTTCATTTCCGCCCTTGATGCAACTCCTCTCATTTGATGATATCGGCCTCAACCGCTTGCATCACCTCTTCTATTTACATGTATCAGTCAGATTTTGCGAGCCCTTCCCCGTGTGTAGGGGGCATTTGGGTGTATTTGTATCTCATATACTAAAATCTTCTTGTATAAGTCCTGAAGGTTATTCCAGGCATCGCATGTATGTGGGATTCATCATTTTATTTATCTGGCTCATGTTTAGGCCAGCACATGCTTCATTATTGCGTTCCGTGGTTTTCCAGGCACCTTATTCTTTGTACTATTGTATCGGCAGGCATAGGTATGCCTCCCCCACTGTCTTTAACACTGGTACTAATTCGTCACCTAGAGACTTGTTGCACCTATAAGTCTCGTCTCCTCCGGGTCTAGTCCTTTAGCACATTAGACTACCTTACATTCCTCTCTCTCACTTCCCTCTTGATGCCTAGTGATTGAGTTCTTACAACGTACTTTGGTCATATGATTTTCTCCTAACACTCGTACGTTGGGGGGCAATCTGTTACACCATTTTTTTGGTCATCTAACCCATTATCATTAGATGAACCCAAGTACACCATGTAAGACCAATTTTACCCTAAGTAAAATTGCTTTCACCATGTAAAATAACATTTGTCTATATTTCTTGGTCATATTTAACCCAAAATAAGGAAATTAATTAAATAAATCATTATTTATTTAATTATTTCCTAGGAATAAGTTATTCAAATCATTATTTAAATAATATTCCTAGTTAAATTTTACTAAATCATTTTTAAATAATTAAATAAATCATTATTTATTTAATTATATTCCCACCATCTCCCTAAAATAATAAATAAATCATTTATTTATTTATTGTTTATAAATAAAGGAATTGACCCAAGTCAAAAGACCTTTTCCCTCCAAAAAATATAATTAAATATTCTTAAAAGGTGGTTCTAGAACTTGATTAATAATATTTTATTCATGCAACAAGTTCTAGATAACCCTAATATTTGTTATAAATAGGAAGGTTTTCCCCATTCATTAGTCACCTCCATTGCATTAGATCACACTGGATCTACTCTTGGTCACCATTTTCCATTTTTTCTTTGTGAGCTCCCATTGAGTTCTATGTTTGTCTGTGTTTTCTACACCAATAAGAGAGAGGAATTTTAGATCTGAAACACTGAGGACTTTCAAGAACCCATCCCATTGAGGAGAACCGGAAAACACCTTTCTTGTTTTCCTCTCAGGTGCCCCATTTTTTAATATAATATAAAATTCTTTTAAATACATTGTTCTTGTCTTTTATATTGGATGCATGGAGCCATATTGTATTTTATCTTCTTAATGTCTTTTGTGCTTAGATCTGGATTTGTGCAACACTATTTGATCACCTCATTGCAGACTTAAAGATATTTTGCAGCCATAATCGATGTTAGGGCTATTTGTTATGCGTAGCTAAAGTGATATTTTACGATGAAAGATTCATACTAACAAGGCAGGCTGGCAATAACTTTGGCTATCTTTAAACAAAATATCACTGACTAGGCAATAACTATGCCTTCTTTTAATTTATGAAAGCTGTAGGTGGCACTTTTTGTAGCTGAAAAGGATAAATGGCCTCTGATGTGGCAGTGGAGGCTTCCTTCGATTGATCTGATTCTCTGTTTCATAAACACAATGATTTATCTTTGGATCTGTGTTTAGGCTTGATTAAGCCATAATATTCATCTTTGACACTGATACTCTTTCATTTAATTAACTCTGACTGTGTTTGTTTTTTGCAAGTGTGCAGAGGATTTGTTGGAAAATTTGTTTAGAAAGCCGAAGATCATGACTTATCAGCCTTCTTAAAACATGTAATTATCACTTTAAAACCCTTTAATTTGTATCAAAGGCCGTGAGGATCGTCATCCTCAGCCAATAACACTGTAATTATCTGTTGGATGGTTTTAACCTTAATCTTCATTAAATCTGCATAAAAAACAATCAAACGTTATTTAAATCCTGCGGAATTTGGTTTAGAACTGCTTAGGATGGTTATGGAAGTGGTCGGAGATGTGAGGATGAATGGATGCAGTAGTGTAAGGAGCAAAACCATGGCAAAAAATTACATAAGGGTTCGAAATTTGAATTTTGCGCGAGAAATGGGTCGGTGGTTTCGGGAAAACCGACAGCGGTTTTTGCATTACATTTGGGGGGTAGGCGGTATTTTGTGGATGGAGTGAGATACGATACATCGGTCGACACGTGGATTTTTAATACCACCTATTTCGAAAAAAAATTAAGCGTTAAACTTTAGGCGCAAATATTTTGTGATACGCATTGTCAATTGTTGGATCGGAGGACCCAGATCCAACGATGCAGAAAGAATGTGATATGAAAGGTACGCGAGCGGAAAGGTAGGAAGGGTCCCCAATGACATATGCAAATGTGTCGCAGAGTGGGTTAAATGGTGAGATCAGGTTAAGTCTTGATCGTTGGATCATCAGATCAGACAGTTGAGATCCAAAGATGGGGGCGGGTTATTTTCAAAGGAGAAGAGCATGGCAAGTGAACGCGCAGAAGGAAGAGTGTCTGAGGGCCGTTGATCTGCAGAGATCAACGGTTCATATCTTTTCAAATCATAATGTCGGGGCAATGAAAAATAGAAGGTAATAAGGGTTCAGAAGAGGGTTTTTAGTCCTTTAAGCGCCCGATTGCAGGGCTTAGGCCATATGAGGAAAAGGTCTGAAGAATATAAGCTCTCGGGGGCTTAATGCCTTAAGAGTGCAAAAGACTATTTTTAGGCCAAAATAAAGGGTTTTTAAGGCTAAATGAGGGTTTTAGTAGGTAAAAGGAGGGATTTTTAAGCCAAATAAAGGGAAATATAAGGTTTAAAGGGGGTTTTGATGATTTAGAGGTTAAAATGAAGGTTTATAGAGGAATTTTGTGAAAGGGAAAAAAGGGTGAAAAGGGAGAATTGAAATGATGGAAAATGGAGTTTTTAAGCAGTCTTTCTCTTAGTAAACAGTAGGTACTTTAGGATTAACAGTGAAACAACAGTGAAGATTAGCTCAAAGGGTAAAGGACATCATAAGACTTCAAGAACTCATAATTTGGAAATGAATTGTTTCTTGAAGGATAGAAAAGATTTAGCCACCATTTGATATAACAAATTTTTATAGGTGGCTAACAGAATATATGCAGATGGACTAACTTGATATTTCCCTAATGATGTGTATAAAGGATCAATCCATTCAGTACTCGCTATAGATTTACCAGTTAGAGTACCACACAATGTCATTGGTGAAGTCCATGGGTTTGAGGATGCACTAGAGAAGGTTCTAGATAAATATTGGTAACTAGGTGGGACGAAATGGCCACCATATAATGTGACTCTGGTGAAGTCGTGAACATCGACGGGGTAGAGAGAGTAGGTGTTGTCGCAATTGGAATAGAATTTCCAGCCGAAGTTACTGGCTTAGGCATGGTTCTTCGGCCAAATTTATACCCTATTGGATCGATAGGAACTCTAATAGACACAGGATCAACAAAAGTAGAGGCAGGTGATTGAAGAAAATATTTATACTAGTGAAGCTCCACCCCAAAGTGAGTTGGAGTTAAAGGTGTTTCTTCTTGTGGTATTTCTTCAATCGAAATTAAACCAAGTGGAAGGATTTCACCATTAGGCCCAAAGTATATTTCAGGAGGTTGACTGTGCGATATGGGAGAATCAATGGTTACAATTGATTGTGGGGCGGCCGATATAGGAACAACTTCCGGTCATTTGACTTCAGGATTCAGATGTTCTGGCAAAAAAGAGACAGGATCTGGATCAACTTCCAATTGAACAACGTCGGGTTTAGGAGGTATGGTCTCACTGATTGGATGGATCGCGACCACGAGTAGCTATGAGGACTCTGTCTTGACAACAATATGTTAGGATGAATTCTAATCACAAATGTACGAAAAAAATCTCACTATAGATGTGCATAAAAAATAGCCCTAACATCAAATATGGCTGCCAATTTATTTAGACCTGTAGTTAGTTTACCAAGATAAATGCTACAAAATCTAGATCTATGTAGTAAAAGACATTAAACAGTAAATAAAAGCAAGAGTTTCTCCATGCATCAATAGACAAGACACGAATATTTTTAAATAATTTTTGTATTTTTGACACCTGGGAAGGGAAAATAGAAATTTATTACCAGTCCCCCTCAAAGGGAGCTCACAAGAAAAATGGTCGCAAAATATGACAATGATGGAGGATCAAATTCAAACCAAAAGTATAGATCCAGAGTGATCTTTAGGCAACAAAAGTTAGTGAGTGAATGGAAAAACCCTTCACTCATACGTCTAGGTGTGTCTCTCATTAAAAAAGAAGAATTTCTCTATTGAAAAGGTTCTTGGGTTTTTCCCTGTAGTAGGTTTTCCCAGGGTAAATCCTGTGTGTTGTGATCTCTCTCTCTTTATTGTTCTTTATAATTGAATTTCTTAAGTATAATTTATAACAAAATATTGAGTTAGTCTAGATATTGGTGCATAATTAAAATATTATTAACCAAATCAAAATTGAACTTTTATGGAATATTTTATTATATTTGTTGGAGGGAAAAAGAATTTGACTTTGGTCAAATCCCTTTATTTGTAAATAATAAATAAATAAATGATTTATTTATTATTTTAAGGATGTGGTTGAGTAATAATTAAATAAATAATGATTTATTCAATTATTTATAAATAATTTAGTCAAATTTAACAAGGAATATTATTTAAATAAGGTTTAAATAATTATTCCTAGAAAATAATAAGATAAATAATGATTTATATAATTAATTTTCCTGTTTTGGGTTAAATATGACCAGGAATATTAATTAAATTGTTGTTTAACTAATTATTCCTTGAGGAAAATCAAACAAATGTGGATTTATTCAATATTTCCTCATGGGATTTCCTGTTTAGACCATAAACAACTTAATAAATGTGGTTTACTAAGTTATTTTTCATAGTGAAAGAAATTTTACTTAAGGTAAAATTGGTCTTACATGGTGTACTTTGGTCCATCTAATAGTAATAGGTTAGATGACCAAAAAATGGTGTAACACAGTAGATGAACCAAGATTTGTAGAAACAACTTGTGCCGACTGTGGTATATGTGAGGATGATGTCACACCAGAGGTATTGATAGTACTAGTTTCGGTAGAGCGATGTCGCCTTCACTGACTAGAAGTAGCTTCCGGTGGTAAAGGTGGTTTCAATGTTATTCTATGTGAACGACGGGGAAAGGGATGTTCTTCTTCCACGATGACTGATTTATTTTATGAAAAAAAATAAATAAACAAAATAAAAGGATCATTCTAGGCAAAAGTTTTACTAAGAAACTGTGAACTGCAAAATACCCCCTGGCGAACTAAGAAGTACGGGCAAGAAATATCTCTGAATGTTGTGTTTGGTGTATCACAATTTACAAGGCGGTCAACTTAGTTCACTATGGATGGATAGCAACCTAAATTTTTCCTCCCAAATATACCCGAAGAGCGTGGAGACCCAAGTCCGTATTAGCGATGTCTAATGCGAAATCGAACAGTGAGAGCACCCCTTTATACTTATTGTACTAGAACACTGCCCTATATACCTGAAGGTATGTGGACAAGCTCCGATATACTTATGTACGTGGAGTGAGGTACCACACTCGGAATGTATCACAGACAATTAACGATTGCTGTTATGTTTAACGATGTCGGAACACATCTCTAGCCTAGACCTTCTAAATGTTATCGTTATGGTTCCAATGCTTTTTTAGGTAAATCGATGTAAATTTTAAGTTGATATTATTTATCAATTTTCCTTTCAAGATTCACCACAATGATGTGACGGAAATTCATAAAATGCAAACTAAAATGATAAGAAAACTTTTCAATTTTAGCTTTGTCAATGAAAATCCTAGCTACTAAATGGAAAGAGCAATCAGTTTTGAGAGCAAACAACAAATAGCACAAACTAATATGCATCTTTCCTAACGTGTTCCTATGCAAAACACACAATTCACTATATGCAAATGCAAGTTTTTCTTTTCAGTCCCCTTAATGTGAATGAAAAAAGGAAACTTTATGCATCAAATCAATAAAAAACAAATGCTTCTTTCTTTGAGAAACGATGAATTTAACAACAATTTCTCTTTTAGGAAAAACGAAGAATATAACTACAATTTTTCCTACAGGAAACGAAGAATTTAACGACAATTTCCTTTACGAAAATAAATGGATCTAATGCAGAAATAATAATACTTTGAATTTGCTTTGTCAATGATAAAGAAAAACACTTAAAGATACATTGAACAAACTTACTTTTCAAAGGAGGAAGAATCAAGCAAATTCACTGGTCTCTAAGAGGTATTAGACAATTGAAAACACAACAAAAAAATGGTTGAGTATGATGGAAATGAAAAATTCAAAGGGAATTTGGTTGGCTAAGGGGGAAACACAGTCTCTAAGGGGAGACAGTGCATTGCAATGCACCCCTGAGTGGGAGACAATGCACTACAATGCACTGTGTCTTGACCAATAGTGTGTTGGGCACAACAAAGATTCAAAATTCAAGCTACATAACACACTTCTAATGCAATTCTTTGATTCAAAAGTCTAATAACTGACAGTAGATTCTACTAGGTGGATAAGCAGAGGAAAAAACACCAAGAATGAAGGGAAACTCCCCAGTGGAGTTTCCAATTTGTTATACATAATTATGATCTATGAATAAATCAAATTCCCTAAATGTGGTACTATGAATTTAGAACAACAAATTAAAGACTTTGTAGTCACTTTCTCTAAGAGTAAATAGACACACAGAAAGATAAAATGACCTACTTGTGATCCAGGTGCTTCCTATTCTCCTTCTGTCGCTTTTGTTATAGCTTCCAATCCAACTTAGATCGCTAGACTAGTTCTTGCAAGTATAAACACTAAACATCAAAGAGATTGCAATATACAGATGTTTATTTCTCTTAATCAGTTAAATTAATTAAACATGAAACATATATATCAATCAAGAATCCATTACATGAGAAATAGAACCATAAACAGATACATATATGGGAAAATGAACAACAATATTTATTAATGAGTAGAAGGGGGAGGTTACAACCAATGATCGATTTGATGTCACCAGCTCCAGCATCATCCCAGCCTCATCACAATCAACATCTCACCAACAACATATCACTTCTATCACTCTCTCAATTGAGAATCCAACATCATTTCTTTACCAAAATTCTTCCTTCCCTAGCACTAGGATCTGTGCTCAATTTATAGGGAAATTGAAGGTAGTTTATCAATCAATGACTTTCTAATAATAGGAAAGACATGTTCCCAAGCTCAGAGGTGTTATATGGACACTTCGATTCAAATTTTGACACATATGGACTCTTCTAAAAGGAATTGGCCATGTGGAGATTTGACCAATGCACCCTTGAATGTAGGGAAGTGCATTGCAGTGCACACTTGAATGGAGGGAGTTGTATATGCAACGTAGTTATTCCCTTGAGAGGCAGTGTTGGTGAGCTCATAAGTGATATAACATATACTTCAAACCTTGGAAATCTTGTGATAGAAGTCATGAATGATTTTTTCCCTTCTTAGGGCATGTAGCAACTAAAATGATAGTGGATGATAGAACCTATTTCATTGGTCCTGGGGATGATGTCCAGTTTGACCAGGTCATGGGGGATAATGCCCAAATTGACCTATAACAATGGTATTAAAGTTTATAAAAAAATACCATCCTCAAATAGAGTTCTTATAATCTAGATAATGCAATCATAAATTATCTTGTTATTTTTATTAATATAAAGCTATATCTATTTTTCTTTTCACTCTAATTTAAATATATTTAAACTAAGCAATAGTAGCTACTTTTTCGACCATGTTCAAATGTAGAAACTAGTTCCTACCTTTCAAAGTTCAATAATTAAACTAAGCGGCAGGGAATGCTAGAAATGCAGCCTTGTTTATTTGTTGATTTAAATTTTTTATTGTAAATTAAATAATAAGTAATGGATATTTGATGATGGTCACTAGGTTTTGCAAAAAATTAGACGTATTTTTTGTTTACATTAGTATTCATGGTGGCCCTTCACCACTTCCTTCTATATTCAAGGTGTTCATAGTGTTCATTGCATCCATTTATCACTTTCTCTATAGGATGTGGGATGTTTAGCACTGTCTCATTTGGTTTACAAATGATAATTTAGGGTTTTTTATTGGTGGTGAATGGTCTTGGGGTTTCTTTTGGTGACAACGTTTATTATTATTATCCCCATAATATTTGAGGATTGTGTGCAGTAGTTTGGATTGGTGGTGCACGAGGATTTGAAAAACTCTTTCTTATAACGTTCTCTATTCTATGTGGTGGTTTCCTTGACCTCGACTCTAAAGTTTTATTTGTTGGTTTAGGCTTGTGGTCATGTTTGTGGTTATTGAGGGGTGGCCTTGATTAGTGGATGAGGGTTGCAACCCTATACATATGTCCAATTAGTGTTATGTTTCAAGATATTCTTCCCATGTATTTTTCTATGCCTTAACTTTTTGTGGCTTTCAGCATGGATCTCTATGGATTATGAGCTTTAATTTGTTTATTACTCCAAATTTGTGGTCTTCGAAGAGGAAATTTTTGTCTCCTATTGATATACTAATGCCAGTGTCTCTGAGGCCATGGGGGGGTTTGGGGCCTAAACAATTTATGCTACCCAAAAATTTGGATAAAGGGGTTGTGGTCAATAGTCTTGATATATCTATTCCCCATACAAGCCTTTTCCTAGAAGTAGAGTCTAGTTGGAAAGTAGAGGGTGTTGCAAGCTACTTCCCAGTGGCCATGGAAAAGAAGGGTGATGGTGGTCATGTGATTGTATTTAGCGTGACCACATAAAGGATTAATGGGGATGTTAGTGGACTCGAGGTGTGAGCTCCATCAAAAATCTGTCTTTAGTAGGATGAATGTGGAGTTGTGTCAAACTAGAATCATCTAAATCTAGTAATTCAAATTTGTAGTTTAAGATTTGTAGGGTGGTGGGGTTATTCATGGCATGGATCAACGATGGAAGTAGAAGAATATGGTGGTTAAATAATGAGGAGGTGGTATGTGTTTGGTTGTTGGTGATGATATTCAAGTGGAGAAAATTGGACTGTTAATAGGGAATACTTTGGTGCGAAAATTCCTTAGTGGTAGAATTTATATGGCATGTTTGAAAAAATTGCTATATTGGAGGGGAATCTTGTTCTAGGGTATGGATAATATTTTATTTTCTCACAAAATTATAGCTTGGTTTTATTTTCAAGTGTGATGAGGATGCCCTAAAAAATCTAAAGGTAATTTATTTCTTGTTAGGGATTACATGTCCATCAAAACTCATGCATCCTTATTCGATGCAAAGGAGGAATTATTTGCTAGTAATTCAATCTAGGTAAACTTACCAATTTTTTCTTTGGAGATGTGGTTTAAGAATGCTTAACGGGTTATTGGTAACACCATGGGTAAGTTCATTCTATTGGATGACAATTGAAAATCCTGTAATAGTCAACCTATTGCCTGGATTTTGGTAAAAATTGATGTTAGTCAAGTCTTGTTTTAACCAATGGACCCTAGTGATTGATGATAAATAATACACCCAAACCTTGGATTACATGAATTTATGTTTATACTATGTGAGATGCTAATAACATTACCATATTATTTTTGGTTGTGACAAGTATTTTGTGCCACATTATTGGTATTGATAGTTTCTTGCATCAAGGGTTAGCAAAAAACACTATAGTGTGGGTTGCTAATAGTCCAAAAAAAAGTTATGAGCATTATATATTAAACCATAGAGATTGTTGATTTCCCATCAACATGTGGTGTTCATAAATCTGAATTAAAGATAATAGAAAAATATGACATAATTATAAACCATAAAATGTGTAATAGAACTCCAAATAACCCAAAAGAATGACATTTTATTAATATCATCTGTGGGGAGACATTTTATATGAAATATATCTTGCTGGACCTTCTCCTAGGGAGGATTCATTGAGAATCCGATACTTCGAAGCAAAGTGTCCCTCTCTCCAAAGGGTAAAAAAGAAAAAATAGAAAATGGTAGAGAGCTCAACTATTGAGAAGGGTTGGATGATGAAAATGGTCATGGTAAAATGAGAAGGAAAACCTATCCTATTTATAACAAATGGTTTCTAGATTTGATGAGGTAAATTATTAAAATCTATTTATTGGACCAAATCAATATCTAACTATTTTTCTCCGATGGGAGTGATCTTTGAGGTTAATAGTGGCTTCGGGGGGCGATCCTACCACCCTATCGTGGAGAAAAAAATTAAATGACGAGGGTGGTGTGTCCATACCTATGCATGCACAAGCATACAACTAGTTACTATGAGAGGGAGTATGGAATATGAAAATTAGGGGATTGGTTTTGTGCTTCCCATCATAGTGTCGAGGTGGGGGAAAAACCACATACCTTCATTGTAAGAGGTTTGGAATAAGGAAAGTTTGAATAATGTGTGGGTTATCAACACCATTACATTATTAATTTTTGGAATCTTGGTTATGTTTACTGGAGTAAATTATGAGGAAGAACTGTCAAATTGGTTTTATTCTTCATTTGTGTTGTTGAATTCTCTATGCTAGAGAAGAGGGGTCCTCGTCACTGGAAGGAAATAGGGAATAGAAGATTCATTTTTTTGGAGGGTCGTAGCTCCTCAGGATTTCTTCTTTCATTCTTCATGTTTGACTCCACTGCAACACTCTAGCCTCTATGTCTGGCATCGATTTTGACCAACCGGTCTTAGGTAACTCTTTACTCCTCTCAAAAATTTGTCAATCTTTACATTATCTCTTTGTATAGCTTATGGTGTTTCTTTAAGAGAGTGTAGTGTTTGGAATTGTGGTCATTAATCTATTCTCAATGTCTCCATTGGTTTGTTGTTTCTTCACTATGGCAAGTCTGTTGTTCACATAACCTTAGACAAATTCACTGAATGTCGCATTTTTTTCTATGGGTTGCTCCAAATGGGCTTGAGTTTAGATATGCTCCAATTTTTTTCTTGGTTCCCTGTCCTATAGCCAAAGTGGGCCTTGTGCAAAAACTTCTCTTAGTGTTATGTCAAGTATAATCCTTATATTATTTACTAGTACAATATCCTTATGTTTGACATGAAACACCAACAAATGCATAGTATGTGAGGTAGGGGAGGACGCGATACCTAAGGATGAAATTGTGCCTAGCAGCAAGTCTAAGAATTTGTTAGAACCTATCATTCAACCATTCCCCCCTAAACTTGGAATGAGATTCGTCAATTGGAATCCCTTGTTGTTAGAGACAAACAAACTTTCTTAGACTATTCGATCCTGAAGGATGTTTCTACCTAGATTCCTGACCCTAGGCATACCAAGGGAAGAAGGAAGTAGTACCTTAGTTCCATATATCTATACTAGTAGATGAATACCCTATTGGGAAAGGTATTGAAGGAAAAATAGGAAGAAAGATGTAATATCTTTGCAAGTTTGGAAGATTTCAAATGTGTTCAGAGAAACGAACAGGTATGCTTAGAAAGAATGGATGTGAGTTTGGCCCATATACAATACTTACCCTAGTGTGGTCTTTCTCCTCCAGTTCCTCATGGTTCCAATGCCAATGATATGACACTTTTCATCTCCTCGCACTCTTGATTTTTTGAATTTTAGCTTGCAATTTTTTATTTTATAGTATTATAGTTTATATGTTACTCATGTTAGAGTTGTTAAAATTGGAAAAATTACTCAATTGGTAGCTCGTCAAAAATATTTGGTTTCTCAGTGGAAATATTGATACCACCTAATTAGTGACATATCTAAGTTCATTGATTGTCTGGTGTATTTGGTTTTCATGCTATTTTTAGGAAATACAATATTAACTTACAAAAAAAAATCAAGATTTAACTATTTTTAGTATTTATTATTTTAGTGTGAGGAAAAGTTTGAAAAAGTGGTTAATGACCTCTATTGGGTAACTAACTCAAAAATTATAATTTATTGGTTTAATTAATGAAACAAATCTACAAATAAATGATTTATTAGATTATTTCCATTTATGTAGGTAAAAGAGTTAGAAATAATTCATAAATAATTGATTTATTAAATTGTTACTAGCTAAAAAGTTAAAATAGCTGGAAATAATTCATAGATAAACGATTAAATAAAGTATTTCCATGAGAATAAACAAAATGAATGAAAATAATTAGATTATATTCACACAAATGGGTAAATTATGAGGATAACATAAATTAATGAATTTATGGGGAATTATGATGTAAATGGGTAAATTAATGGAAATAACTTAGGAAGAGAGGTTTCTTGAACTATTTTCTTAGGTGAAATTGGGCTTTAATATGTAAAAACCATACCAACATGGTATATTTAGATCATCCTAATAACTTTGGCTAAGTGATCATTTTTTTGTGATAAGGATTGGATAGAAAAATATATCAGTTCCAATTAGAGGATCAAAGTATTCTTCAAGAAGAAACTCCTCGCATTTTTATTGAGTTGTTGGGGCACATTGAGGGGTGAAGCTATGGAGGATGTGTGAATTCATGATGATGATAAGGAGGTGATTTCAACATGTATGGGTTTTATGCTTTCCGAAATTTATATTCCTTTAATTTTAATATCTTGTTATTTAAAATACATTAAGGAGGAAGCTCTAGCAAATTCTAAGTTTTTCAACCTTTTTTCTTCTCAATTGGAAAAGCTAGATATGCTCTCGATTTTAGGTGCACACCCTCTAGGTAATTATACTTTAATTCATTCTAAATATTTTGATAAGAAGTATATTGATCATTTGGAAATGGGGGAGGATTCTATTTTTCATTTTTAGGATGAAGATGAGGGGGTAAGCAATATTTTAAGAGTTTGTTGAGTTAGAAGTTGGATTGATATGAGGAAAAGGTTTTAATTAACTTATCGTAGGACTCAAACCCTTCATTTGATAGGGGGTAAATTTTTTGAGAGGCTTATTCCTAGGATTCATTCTCCTTGGAAACAAGGAGGTGTCCATTACCATTTTAGACTTCATATCCCCTCTCACGACTCTCTAGTTTCTAGTGGGTGGGATTAGACATTGGGGTTTAAAAGGCTAGAAAAAAATATAATATGAAGCATGCATATGAGATAGCGGTTAAATAAATTAATTAGGGAATATATATACGTATTAATACAATTCCTAGAATAGAGATAATATATGGTGGGGTTGAATGGAATTGATCCTATTCATTAACCTTCATGGGTGTAAATAATCCCGAGGTAATTTTTATGCAAGAAACAATGGGAAAAGGGGATACTATAGTTAGGGATTTAAAGAAGTCCATTATGGGATGGAAATTATTGCATTTTGATGCAAAATGATTTAATGGTGGTTTCATTGGTGGCTAGAGTTAAATCATTTCCTTAATTAACTCCTTTGTTGTAAGTTAAGGTGCGTACATAGATGTTTTTAGCAAGAATTTAAGCATGGAATTATAGGTCTAGGAAAAATTAGAATACCATTTTCAAACTATCTAACTGAGAAAAATATAAGGTTTGAGGTTTGTAGGAGTTAGATAGCCTAGGGGTGTAATACTTTAATGATGTTTTTAAGGAACCTAAGAGGGTAAATATATGAGAAATTATGAGAGTGGTTTCTTATTTTCATAGGAGAGTGGAGGAGGAGGATAACGAAAATATATATATGGTAGTCTCTAGGGAGGAATTGATTTTGTTTTAAATACTTTTCAAATGGGTAAAATAACTAGCCCATATTGGTGGACTATTTAATTTTATTTGGGCTTCTTCAAGTTGATTAGGGAATATTTTTCAAGGGTAGTTGAAGAGGTTAAATTATTAGGGAAGGTCCTTAGGAGCATCAACTCCACATTTATCTCTTATCCCCAAATTTGATCATCTAGGGAGCTTTGATGGTTTTAGGCCAATATCATTACAAAATTATGTGTACAAAATTATTTCTATGATAATTATTGCTAGACTCAATCTCATTCTCTCTAGGTTTATCTCCACAAATAATTTTAGGTTTCTTGAGGAGATGAATATTCATGAAGCCATAGGCATTAGTCAAGACGGTCTCTACATTATCAAACCCTCTTGGTCTCCTATTGTTGTTATCAAGTTGGACCTATAAAAATCTTATGACAAGGTCTCATGGTTGTATATTTGGCTTCTATTGATTCATTTAGGGTTTACTTTGCCTTTGTAAAATGGATTATGGGGTGTAAAATATTTTTCTGGTGTTGGTTTTTTGTTGTTGAGGGTTGGTAGCCATCACTCCTTCAATGATTTGTTTTCTTGTCCATTGGCATGAATCCCCTGTCCTACTGCACTCTATATTATTATGCTTCGGGTGTTTTATCCAAGCACAACTGGCATTCTCTTCCCTTGACAACTCTCTATTGTAGTCTGGTAAGCCCTTACCTTGTCTTCTCGCCATCACAATTTATTCTTTCATATCAAATTAACCAGGTGGTCATATATGACCATTCTGGCCTCTCGTCCCCCTGTTTCCAAGGAGATTGAGGCTTTTAACTCACTAGTGACGAATGACCCCAAGTTTAAAAAATCCCAGCCCTCTTGTTTTGTTAATAAGCTAGATGAAATCCAAAAGGTGGTTGTTTCTGCCCCTAAAGCTAGATCTAGAGCACTTCAAATAGTAGAAAGGGATCTTGTTGGTAGATATATGGGTTCGTGGCCCTCCCCCCACTATGTCCATTTATGGGTTGAAAATAATTGGAAACCCCTAATCCAAGGGGAGATATGCTCCTCCTTATGCGGTAAAGGTTTCTACACCTTCTATTTTGAAAATAAATATAACACAAAATTGATCTTCAAGAGTGGCCCATATTTTATGGGCGCTCAAAATTTTGTTTAGATATTTGGATATCTAACTTTAATCTTGACTATGATATCCCCTCTACGATTCTTATTTAGGTGAAACTCCCTTTCCTCCCTCTACATTGTTGGAATGAGATCACCTTCAAGAGTATCAGCAATACCTTCGGGAAATATATTGATCAGGAAGAGCCTAATGATGGTCTATTTTCTTGTGCTCGGACCTGTGTTAAGGTAGACTTGGACAAAGGACTTCCTATGGAAATCAATCTCAATTTGGAAAAATGGTATCATATCCAGGAAGTTGACTATGACCGGCTCTTAAGTTCAAAGTGTGTCATGAATATGTCCACTTTACCAAGAATTGTATCAAAAGACAATATGGACAAGCTAAACAAGGAGACTCTAGGGATTAGTGGAAACAATATAAAATAATAAGAGGTCCCAAATGAAAACATCCCACAAATATTAGGAAACTTGAGCAAGACAACATGAAATGAAAAGAACTCAACTCCCCCAAAAGACAAAACAATGGTAGTGGTGAAGGTATGAGTAAATCAACAAATGGGGGTCGAAGTGGAAATCGATATGATGCCCTCAATATAGAAAAAGAGGAAGGGTAAATCCTACATCATTATCCCTCTACCTCGAATCACCAACTTAGCCATTCCCCTCCTCAAGAACCTATAAATTATCCAAACGAGGAGACCAAACCCAACATTGAACAAGTAATTCATTAAGTTCATCTTTATGATAATGAGGGTGAATTTATCTCGCAAAGAGAGGTTATTGTAGGGTCATCTTTCACAATTTCTATAGATGAAAATTATGAAGCATAAAAGTTAAAAAAAAACTCAACAACACTCTAGAAGGATAGGAAGGAAACCAACCAAGAAACCAAAATTGAAAAAATAGAAAAATTATATAGTTGAGTCATCAATCTATTATGCCCCTACAACTAGTTGAATTAAATAGCAAAGATAATAGAAAAGGATATGGAATTTCCGCCTCTAAAGGGGCTCCTCATACTATAAGTAAGTAATGATAGTCATCTCCTGTAATTGTAGGGGACTTGGGTCTGAAAAAGAATGGTGAAAGTAAACTTGCTAATAAATAAAAAAAGTTCCTTAGTGTCCCTACACTAGTAGACTAAAATGGAAGACCAAGAGATCCTTTTACGACATAACCAACTCTAGAATAAATGCAAGATTGTATTTATTAGCTCTTGGTGTGCATTAGGTGGTCTATGCACCTTGTGGGATACTCAGTAACTCCAATTTCTCAACTCCCTTTCTTCGCCCCATTTGCCTGCTACCTCCTTTTTGCATCTTCCTTCCAATAAGGTACTTGCTATTATTAATATTTATATTACTATTCACTTTGAAGAAAAGAAATATTAATGGACCTCCCTCCAGAGTCTTACATAATCTTAATTTGGTTCACTCAGTATATTTAGGGGTGATTTTAACACCACATTAAACAAATGGGAGAAAAAAGGGGGCTTTCCTATCAGAGACCCATTTCAATAATATATGGAATACTTCATCAATCATCCCAAATTAATGGACATCAGGCCCATGGGGTTTCGTTACACCTGGAATAACAAAATATATGGGCCAGGCCACATTGTTTCTTGTCTTGATCGGTCTTTTATCTTGGATGCCTTCCTTGCTCAACATCTCCATTTCTGCTCACTTATCCTCCCATGGAATGGTTCTGGTCACGATCCCATCAAGCTAGAATTACCCACGCCAATAAACTATGGTCCAATCCCCTTTAACTTTAACCCCCTATGGATTTCTAAATCAACTTTCCTGGATATTTTTTCCTCTTCATGACATTGTTGGGTCAATAGAAATCTATCCAAATCTAGGAACGCAAGATCAAATTCCTAAAGGAGAGAATCAAATCTTGGGCTATTTCTAAGAAGTATGTTATATAGGATTCTATTCAAGATATGGAACAAAATCTAGTCGAAATTCAATCTTCCATGGAATTTGAATTGGTTAACACTGAGCTTATACACCAAGAAAGGGACAAATTTACCAAATATTGTGCCTTGCTAAAAGAAGAAGAATACTTATGGAGGTTGAAATCACACAATTTTTGGCTCCAATTCGGAGATAGGAATATGAAATTCTTCCATAAGCAATCCATTAATCGTGAAAGGAAAAATATTATTCAGGAGATTTGAGTGCAAGGAAACAAAATGGAGGACTTCCAGCGGATTAAGGCAAAAGCTACATCCCATTTCAACAACTTATATAGTTAGATTGATCCCCCTTCGAAGGAGGATGAATAAAATATGTTAAATCAAGTCCCGGAGATGATAATTGAAGAGATGAATCATGACTTGACCTCCCACCATTAGAGGAGGAAATATTTCATGTAGTTTTCTCCTTCGGCCTAGATAAAGCCTCGCGACTAGATGATTTTTATGCTAATTTTTACCAACACTTTTGGATATCATTAAACGAGATCTCTATATAATGATTGAATATTCCCTAAAAAGAAATTATATAGGAGGAGGCATCAACTCTTCTTTCCTAGCCCTTGTCCCAGAGGAAATCAATCCATCCTCTTTTGACATATTTCACCCCATATCCCTTCGTAATGTATACTACAAAATTATAGCTAAATTATTAGTTGAAAGGCTCAAGAGACTTCTTCCTAAGGTCATATATGAAAACTAGGGAGGATTCGTCTCCAAAAGACAAATCCTTGCAATATCATCTGGGTTCAAGAAGCCATTGAATCCAGCTAAAAGAGGGGGGATAAAAGTTTCGTCATTAAAATTTATATGACCTATGCCTTTGATAGAGTTTGACATAGATTCCTTTACAAAGTCCTGATAAAAATGGGTTTTGATCTAAATTTCTCCTCATGCATCAAACTCTGCATAGAATCTGCTTGGATTTCTCTATTAGTAAATGCTAGAGTTCCAATTTTCTTCAAAGCATCTCAGGCTCTTTTCCAAGTTTTTCCATGATCCCCATTTTTATATATTCTAATGGTTGACACCCTAAGTTTCCATCTGGAGTATGAACAAAGGAATTCTCACCTCCTAGGCATCAGATTCAATCAAGATATCAAAAGTTCCAACCACTCTCAATTCGCAAATGATACCATTCTCCTTGGTGGGGCATCCAAATTCATTACAAGGAGATTAAAAATCACACTCAAGAATAGGCACCCCTTTCCCATGATAGATGATTTGTTGGATCAGTTACAGAAAGTTAAAATTTTCACCGAAATGGACTTCAATTTTTGATATCACCAGGTTCGAGTCAAAGAAGAAGATACCTATAAAACTGCCTTCAAAACCGGGAAAAGTCTGTATGAGGTGTTATTGATCTCATTTTCCCTATGAAATGCACCATCTACATTTATGAGGTTAATGAATGATATATTACACCATTTTATAGAATCATTTGTTATTGTCTATTTAGATGATATATTGGTATACAATGCTACATGGGAGGAGCACATTGTATATTTGACATAGGATTTGGATACATTAAATAAGCATCAACTACTATAAAATATCAAGAAGTGTGAGTTTTCACAACATTCTTTGGTGTATATGAGGTATGTGATAGGTGTAGGATAGATGAAGATAGATACTGCCAAGTTGGAGGCCATCATGAAATGGCCAGTTCCTACTAATGTTTTCTAGGTTAGGAGTTTCATTGTGGTATAATAATACCTAAGGAAATGCATAGCCTTGTTTTCAGTGGTATCAGTGCCAATCCATGCTATAATAGAAAGTGGAAAGAGTTTCCAGTGGGGAAAGGGTCAACAGAGGGATTTTGAGGAGCTAAAGAAGAAGATCAGTCAAGCAGTAGTTCTGGCATTACCAAACTTGTAGCAGCCCTTTGAAGTGGAGGAATATAAGAGTGGGTATGCTATGGGATAATTATTGATGCAAGGAGGAAGGATTTTTATGCTACCATTATGAAGTATTTCATGGGGAAGTTCTTAACTACTCTATCTATGAAAATGATCTTTATGCCCTAATGCAAGATATGAAGAAGTGGAAACACTATATGATGGGAAAAGATACGGAAATCCACACAGATCACCATCCACTATAGTACATGCAGGCCCAAAGTAAGCTACAACAAACCAAGCATTACAAGTGGATGGGGATTCTATAGTAGTTTCATTTAGTGATCAAGTAAAAGAAGGGAAACACAAAAAAGTTCGTTGATATGATTTCAAGGCCACCCACATCAAATATCACAGCATTGGGAACTTTTATGCACATGGATCCATACAACTTGATGCATACATTGAATCATATTCGTAAGATAAGTAATTCAAGGAGTTGTTTCAACAGTTGCAGAACCAGAGTCATGTGGATGATGATGACAACATCATTGATTACCATCTCTAGGATGGATTACTCTATAATATGGATAACTTATGTGTTCCTAAAGGTGATAATTTGTAGCTAATTATATAGGCTCACACCTCCCAGGTTGCAGGTAAATTTGTTGTATGGAAGACAGTGGCCAATTTTCAAAGGTATGTGTATTGGTCCAATCTGAAAGAACAGGTAGCAAGGTTCATAAGAGGATGCATGCTTTGTTGTACCAGCAAGCCTAGTAACTTGAAACATGGTCTACATCATCCCTTACCTATACCCACTTGTCCTTGGGAAAGCATTTCCATGGACTTTGTTAGAGGTTTACCAACAACTAGGAAGGGACATGCCTACTTTTTCATGGTTGTTGAAAGGTTCAACAAGATGTGTGTTTTGATGCCTTGTAAGAATACCATCAATGGGGAAAAAGCAAAAAAATTTATCTTTGGATAATTATAAGTTCACTTAGGGATATCAAGGAGCATCATTTCAGAATGGGACACAAGATTTCTTAGTTCATTTCACACTACATTGTGGGAGAAGATGGAACCGAATTTGAATAGGTCTACATCATTCCATCCTGAGACAAACTAGAAAGTAGAAGTAGATAAAGGAACTTTGGTGGAAATTTTTAGGGGTTATAATTAGAAGCATCTAAAAACCTGGGATGAAAATCTGGTATATATACAACACTCCTATAAAAACTTAGCCCACGCTTCTACTAGTAAGTCCCCATTTGAAACTTGTATTGGATATTTGTCATTTTCACCTTTGGATACTGCATATGGGCAGCAAGGAGTAGTGAGGGAGGATCATATAGGGGATTTCATGAGGATTGAAATTTTGTTGAGAGGATCAGGAAGTTCCATTTACATGTACAAGAGACACTACAGAAGTCATAGGAAAAATACAAGTCCATGCACAATCAGCATAGAATAGAGAATTCATTCAAGGTGGGAGATAGAATATGGTTACAACTTAACAAGGGGAGGCTACAGGGTCCTGGTAAGAAAATCAAGGCTCTATTATATCTTCCATTTGAGATACTAGAAAAGGTGGGAGAATATTCTTATTAACTTAATATACCCCTATACATGTGCATTTGTTCACCTTGAAAAAACTAGAAGTGTACCTTGTTTTAATAATAAGAACTGATGATTTTAAATCTCAGTTAGGGGTTGGCTAGGTCTTGGTAGAAGGATGGAGGAGTGTCGAACTCTCATGGCGGCACCAAGGATTTTGTCTCCTATGACTTAGCATGGCGGCAACCAATGCTCAACTACAGTGACCGATGGAGGCACTCATTGGGGTTCGATGTTACCGATATTTTATGGGGGCACTCTACATTAACCATAAGTGGTGCACTATTCAGTTACCCATATTTTGACTGGCTCCTTGATGAATCCTCGACCGTGTCTTACAGCCTTTGGCGGAGTACCCGCGGTTTTCTCGGCTCGTTCTTGTATTGGAATGCAACAGTTGTCAGAGTTTTTTCTACTATTACCCCCCATTGTTTTGCCTCTCGTATTCTCTTTACTGTCCAATATCGATATACTACAGCTTTCATGTGACTGTTTTACTCTAACTGATGGTTGGACTCTGGAATTAACAACTTTCTATTGGGGATATCAATGGAGGGGGGCCAGGATGAACAATTGGTTGATTATTTAGAGGAACCATTTTCCCAGGTGGACATTTGGACCCTTGCACAACGTTTTTCATCTGGTATGTATGTTTCTCACCCCGCATCCTCTCCATTTACTTGTCATGCTTTCTAAAGGTCCACTCCATCTGCATCCTCACCTCTACATTAATTCCCTGACCTCTTCCCCAACTCCCCCACTATTCTCTTGGAAGTAGATATGAACCTAATATCCTCTTCGGACTTTTTTCCTATGTCCCCTACAACATTATCTTTTCTCTTGCAGATCCTCCCTCTCTCAGCACCCACACCCTCTTTCACTTACCCTTGCTCACTCACTCCGACGCCTCTGCTTTCCACTACCTCATCTCCCCCTCACACCCCCCCCCACCTGCTCTCTAGCCCACCCCTTCATCACCCCAATACCACTCATGGAGCCCCTTATTCGATCCTGATCGTGAACCATTGGGAGCAAGACCTATTTGGGTTTGTCTTCCTGGTTTTCTACTTCATTTATGGAACAAACTGATATTCAGGTACATTGGTAATCTTATGGGCACATATTTGGACCATGATCACTCATACAATGAATCAGGCAAGAAGGCATTTGCCTGCATTCTGGTACATATTGATACCAGGGAAAGACTTGAAGAATCCTTCAAAATTAAATGGTGCAATTCATCCCGGACACAATTACTGGATTATGAAGGGGTTCTATTCTGCTGTCATTGCTATCACAAATTTGGACATGTATTTAAATATTTTCCATTAAATGGAAAAGCATTTGGTACTCGCTCACTGGGTGGTCGACATCATATGGAACCGGTATCGGTCTCGCTACAGCAATAGGTACAGTTATTCGGCTTCCTCTCAACTTGTGCTCCCACTTCACAGGAGGAATTTTCTGAGGCGGATTCAGTTGCCCCATACAAGGTCACTAGATCTATGACTGTTGCTACACTTACTGGTCTCTCTCCAGACACTGTTACTTCCTCTTTACCTCCTTTCACATTTTTATCATTTTTTTCTACTACATATATTCAATGCACAGAGCCCTCTCTGGCTAGATTCTCTACCTCTTCCATTATTTGTCCCCCGTCCTCCTCTCCTCTCCTGTTTCCCCCCACTCTCCCTTCCATACCTAACCTATCACTATCACCTCCTCCTCCCTCTTTACCTGCACCTTCTACACTTCCCCCATCACCTTCTACTTTTCCCCTTTCACCTCCCATCCCTACTATTAATTTTGAACCATCTGAATCCTCTTCCACAAACTCCTACAATTTTCGCCCTCATAATTATACTCCAACTGGACTTGGACCTCAACCTAGCCCCCCTTTTTCTCTGCACAAGTCCACTCGCGGCCGTCACTCAGACATTTTTAAAGCCATCCTACAAGCCGGTATTAAATTTTCCTCTGGCACTCAACTCTCCATTGATGGGATCCTTAGAACCAGATATTCCCCTCTCCTGGTTTCTCAATGATTTGTCTCTCTTTCAATTTCCGAGGGCTAGCCGAGGGCTAGCCAGCCCTACAAAGCGCCTTGCTCTTAGGCGCCTCTTCACTTCTTCATCTGCAAACATCATCCTCCTTCAGGAAACTCATGGTACTTCTAAACTTGTCGTTCAAACACTTTCTCCCCTCCTCCCCTCGTGGACCATCCATGACATCGATGCTAATGGGTGCTAGGGTGGACTGGCCTTTTGTATCAACCCCCAGCATATTAAACTTCTGAATGTTTGGGGGAGGGATTTCATTCTTGCGATGGATACTTTTTTGGAACCTCTCGGCCTACGATTATGTATAATCAATGCCTATGGCCCCTTCACTAACAGACAACAGTTCTGGACCTCTCTTATGAATTCATCGGTGCTACGTTCTAACAATATTATTTTGGCTCGAGACTTGAATTTCTCCCTTGGGATCTCTGAGCCCTGGGGACCTAATTCACATGCGGATCCACTCTCTGATTTCTTTAGACACCTTATATCTTGCTATCAACTAGTGGATCCGCTCATAACCTCTCCTTCTCCCACCTTTCGCAGTAGGCGCATTGGGGTGGATACAATTTCTTGTAGGTTCGATCACTTCCTTATTAAGGGAAGCTTACTACACACTCTTGGCTCCTTGAGAAAA
Organism: Pinus albicaulis; assembly: GCA_034641835.2. Classification (NCBI taxonomy): domain Eukaryota; kingdom Viridiplantae; phylum Streptophyta; class Pinopsida; order Pinales; family Pinaceae; genus Pinus; species Pinus albicaulis. The sequence continues at coordinate 1,381,144,600 of CM076578.1, read as the reverse complement.
TGGATCGGCTCAGGTGGTATCTCTGACCACTCTCCGATATATCTGGAAATCACTAGGGCCTTCAACAAGATGGCCACACCATTCAAATTCTACTCTATGTGGCTACAAGATGCAGACTACATCAATTTAGTGAATAATTAGTGGAGACTCCCACCACCACAAAGCCTTCACTCACCATCCTCCATATTTGCACACAGGCTTCTCTCCATTAAAAAGAATTCAATTACTTGTGCTAGGAATACGAAAATAATAGAGGAACTAGAGCTCACAACAATTGAACAAGATATCCACATATTGGAATGCTCTATCAGGGGAGGATTTGCGATAGAAGATGAGAAATCACAACTTATTAAACTCAAATATGATTTCCCTAAGATCCTTCAAAAGCAAGATGAAGTTTTGAGACTGAAAAGTCGTGCAACTTGGATCAAAGTAGGTGATGAAAACTCCAAATTCTTCCATCAATTTTGAAAGAGCCAAAAGGCCATCAATACCATTTGGGAACTCGACAACGAGCATGGTACCATTGCTTCTACTTTATCACAACTTGCACAGAAGGGCATCAATAATTTTAGAGATATATATAAGGCACCTCTGCAACCCTCACTGGCTGAAATCATCAAGGTGGTCTCCCTATTTCCTAGATATGTGGATCCTGTAGAAGCTGATGACCTCCTTACACCTCTAATGATGGAGGAACTAGAATCTATCCTTAAATGGTTCAAAAAGGACAAGAGCCCTAGAATTGATGGATAGTCCGTGGAATTTTATCTGGAATTCTTTGAACTACTGGGACAAGACCTTCTGGAGGTGGTGGAAGAGACCCAACAATCTGGGTGCATCTATGAGTCTTTTAATGCTACCTTCATTGCCATTATCCCAAAATCTTATCATCCCTCCATTTTCAAATATTTTCGCTCGATTTCATTATGCAACTGTATCTACAAGATTATGGGTAAGATCCTTGCTAATCGGCTGAAGCCCATTTTATCTAATTTTATCTCACCTGAAAAAATCACATTCCTGGAAAATTGACAGATCCATGATGCTATAGGCATTGCACAAGAAGTTCTACATTTTATGCACACTAAGAATATCAAAGGGATGATCCTCAAGATAGATCTAGAAAAAGCTTTTGATCAAAATAGTTGGCTCTACATCCACATGCTTCTTACTCATCTAGGATTCCCCTTACAGGTTATTAATTGGATAATGTTTTGCATTACCTCTTTTTCTTTTAGCATTCTCATTAATGGGGCTGCAACAAATTTTTTTCATGCCAGACAGGGACTTCGATAGGGGTGCCCGTTATCCCCCCTTCTCTTTCTCCTGATCATGGAGGGCCTCAGCAGATGTATCATTTATGAAAGGGATCATGGTCAATTGAAAGGAATTCGCATCTTGGAAAACTGTGTACTCACACACCTACTATTTGTTGATGATATCATACTCTTCCTCAATGGAACACTTGGTGATTCTACAATGGTAAGATCCATTCTGCTACTATTTTGTACTTCTACTGGTATGTAATGAAATAACAACAAATTTACTTTGACATGTCATGGATACTCACCACATGAGATACATTATGAACAACAGATATTCCCATTTACCCTTACCAGATTTGAGGATGGACTGAAGTACTTAGGATTTTATCTTAAGCCAGTGAGATATAAAACTATTGATTAGAATTGGCTTATCACCAAGATCGAAAAATGACTGAACAACTGGTATCATCATTGGTTGTCAAGGGCTGATCGACTGATACTTATCAAATCTGTTTTAGAGGCCATTCTGGTTTACTGGATGTCTCTAGCATGGATTCCTAAAGGAATAATTCACAAGATACAGTTGATCTACAGAAAATTTCTATGGCTCAGTGCTAAATAAGGTCACACTTTTTCTTGGACTAAATGGACTCATATTGCTTTACCTAAGCGATGGGGGGGTTGGGGTATCAAAGATCTTCCAACCTTTTCACAGGCACTGGCTATTAAACTTGGTTGGCAGAATATTACTGGAAACGATTTATGGACCATGTTATTCATCAGTAATTTTCACCTGTTTTAGATGACTAAATGCTTTGTCTCAGATTTCGAGAAACCAAAATTCAAGAATCATTGTGTCTTCTAGAAATCTCCTCAAAAAGAAACTTTCCACTATCCCTCCTCTCTATTCAAGCATGGCCAATCTATTTATCTAGGTAAAACCCCATCTTGGACTAATGTCCCTCACTCTCTCTATATTTTTCACCCTTGCCTATAACCCTCTATCTCATTTTTCCTAAGCCTTCTATTTCTCACCCCTTGTCTCGCCAATTCAACCAAATTTTTTCCCCTTTTAACCATTTTCCTCAAGCAATGGTGTTTTCAAAGGTCCTTTCTAAAAAACCCTTTGAAGAAAAACAAAACTATCTAGTTGTCTAGGATGGTGGTGCATAAGTAGAGTGTCAAAACCCTGTATCTTCATTCAAAACCATAATTCAAACTTTCAGTCAGAAACCCATTCTAAACCTTGAAAATATGTCAAATAGGTTTTCTTAGGTCAATGCACTATCATGGTTCTCATTCCATTACTTCCATAGGAATTCAAAGGTAAATTAAAGAGAACACAAAGTTGAGGTTTATCATTATCTAAAGATGTACTTAAGAAACCTCCAAAGGCACCCTCTTGATCCAACAACAAATCTGCAAAGGAACAGACTGTCATATCCAAGCATTTCTGTAGGAATGCCTTGGAGATTAGTCAAATAGTAGAACAAAGGCATGGAAGGAGACCTAAAGAGCTAATGAAGGCATCTATAGTTGATAAATAGGCACAACAAGTTGAAGGCTATAGGAAAATCATGATCTCATGATAAAATGATATGAAGCACTGCCCATCAAAAGGTTCGTGGTGATTCCAAAAGGTCAGTGGCACATAAGCAACATGGCTCAAATAGTCAAAGAGATCATTGAAGGGATTTGTGGCCTCAAACAGTCAAAGAGATCATTGAAGGGATTTTTGGCCTCAAGAATGAAGCTGGTATAGGGACAGCTGCCCTTTGCCACATTCCTGCAAAAAGACCAAGAAAATTATCAGATAAGCCATGAGGTGAGGAAAAGAGTAAGACTAGCATCAAGAAAAATGCTCACAACCTCATGAAGGAAAAAATAGGTGTGTTTTTGTTGAGAATGCAAATACATGACTGATTTGACCAAACAGTGGAAAATTATTTGGGTTACAGAAGTTAAAGAATTTTCTCCAACCCTCCACATAAGCATTGCAGACTTTATTGGGCATAAGGAATGAATGAAAATGCATCTTTTCTTTTGAAGACTCTAAAGACAACCTTGTTTGTCTTATTAAATATCCCTAAAAACTCAAAATTGGGATAATGAACAAATAGGCATGATAAGTGGCGAAGAGAACCTCCTTCATCAAATATAGCAAAGGGTTTCGAAAGAAGTTCTATCTGTCTTCTAAGATTGGGAAAAAAGACACCAAATCCACTTGATCAAAAGGAAAATTCAGAGGTCTAAAGATTTCAAAGAAAAGGATATTGAAACACTATATGCCACTTCACTAAAGGAGACAAAATATCACTTAAAAGGTTTGATTTCTCACAAACAAGCAGTCAAAGGCATGTTCACAATGCCTAAAGGAGGCAAATATAATTTAGATTTTAAATTAATCGTACATGTCCAAAGTAAGCATGAGCTACTGCAGATTCAACTAATTTCCAAATACTAAGAAAGACAGTTAATAAAAAAGGACAGAAAAGACAAACAAGAGAATTAGCATGTATAAGCAAAGAAATAAAAAGCGTGTAAGAAGCTTAAAAGGGTTTTTCATGTTTGTCTTTTCAAAAAGAGGTATAAATACTACAACACCCTTTCTCCCCCTCATTCGACCTTTTAAAGACAAAAGTGAAAATTTTCAGCTTTCCCTTGCATACTTGCAAAACTGGGTGTCAGTGCCCTCAGAAAAGACGCTCAATGCATAGCTTCAAACAGTTGCACTATTTTCACAAAGTGTCAGACCTTTTGCAGATGAAGCGTTGCACTCTTTAACACCCGGCGTGTAGAAGAAGACCCAAAGAGCGTTCGTGTCGCCACGATTGCCAGCACTCCAGCCCGTACGTTTCCACCGCCGATGCTCGACCCACGTGGGCAGCCCCCCGCCTGGTGATATCGCGGGGCCCCCCGGCTACGGCATGAAAGGCCGAATGAAATCATTCAAGTCGCCTGTGACATTGCGCTCCCCGGAAAAAAGGAGAGCGCCAAAAAAAACGGCTTCGTGGGCGCCTTTAAGCCACCAAGAGAGCCTGGCTAAACCGTTGGTCAAAGCTATCTTTAAGAGTGTTAAGAACATATTTCACCGTCCCTTAAAATCCCTATCTTACCTATTGAGGGTATTTTATGTGACCCACCTTGTCATGCTCGAAAATACCATCGTATCCCCGGTCATGAGGACAATATTCTTCCGCCATCATTTCTTGTTATATCACTAAAAAACACCTATTTTTGCCTTCGGCATCATATTCCAACATGCCCTCGTGCGCGCTGTGGTTAACAACGAGTCCGCACCGTGCCCGGCATCATTCCCGCTAAGCTCTTCATGCCAACTGCTTACAGCAGCTGAAGATGAGAAGTTTCGATTACAACAACTTCGTGGATGACTCACAGGGGGTGGTCTGACTGAATAACCACGGCCTTCCTCCTTTGGCCTCTTGTTTCCACCTTATGGGGAAACCTCCCAAGGGATAAGGCCTCCCTTCCACTATTGTAGGGATCCCAACCTCCTCCTCTCCTCTATAAATATAGCCATCTTCCATTGATGTGCTGGTTGAACAGGTTATAGCTGAATGGTTGAAGGTTTGAACATGTTCTAGCTGAACTTGTAGGAAGGAAACTATAGCCAGACAGCCTTTGAGAGCCAAGCTGAAGAGAGAGAGCTTCGTCCCATTTTTGACAAGCTTTGTTGAGACGTGCTCTGCTGTCAGCCCCACCGAAGGAAGATCAAGCGTCAGAGCTTTGGGTTGTATCTTTCCTTTGTCATTTTAATGATAAGCGACTTTGATTATGGTTCCATTCATGTGTCTATTTCTTTATGAAATGAATTACATCCTCTCTGACTGATGTATGGTTACATGTTTAGATTTTATATTGTATGTCGTTGTATCCTTTGCATGTGTGCAGGTGTTCGGACGTGTCAAGTGGAAGGATCGTGATTTTCCAAAGTGAGGGATGGGAAGCGTCATCCTTTCTTCAACGACCACTGCGTGGGATTTGAGGTAGGAAAATCGTTATGATTTTTTTCGTTTTGTAACTAGGAACCTACGTCACTACATGACTTAATTGTTGCTAGACCCGATCTGGGCTAGTAGGGTTCGCCTCTGTCCGCAGAGGGGATTTACCTCCTCAACAAAGAGGTATTTTTCACTAGTACCACCTATTCATGATTTTGCAAGAGATAAGGGTGCCAAGAAGGTTCAAAATTTGTGTTAAAGAAAGCATAGGGAAAACTTGAAAAAGGGCACCTAACCTACTTTCTACTATGTATCTTGACCTTGCTAGAGAAATCAACATCTCTTTGACCCCTTTTTCCACATTAATTTTCTAGCAAATCATTTCTCCTTAAAGGTTTGAGGTAGAGGTGAAGAAAAACACCATGTCTCAAGAAGAGAGTGTTGACCTAAATAAAGAGACAAGTCCAAGAAAACAATAGAAGAAAGGAGGAATGCCCAATAGGTTTTAACCTATAAGCACTACAGAACTGACAGCCTCCCCTTCTATTCTTTCCTGTTTCCAAGAGATAGGGTGCTATGAGTTCTATAAAAAAGTGCAAGAGATCAAAAGACACCCTCAGTTGACCAAGTTATTTTCCTTAAAACTTCACAGGCATAAAGTACATCTAGCAGGGGTAAGATTTGAGTTAACCACTAGGGCCATCTCTGAGGCCACTGGAATACCAGGCATAGGAGAAAGGTGGTTTAAACAGAAGTATCTTGATTTAAGACATCATCATCCATTCTTAAAACCTAGTTGTCAAGCTGACTGTAAAACCATTTTCCCTTTTTTCTCATTTATTAGACAGATATGCCCTCCTCATGAAGATTATCATGAAATACTTCACCTGTGAGGGTAGTTTCTCCAAAGTCTATTCCTATCATATTAGACTCCTCATGCATTTCACCAGAACCAAGCTACTGCAAATGCCTTACTACCTTCACAAAATCATTGAGAAAATGTCCTCCATCATGCAAAAAAGGCCTCCATCCCAAAGTAATTGTCTCATACCAGCTAGAAAAACAAGGCATTCCCTAGGAGGTTTTTATCGCCCATAACGATTTCACAACTCCATAGCCCATCCCTCTGCAAAGTATCCCATCATCATCTCAAAATCCTCCTCACTCACCTCCATCACCCTCCACTAACCTTGGTTCATATTCTTCACATAAATTATTCCCTCAAACAGACCCTCCTCATTTTCCTTCCCCTAAAAAATCTGATCATGAAGAAAGCAGTGATGATCATGAAGAAAATAGTGAGGGATTGGATGATGAATATCATGAAGAAAGCAGTGATTATCATGAAGAAAACAGTGAGGGAGAAGATGATGAAGATGAGGGAGAAGATGATGAAGATGAAGAAAATGATGAAGATGAAGAAGATGATGAAGATGAAGAAGAAAATGAAGAAGAGGGAGATGGTCAAGAAGAAAGTAGTGATGGCCAAGAGAAAAAGCGTCAAAGCAGTAGCAGGGATGAGGATGTAGATGAAGAAGAAAATAGAGGTGGAAGCAGTGATACAAATTATGGTCAAGGGAGCCAAATCATTGGGTCTTGTGAAGATGGAAATGACACTGAAAACACTATAGAAGGCAGTGGCAAGGAAGCAATAGAAAGCCATGACGGTGACAAAAATGACAAGGGCAGCCCACAAACAGATTTTAAAATTGTTTTCAATAAGCAAGGAAATGATGACAAAGGGCCAAGTAATGAGGACAATAAACAGGGTAGGGAGGAACAAATCAGTCAAACGAACTCATTTAATGAAGAAGGGAATGATTCTCATAGTAATGAAAAGACCAATGAAGGTTCCCAAAGCATTGACATTACAAACAGTGCTCACAGTAGTATAAAGAGTGATATTGACAATGAATATAGTGGACCAAAATATCAAGAGGAGGACAGTCATGAAAGTAAAGAAATGACCAACATAGGCACCTCTAATAGTGAAAAAATAGAGCATGGAAGTCTTGAAGGTCTTGGCAGCAAGGACAGCTTGAAAGAGGTTGAAAATGTTGATCAAAGGGACAACCCAGAGCAAGGTAGGGAGGATATACACACACATAGCATTTTTCAAGGAGAAGACAGTCCTAAGATTGTAAATGATCAAAGTTTGCAAGCAGAGATTATGGCACCTTTCACCATAACTTATCAAAGAGGAAGGAGGCATGTGTTTGCTGCATCCAAAAGGCAAAGGGCCATGCACTCCTCCTAAAAACTAGTGAAGGACAAAGTCACGAAACCAGTGAAGGATAAAGTCACAGAACTAGTGAAAGACAAAGGAAAAAAGCCATTGAAGGAAAAAGGAAAAAAACCATTGAAGAGCAAAGGTAAAGAGCCAATAAAGGGAAAAGGCAGGAAAATAATAAAATAAGAGGAAGACAATCATGAAGAAGAAAGGGAATTTGAACTCATTCACATAGTAAATTCTCTTATACAAGACCAGAATGCACAGATTAAAGACTTGGAGGCTGAGCTAGAAAGATCGAAGGATCTCATTCACTTCCTCCAAATGCAGAATAAAAAAATGATTGGCCAGCTAGCCATCTATGAAACAAGGGCGCTCAAATATAGGAAAGAAGCTCAAAGGTCACAAGTGCAGTTGGAGGAATACATGGGCGCCTATGAGGAAGATGATGAGGAAGAAGGGACAAGCCAGGAAGAGAACTAAGACTATGGGTCTTACAAAATCATTGGAAAATCAAACTAGAGAAGGCCAACAAAGACTTAAGCCTACAAAGGAGGATGAATGAGCATTACAAGCGGAGGAATCACTTTGCAAGACAAAAACTCAAAACTGCCCAAAATGAGGGCCTAGCATCAAATGATGAGAAATACCAAGCCAGGCTTGGTATTTTGTCTCACACTTCACTAAAGGTCTCCAAGGACTCTTGAGGAACCTACATACCAAATTTGGGGAAAATTGAACAAGTTTTTGTTTTTTGCAAATTTTCAGGCCTAAGAACGCAACACCCTCGGTGTTGCGCTTTTTCCTAGGGAATCTTCAAAGGGATAAGCTTAAATTTTTTTATTCCCCATCATGACAGTAGTATTATCACCAAATTTCAGCTCAATTGGATTTGTTTTGGTCCCCCAAAAGGGTCAAAAACACTCAGTTTTTCACCTTTCTGCCCTCTTTTCTAAGCAGGTGTTGCGCTCCTGGAAGCGTTGATTTTTTCCACTTTTTTGACAACTTACAAAGATCATATTGAGGAAAAAAAGATATATTTGGAAATTAGACATCCATAGATTTCCAACAGGCCATCGCGAAGCCTTTTCCGACATTGGGAAGGCCTCCAAAACTTTGTTGCAAAAAGACCTTTTTTGGTGCTGCGCTCCTGGAAAATTTTCAAATTTGAGACAATATGTTGCGTTCCTGTTGGGTGATTGAGAAAATGTGCGTTAAGAAAGTTCTATCATATATTTCAGAGCCTAAAAGTCAATATTTTTGCTATTTTGGTCCGAAAAAGATATTTTGGAAGATATTTTTGTGCCTTGGACCTTGTAAGGCCTCAAGGACAAGTTAGGATATTTTCTTTTGGCCAATAGGATTCTAGATGCTCTAGTGAGCTCTCTTCCTCCTTGATTGTTATATAATTCATGAGGATTCATTGTAAACAGTTGGGATTTGATGTGTTATAGGGAAATACATGGTTTATGAGCTTGGAGAAGATATTTGGTTTTATGAAGTGAATGAATGGCTTGTGTGGCTTGATGTTGAAGAAGCTTGCTTGCAAGATTCCATAGCTTGGTGAATGGTGATGTTTTTCTAACTTGTTAGTGTTTTCTTGTCCTCATTGTGTTTGAGTCTTATTATTTTCTATAGATCAGAAAAGTATAGGTTTAGATATGCTCATGGAAGCACCTCAAACCTCTTGTTTTCTATAAATTTGATGTTTTCTTCGTTTAGTTCATCTTAAGGAATTATTGACTGCTCCTTAGGCCCACTAAAACTTGTTCTTTGTTTCATGAATGATTAGTATGCTAGCTTATAAATATGATTCACGGTATGCCCTGCTTATTTAAAGTTTTCAAAAACATATTGTGAAGCTTTTCTATGGAATACTGATTGATTAGTTTAATACAAAGAGGCCTTGTTTTGATCTTGCTTTTTGCCCATACTTATAACCTTGTTTCACAGTTCCCGATAGTTTTATATATGCTATTTAAGAGTTCCTTCTCCATATATTGAACTATTTTTTTATCTTATGTGTGTTCTAAAAAAGTTGAAGATGGATTTCTAAAGCTAGGAGTTCTAATGCTTCTATGTACCACTGGATTGTTCATCTTACATGTTTATCAGTTTGAGTATTGTTCATAGAGATTAATGGTTTTCCCTACCTTGTGATTTATTGCTTTCAGACTATATATGTTTAATATCTCTTATTTTTTCCCAAACTTAATGTTCATTACACCTCATTATCACCTAAGGATTCATTAATCTTGCTAAATCGGCCCTGCAATACACTCCGATTCATCATTTCGACACCCTCGACTTCATCTGACCCCATAGCCCTATTGATTTGATATTCTCTCATTCCACCTATCCTACTTTATCATCTTACCCCAACCCAAAACAAACAAACAAATTACACTTAACAACTAGCCTAAAATCAATCATCCGAAGCGAACAAGTTCACATCCTTCGCACAATAGAGAGATCCCTATCTGAATCCAAGAAGGCTAAGTCCTAGGACTCAAAATACTGGTCTGATGTTACCTTGTCATGTGGTTAGCCAATCTTCCAAATCACAGGACCCTAACATAATGGCGATCATGGTGGGACTTTGAGTAAAATAAAAACTTAGACTTCCCTAAACATTTCAGCAGCCCTTAAGAAAACTATCTTGTGGATTTATCCCACCGCTCACTAACATAATGGTGATCACAGTGGGACTTTGAGTCAAAAAATCCTAGGTATCCCTTAGGAACTCTCGAATCTTAGTCAAATCATAGAAAACCTAACTGATAGCCTAAGGGTAGAATCTAGCTTTTTCACCATCCTAGCAAAATGATGACTCAGCTATAGGACACTCTTACAAACCTTAGGGCTACATAAAGGAACTCAGAAACCCCAAAAAAATTTCTAGATTGGATTTTTGTTAGTATTGGTGGTGGACCATAGACACTTATCTTCAAAACAACCAAAAACATCCACTTGGCGACTCCACTAGCCTCCAGTAAGCCTTCTAGATTTTGCTAAAGTATCTATATACTCCTGTAGGACTGCATCAAAACAACCTTAGGAAATATAGAACCTTAGTCACACACAGTGCGAGTTTGATAGCACCTAGAGAGGTCAACCTTTCGATAACAGTACTAAACTTTTAGCCTCTCTAAATTTTGAATTTGAAAACTGGCTCCCTAAAGAATCAATACCCGATCTCATCCAAACCCAAAACCTCCTGCTATAGTTGATGACCTAGAAAGAATTTAGTGTAAAAATTATGAAACTGGAAACTTAGCTCCTTATAGGACCATTCATAGAGAAAGCTCTATACCTGAACATCTTACAGCATTGCAAGACCCCCAGTTTGACTTGCACCATACTAGAAACCTTTTTAGAAAAAAGTCACAAAGTAAAATTAACCATACCGATCTTGAGCCCATAGAATTGCTGAAGAGTCCTAGCAGAGAAGCATCTCCTTCCACACCACTTGATCTACAACTTCTCCATCACTTCAGCTCTTTTCACCCCAAGTCTGCTCAGAATCAATTTTCTGGTCCAAATACTTTCGCCACACCCATTCACACCACCACTATGCAAACCACTCCATCTTATAGCACAAATCCTCCGCTTTTAAATCCACCATTAGCTCCCACCATGGCAGCATCGTATGCACCCCTTGTATTACCTCAACCTTTGGTACCTTTTCCAAATGATTACCAATCTAGAATCCCACACTTCACCGGGGTTGAGTCCACTACTGCCCAACAGCATGTAGATAGAATGAATGATGCTTTGGACTAAATGGAATTAGAAGAGGAAACCATGAAAATGAGAATGTTCGCCCAAAGCCTAGGAGGAGAAGCTAAGAAATGGTTCAAAAGACTAACTCCCAATAGTATACATGATCTCCCTTCCCTTTACCAAAATTTCATAAACAAATGGGAAATCAATAAAAACCCTCTTCAAATCCTCTCGGAATATAGCAACCTCGAAAGAAACACAGGGGAAAGTGTCCAAGACTATTGCACTAGGTTCAATAGTGTTTACAACGTGCTACCACCGAACATGAAATCCCCATTAGGCCTGAACTTAGCTAAATTCCTGGAGGTTTTTGACCCCGACATGGCCTATCAACTAAGAGAAATATATCCCCTTACTTTAGAAGACATACAAAAGGGAGCTATAAGTGTAGAGGCCAAATTAATTGAATAAATCGCTAAACCAAGATAAAAAAAAGAGGGTAACATACAAAGACGACACCATGCCCTCCACCTCTTCATCTAATTCCAAGATGGACAACCTTATTAGGACCATGGAAATAATGATGGAAAGAATAAGCATAAAAGAAAGAACACCCCCTAGGGACAACCAAACAAATCCCCAAAACAGAAACTGCAATCAAAACTTTAGAAGAGACCCGCCCCAAAACAGACTAAGGGAAAATGATCAACAAATCAGACCACCCTTCCAAGATAACTATGTTGATGAAGGGCAAAGAGATATTGAACAACCAGATGAGAATAATCTAAAGCTAATAGTCTTTGATAGTGAGGGTGAAGTTTTTCTCACAAAAGAAGAACAAGACTTTTTCTCCTCAAACCAAGATGAAACAAGCTATGAAGATTTTGAATATCACGAATTGGGATTAGAAAATTCCATAATGGAAGTCCATAGGAAATATGATCTTAGGAGTAATAAAAACCAAGACAACTCCAGGAAAAACAACTCAGACACTGCTATTAAGAAAACTCCCGAAAACATTCTTAAAATAACAACAGACAATAAAAATACCATGGCTAAAAATGATGATCCCAACACAAATAAAACCAACCAATCAAATGTTGGCACAAGCTGTCCTAGCACCTCTGTTAGTGGCCCTGAGAAAACTCTAATTACCAAAGCCCCGAATCAAAATCAACAAATTAAAAATTTGGAGAAATTTATGGCTGATAAAACTGATGTAAATATGTCTAAAACTCAAGTACCTTTCAGTTTTGAAGGAGAGCTCACGAAAATAAAAATAACCATCCCTCTCACTGAATTGGTAGCTCAGGATATGTACCGCTCCCAAGTCTTGAAAGTCTTGAACATAGGAAATTATACCAACACTCTGAATTTGACAGATGATAAACCATAGTTGTTGTTCGGACCCGAGGTAGATGGAAAATACCAGGAAGGATCCATTCCCCCATTCTATGTTAGCCTAAACATACATGAAAAAATCCTACATAATGATATGCTAGACTCTGGTGCCTCTCACAACCTCATGTCGAAGGTAAGGATGGAAAGATTGGGCCTAGAAATAACCAGGCCCTACAAATATCTGTATTCCTTCGATTCAAGCAGATTCAAATGCTTAGGACTGATTAAGGACTTATGTGTCAATCTAGCACAAATCCCTACTAAGAGCCTAGTCATGGATATAGTCGTGGCTAACATTCCCCCAAATATGGCATGATTTTGTCTTGATCTTGGGGAGCTAAACTTCTGGGAAACCTCCAACTTGACATGTCTTATGCTACCATCCTGATTTTTAACCAAACAAGAAGACTATATCGGGAATATCACATGAAGTATATGGCAAGTAGCCTAGATAGACCCAATAACACCCCTATCTATTCCATTCATTCAGGCTTGGACTCATTCATCTTGTATAATGAAAATGACCTTGATGAGAAAGTAAATGAAGATTGTGAAGATCTAGGCGCATTACAAGAATCAGATCACTTCCTCTATGATGAGTTCGACAGTCAAAACTATCACGATCCTGAAACACTACAAGGAAATAAAACTGAAATTTATTTCATGCAAATTACAAATGAAATGTCAGAAACAAAAATCAGTTTAGAAAATGGAACAAGTTGCTCAAAAGAAAAACAAATCACAAGAACACAACCTCCTCTTTTTGCTCATCTGGAAAAAATGAAACACCCCCACAAAACACAAATCTTTGGGAATCTGGAACAAGACAATATGATGTTTCTACCTTACCTAGATACTTCATCATCCAAGAAATTTTCCCTTTCAGAACAATTATCAATTTTCACAAATACTGCTACAAATCCCAAAAAAAAAAATGTTGAAGCTGATATAGAGGAGGATAGCATGGGTAAACTTAAGGAGCCTGAAATAATTAAGTTGTCTAAAATTTTATCACTATACACAAAACAAAGGAATACAAGATTGTGCAGAAAATTTCAGAATACTTATGTGTGTAGGCAGGCTAGTCTAAAAACTTATAACACAACTATTGCTCTAAAAAGCTTTCCTTTCAAAAATAATCAGGAAAATTTCGAGTAGTTGAGTTCACTTAGAAAGAAGGAAAAATGACATAGGCTTTGTATAGATTTTAGGTACCAGGAGCAACCCTTCCAAAAGAAAAAATATCTTTTTACCAAAAAGGATCATACTGATGAACAGTTAAGTAAAGTTGAAACAAATCTAGGTACACTACATCAGTCAAACCAATTTCTCTATGATGAGCTTGACGCTCAGAACTATCATGACCCGGAACATTTACATCATGATGAAACTAAACTTGATTTTCTAGAAATAGAAAATGAAACTTCAAAACCAAAAGTCAATTTAAGTTCCAAAGCAAGTTGTTCAAACCAAGGACAAACCTCAAAAGCACAATCACCCCTTTTTTCCGATCCAGAAGCACTAAGAAATATTTATGGGACAAAAATCTTGGTAATCAGGGTCAAGAAAGCCTCATATTTTTACATTACCTAAAAACCTCGCCATCCAAGGATTTTTCCCCTCCAAAAGAACCTTTAACTATTTCAAACACTTCTGAGGATCCTAAAAATGTGTCTGGTAAATTTGATATTGAGGGATATGGTGAAGAATGTCTTGAAATACCCGAGATGATTGAGTTATCTAAAATATTATCATTACACATAAAACTAAGAAATGCAAGACTATGCAAAAATTTTCAGAACACTAGTATATGTCGAGAAACTGGTTCAAAACCCTGTGACATTGACATCATTCTAAGAAGTCGCCCTTTCAAAGAAGGAAACAATAACCTTGAGCAGTTAATGTCACTAAAAAAGAAAACAACTAGACATAGGATGTTTCTAGACTTTAGGTTCCTAGATAAACCTTCCATAAATAACACTTACCCTTTTCCCAAAATAGACCATACTTCACAAAAGCTAGGAGTTTCTAACCATATGTAATTGCATGATAGTGTTTCAGGTTACCATCAGATGATACCACTTCAAAAAAATAAGCTCAAATATTTTTTCAAATTCATAGGAAGTAGCTTCAAGTTCAAACCAATGCTTCCCAATCTAAAGAACACCGAAGACACCTTCCGAAGAACTATGTTTCTAGTTTTAAATTTCTTCACTATGGTTTACCCTGATGACATCATCATTCATTTTAAAAGTGATAAAGAATACCCGTTCCACCTAAAGAAAATCTGTAACAGAAACAAGTATGGGAATCAAGAGTATAAGGAGAAGCATTAAGAAGAACATGAGTTATTTAAAGATCTTTGGAAAATTTCTTATGCCATGTTTGCAAGTGAAAGAAACTATGATATTTTTTCCAAAAAAATGAATGGACAAAGAGTATCAGGAGATCCTGTTGAAGATAGGATGCTCAAGTATCACTGCTGCAAAGTTTCCGAGTTTTAAATTCTTAGTCATTGTACATACCATTGTTTGAAGAAAAATTCAAATAGAGAAAACACAAAAACATAGAAAAAATAGAAAAGAGGGCACATTCTAAGAGAAAGGGTACAACTCCATACCTAAAAAACAGTAACACTGAAAGTGTGAAAGTCTAAATGCCCCTACTAGTGCAAAATGATGTCTTGTTCAACAATCTAGCCTAATCATAGCTGAACATGTTTTAAATTTATTGTTGATAAGTTAGTGAAAAAAATGTTGTTCAAATTATTCAAGCTTGAATTAATAGATTAGGAAAGAAGATACTGGTTCCATATGCTCAAAACAAAACCAAAGAGGAAAATAGGGATGAATAGCAAACTATGTATCCTAGCCCTGATTTTTCCTAAATCTTATTTTGTATAAAAATAACATTTGTGTGCAGCTTTTTGTTATGCCACAAACTAATGATAAATCATACTGTCTAATCCTCATTTAGTCATGTTTTAAATTTCATGTCTTAACCTAGTGAATGAAATCCTATCAAATAGTTTAACCTTGACAGTTGAATAGTATAGGTAGAGAATCAAAGGAGTTCATTAGCCTAATCTAAACTCCTGGAAGAGTTAAGTGTAGAAGTAGATAGTTTGTTTTCGCTTTCAAAATAAAATATCAACGGGTTTTCCAAGTTTAAAGTTCATCCAAGGAAGAAAAAAATTTAGGAAAGGTAGGTTGGGTAGGTAAAGGCGAAGTTGAGCTAATCATGCTTTCATATTTTCAAAATTAATACTTCAGGGAAAGAATCAACAAAAGAAAATAGGGAATCCGCCCAATGGATGAGGCACTGGTCCTCATAAACCAAGAGATCTGAAATTCTGGACACCTCCTGAAAAGGAGCTGCCCTCCCCAAGTGGAGCCATTGTTAGTCATCAGTAATTTTCACCTGTTTTAGATGACTAAATTCTTTATCTCAGATTTCTATAAATCAAAATTAAAGAATCATTGTGTCTTCTAGAAATCTCCTAAAAAACAAACTTTCCACTATCCCTCCTCTCTGTTCAAGCATGGCCAATCTGTTTATCCAGATAAAACCCCATCTTAGACTAATGTCCCTCACTCCCTCTATATTTTTCACCCTTGCCTATAACCCTCTGTGTCATTTTTCCTAAGCCTTCTATTTCTCACCCCTTGGCTCGCCAAGTCAACCAAACATTTTCCCCTTTTCACCATTTGTGTCAAGCAATGGTGTTTTCAAAGGTCCTTTCTAAAACACCCTTTGAAGCAAAGGAAAATTGTATAGTTGTCTAGGATGGTGGTGCATAATTAGAGTGTCAAAACCCTGTATCTTCATTCAAAACCCCGATTCAAACTTTCGTCAGAAACCCATTCTAAAACCTTGCAAATAAGTCAAATAGGTTTTCTTAGGTCAGTGCACTATCATGGTTCTCATTCCATTACTTCCATAGGAATTCAAAGGTAAATTCAAGAGAACACAGAGTTGAGGTTTATCATTATCTAAAGATGTACTTAAGAAACCTCCAAAGGCACCCTCTTGATCCAACAGAAAATCTGCAAAGGAACAGACTATCATATCCAAGCATTTCTGCAGGAATTCCTTGGAGATTAGTCAAATAGCAGAACAAGGCATGGAAGGAGACCTAAAGAGCTAATGAAGGCATCTACAGTTGATAAATAGGTACAACAAGCTGAAGGCTACAGGAAAATCATGATCTTATGATAAAATGATATGAAGCATTTCCCATCAAAAGGTTCGTGTAGATTCCAAAAGGTCAGTGGCACATAAGCAACATGGCTCAAACAGTCAAAGAGATCATTGAAGGGATTTTTTTCCTCAAGCATGAAGATGGTATAGGGAAAACTGCCATTTGCCACATTCCTACAAAAAGACCAAGAAAATTATCAGATAATCCATGAGGTGAGGAAAAGAGTAAGACTAGCATCAAGAAAAACACTCACAACCTCATGAAGAAAACAATAGGTGTGTTTTTTTTTAGAATGCAAATACATGACTGATTTGACCAAACAGTGGAAAAGTATTTGGGTTACAAAAATTAAATAATTTCCTCCAACCCTCCAAATAATCATTGCAGACTTTATTGGGCATAAGAAATGAATTCAAATGCATCTTTTCTTTTGAAGACTCTGAAGACAACCTTGTTTGTCTTACTAAATATACCTAAAAACTCAAAATTGGGATAATGAACAAATAGGCATGATAAGTGGAAAAGAGAACCTCCTTCATCAACAACAGAGGGTTTCGAAAGAAGTCCTAACTGCCTTCTAATATTGGGAAAAAAGACACCAACTCCACTTTACCAAAAGGAAAATTCAGAGGTCTAAAGATTTCAAAGAAAAGGATATTGAAACACTATATGCCACTTCACTGAAGGAGACAAAACATCACTTCAAAGGTTTTATTTCTCACAAACAAGCAGTCAAAGGCATGTTCACAATGCCTAAAGGAGGAAAATATAGTTTTAAATTAATCTGCACATGTCCACAACAAGCATGAGCCATCATAGATCTAACCAATTGCCCAAATATTAAGAAAGACAGTGGTTAAAAAAAGGGACAGTAAAAAGACAGTCAGAAGAATTGGTAAAGGGAAAGGAGGCAAAAGAAAGAAAAAGTGAAAAGAAGCTTTAGAAAAGGGGGTTTTTCAAGTTTGATTCTTTCAAAAAAGAGGTATAAATACTACAACACATCTTTCCCCCCCTCATTTGACCTTTTTCAAGACAGAGAGAAAAGTTACAGCTTTCCATAGGCATCCTCGGGAAAAAATATCTGGGTGCTACGCTCTTGTAAAAATATGTTGCACGCCTGTAGCTTCCTGCAGTGTAATTTTACACAGAGTGTTGCGCGCCTGTAGATGGGCACTGCGCTCTTTTAATTCTGCCCAGCGTGCAGAAGAAGACCCGAAAGAGTGTTCAGGGCCACCCACAGACGCTACGTTCTGGTCATTGCCTCCACCACTCAACGCCTGAATCTATGTACAGGCCTGCCCACCCAGGACGCTGCACTCCTGGCACAGAAATGCAGCACTGCGAAAAAAAGCGTTCAGAAGCGCCCAAGCTACCCGGAGAGCTCAACAAAACCTGTTTTTTTCTATGGAAGTCATTTTTAAGAGGTATTTTTTACTATTACCACCTCTTTATGATTTTGCAAGAGATAAGGGCGCCAAGAAGGTTCAAAATTTGTGTCAAAGAAATCATAGGGAAAACTTGAAAAAGGGCACCTAACTTACTCTCTCCTAAGTATCTTGACCTTGCTAGAGAACTCATCATCTCTTTGACCCCTTTTTCCACATTAATTTTCTAGCAAAGCATTTCTCCTTAAAGGTTTGAGGCAGGGGTGAAGAAAAACACCATGTCTCAAGAAGAGAGTGTTGACCTAAATGAAGAGACAAGTCCAAGAAAATAGCAAAAGAAAGGAGGAATTCCCAATAGGTTTGAACCTATAAGCACTGCAGAACTGACAGCCTCCCCTTCTATTATTTCATGTTTCCAAGAGTTAGGGTGCTATGAGTTCTGTAACAAAGTGCAAGAGATCAAAGTTCACCCTCAGTTGACCAAGTTATTTTCCTTAAAACTTCACAGGCATAAAGTACATCTGGCAGGGGTAAGATTTGAGTTAACCACCAAGGCCATATCTGAGGCCACTGGAATACCAGGAATAGGATAAAGGTGGTTTAAACAGAAGCATCTTGATTTAAGACATTATCATCCATTCTTAAAACCTATTTTTCCAGTTGATTGTAAAACCATTTTCCCTTTTTCTCATCTATTGGACAGATATGCCCTCCTCATGAAGATTATCATGAAATACTTCACCTGTGAGGGTAGGTTCTCCAGAGTCTATTCCTATCATATTAGACTCCTCATGCATTTCACCAGAACCAAGCTACTGCACATGCCCTACTACCTTCGCAAAAGCATTGAGAAAATGTCCTCCATCATGCAAAAAAGGCCTCCATCCAAACAATTGTCAAGCCTCTTTCACCATTCTCTCATAAAAGTAATTGTCTCGTACCAGCTAGAACAACAAGGCATTCCCTGGGAGGTTTTTATCGCCCATAACGATTTCACAACTCCACAACCCATCCCTCTATAAAGTATCGCATCATCATCTTAAAATAATCCTCACTCGCCTCCATCACCCTCCACTAACCTTGGTTCATCTTCTTCACATAAATTATTCCCTCAAACAAACCCTCCTCATTTGCTTTCCCCTAAAAAATATGATCATGAAGAAAGCAGTGACGATCATGAAGAAAATAGTGAGGGAGAGGATGATGAAGATCATGAAGAAAGCAATGATGATCATGAAGAAAACAATGAGGTAGAAGATGAAAACAGTGAGGGAGAAGATGATGAAGATGAGGGAGAAGATGATGAAGATGAGGGAGAAAATGATGAAGGTGAGGGAGAGAGTGATGATCATGAACAAAACAGTGAGGGATAAGATGAAGAAGATGATGAAGATGAATAAAATGATGAAGATGAATAATATGATGAAGATGAAGAAGGAAATGAAGAAGAGGGAGATGGCCAAGAATAAAGCAGCGATGGCCAAGAGAAAAACAATCAAAGTAGTAGTAGGGATGAGGATGTAGATGAAGAAGAAAACAAAGGTGGAAGTAGTGATACAGATGATGGTCAAGGGAGCCAAAGCAGTGGGTCTTGTGAAGATGGAAATGAAACTGAAAACACTACAACAGGCAATGACGAGGAAGCAATAGAAAGCCATGACGGTGACAAAAATGACAAGGGAAACCCACAAATAGATTTTAAAATTGTTTTCAATAAGCAAGGAAATGATGACAAAGGGCCAATTAATGAAGACAATAAACATGGCAGTGAAGAAGAAATTAGTCAAAATAACTCATTTAATGAAGAAGGGAATGATTCTCACAATAATGAAAAGACCAATGAAGGTGCCCAAAGCATTGACAGTACGAACAGTGCTCACAGTAGTATAAAGAGTGATATTGACAATGAATACAGTGGACCAAAATATCAAGAGGAGGACAGTCATGAAAGAAAAGAAATTACCAACATAGGCACCTCTAATAGTGAAAAAATAGAGCATGGCAGTCTTGAAGGTCTTGGTAGCAAGGAATGCTTGAAAGAGGTTGAAAATGTTGATCAAAGGGACAACCCAGAGCAAGGTAGGGAGGATATACACACAGAGAGAATTTTTCAAGGAGAAGACAGTCCTAAGATTGTAAATGATCAAATTTTGCAAGCAAAGATTATGGCACCTTTCACCATCACTTGTCAAAGAGGAAGGATGCATTTGTTTGCTGCCTCCAAAAGGAAAAGGGCCATGCACTCCTCCTCAAAACCAGTGAAGGAAAAAGTCACAGAACCAGTGAAGGATAAATTCACAGAACTAGTGAAAGACAAAGGCAAAAAACCATTGAAGGACAAAGGTAAAAAACCATTGAAGAGCAAAGGTAAAAAGCCAATAAAGGGAAAAGGCAGGAAAACAATAAAAGAAGAGGAAGCCTAATCATGAAGAAGAAAGGGAATTTTAACTCATTCACATAGATAGTGATGGGGAAAATGAAACAAGGATAGTCAATTCTCTTCTACAAGACCGGAATGCACAGATTAAAGACTTGGAGGCTGAGCTAGAAATATCAAAGGATCTCATTCACTTCCTCCAAATGCAGAACAAACAAATGAGTGGCCAGCTGGCCATCTATGAAACAAGGGTGCTAAAATATAGGAAATAAGCTCAAAGGTCACAAGTGCAGTTGGAGGAATACATGGGCGCCTAAGATGATGAGGAAGAGGGACAAGCCGGGAAGAGACCTAAGACTATGGGTCTTAGAAAAGCATTGGCAAAGCAAAGAGAAGAAGAATCATCCCAAGCGAAAAAATTGCCTCTCACCGAACTCCTTGCTATGGAAATTGAGAATAACAGAGAATCATGGCTTTAGAGAGCCAATCTACATCTAGAGGCCAAACTAGAGAAGGCCAACAAAGACTTAAGCCTACAAAGGAGGATGACTAAGCATTACAAGTGGAGGAATCACTTTGCAAGACAAAAACTCAAAACCACCCAAAATGAGGGCCTGACACCAAATGATGAGAAAGAAAAAGCTAGGCTAGGTATTTTGGCTCAAGCTTCACTATGGGTCTCCAAGGACCCTTGAGGCACCTACATACCAAATTTGGGGAAAATTGAACAAGTTTTTTTTTTTTTGCAAATTTTTAGGCCTAAGAACACAACACCCCTGGTGCTGCGCTTTTTCCTAGGGAATCTTCAGAGGGATAAGCTTACATTTTTGGATTCCCAATCATGAGAGGATTATGCTCACCAAATTTCAGCTCAATTGAAGTTGTTTTGGTCCCCCAAAAGGGTAAAAAACACTTAGTTTTTCACCTTTTTGCCCTCTTTTTTGAGCAGGTGCTGCGCTCCTGGAAGCTTTGACTTTTTCCACTTTTTGGACAACTTAAAGAGATCATATTGAGGAAAAAAAGATATATTTTGGAATTAGACATCCAAAACTCTCCAACGGGCCATCACAAATCCTTTTATGACATCGGGAAGGCCTCCAAAACTCTGTTGCAAAAAGATATTTTTTTGGTGATGCGCTCCTGGAAAATTTTCAAAATTTGAGACAGTATGCTGCGTTCTTGTTGGGTGATTGAGAAAATGTGCATTAGGCAAGTTCTATCATATATTTCAGAGCCTAAAAGTCAATATTTTTTCTATTTTGTTTCGAAAAAAGATATTTTAGAAGATATTTTTGTGCCTTGGACCTTGTAAGGCCTCAAGGACAAGTTAGGATATTTGTTTTTGGCCAATAGGCTTCTAGATGATCTAGTGAGCTCTTTTCCTCCTTTCTTGTTATATAACCCATGAGGATTCATTGTAAATAGTTGGTACTTGATGTGTTATAGAGCAATACATGGTTTATGAGCTTGGAGAAGATATTTGGTTTTATGAAGTGAATGAATGGCTTGTGTGGCTTGATGTTGAAGAAGCTTGCTTGCAGGATTCCATAGCTTGGTGAATGGTGATTTTTTTCTAACTTGTTAGTGTTTTCTTATCCTCATTGTGTTTGAGTCTTCTTATTTTCTATAGATCAGAAAAGTATAGGTTGAGATATGCTCATGGAAGCACCTCAAACCTCATGTTTTCTATAGTTTTGATGTTTTCCTTTTCTAGTTCATCTTAAGGAATTCTTGACTGCTCCTTAGGCCCACTAAAACTTGTTCTTTGTTTCATGAATGATTCATGGTATGCCCTGATTATTTAAATTTTTCAAAAACTTATTGTGAAGCTTTTCTATGGAATACTGATTGATTAGTTTAATACAAAGAGGCCTTGTTTCGATCTTGCCCTTTTCCCATACTTATCAATTTGTTTCACAGTTCCCGATAGTTTGATATATTTTTTTTAGGAGTTCCCTCTCCATATATTTAATTTTTTGTTTATCTTATGTGTGTTCTCAAAAATCTGAAGGTGGATTTCTAAAGTTAGGAGTTCTAATGCTTCTATGTACCACTGGATTGTTCATCCTACATGTTTATCAGTTTGAGTATTGTTCATAGAGATTAATGGTTTTACCTACCTCGTGAGTTATTTCTTTCAGACTATATATGTTTAATATCTCTTAGTTTTTCCAAAACTTAATGTTCATTACACCTCATCATCACCTAAGGATCCATTAACCTTGCTAAATCAGCCCTATAATACACTCTTATTCATCATTTCAACACCCTCGACTTCATCTGACCCCATAGCCCTATTGATTTGATATTCTCTCATTCCACCTATCCTACTTGATCATCTTACCCCAACCCAAAAAAACAAACAAATTAAACTTAACAACTAGCCTAAAATCAATCATCTGAAGCGAACAAGTTCACATCCTTCGGAAAATAGATAGAGCCCTCTCTGAGTCCAGGAAGGCTAGGTCCTAGGACTCCAAAGACTGGTATGATGTTACCCTATCATTTGGTTAACCAATCTGCCAAATCACGGGACCCTAACGTAATGGTGATCACAGTGGGACTCTGAGTTAGAAACAAACATATATTTCCCTAAACATTTCAGCAGCCCTTAAGAAAAATATCTTTCGGATTTATCCCATCGCTCACTAACATAATGGCGATCATGGTGGGACTCTAAGTAAAAAAAAACTTAGACTTCCCTAAACATTTCAGCAGCCCTTAAGAAAACTATCTTATGGATTTATCCCACTACACACTAACATAATGGTGATCGCGGTGGGTCCTTGAGTCAAAACATCCTAGCTATCCCTTAGTAACTCTCAAATCTTAGTCAAATCATAGAAAACCTAACTGATAGCCTAACAATAGAATCTAACTTTTTCACCATCCTAGAAAAATGATGACTCAGCTATAAGACACTCTTACAAACCTTAGGGCTACGTAAAGGAACTCAAAAATCCCAAAAACATTTCTAGATTGGCTTTTTGTCAGTATTGGCGGTGGAACATAGACACTTATCTTCAAAACAACCAAAAATATCCACCTTGCGACTCCACTAGCCTCCAATAGGCCTTCTAAATTTTGCTAAATTATCTATAGAATCCTATAGGACTGCATCAAAACAACCTTAGGAAATCTAGAACCTTAGTCACACACAGTGCGAGTTTGATGGCACCTAGAGAGGTCAGCCTTCTGATAGCAGTCATAAACTTTCAGCCTCTCTAAATTTTGAATTTGAAAATTGGCTCCATGAAGAATCAATACAAACCCTCCTACTATAGTTGATGACCCAGAAAGAATTTAGTGGAAAACTTCTAAAACTGGAAACTTAGCTACTTATAGGACCATTCATAGAGCAAGCTCTGTACCTGAACATCTTACAGCATTGCAAGACCCCCAGTTTGACTTGCACCATACTAGAAACCTTTTCAAAACCAAGTCACAAAATAAAATTGACCATACTGATCTTGAGCCCATAGACTTGCAGCAGAGTCCTAGCAAAGAAGCTTCTCCTTCCACACCACCTGATCTACAACTTCTCCATCACTTCGGCTCTTTTCACCCCAATTCTAATCAAAATCAATTTTCTCATCCAAATACTTCTGCCACACCCATTCACACCACCACTGTGAAAACCACTCCATCTCATAGCACAAATCCTCCACTTGTAAATCCACCATTATCTCCCACCATGGCAGCATCGTATGCACCCCTTGTATTACCTCAACCTTTAGTACCTTTGCCAAATGATTACCAATCTAGAATCCCACACATCACTAGGGTTGAGTCCACTATTGCCCAACATCATGTAGATAGAATGAACGATGCTTTTGACTACATGGAATTAGAAGAGGAAACCATGAAAATGAGAATGTTCGCCCAAAGCCTAGGAGGAGAAGCTAATAAATGGTTCAAAAGCCTAACTCCCAACAATATACATGATCTCCCTTCCCTTTACCAAAATTTCATAAAAAAATGGGAAATCATATAAAATCCCTCTTCAAATCCTCTCAGAATATAGCAACCTCAAAAGAAACACGAGGGAAAGTGTCCAAGACTATTGCACTAGGTTCAATAGTGTTTACAACACGCTACCACCGAACATGAAACCCCCATTAGGCCTGACCTTAGCTAAATTCCCGGAGGGTTTTAACCCTGGCATGGCCTATCAACTAAGAGAAAGAGAGCCCCTTACTTTAGAAGACATGCAAAAGGGAGCTATAAGTGTAGAGGCCAACTTAATTGAAAAAAGGGCTAGGCTAAGATCAGAAAAGAGGGTAACATACAAAGATGACACCATGCCCTCCACCTCTTCATCTGATTCCAAGATGGACAACCTTCTTAGGACCATGGAAAGAATGATGGAAAGAATAAGCATAAACGAAAGAACACCCCCTAAGGACAGCCAAACAAATCCCTAAAATAGAAACCAGAATCAAAACTTTAGAAGAGACCCGCCCCAAAATATACCAAGGGAAAATGATCAACAAATCAGACCACCCTTCCAAGAAAACTATGTTTATGAAGGGGAAAGAGAAATTGAACAGCTAGATGAGAATCATCTAAAATTAATAGGCTCTAATAGTGAGGGTGAGGTTTTTCTCACAGAAGAAGAACAAGATTTTTTCTCCTCAAACCTAGATGAAACAAGCTATGAAGATTCTAAAGATCATGAATTGGGACTAGAAAATTCCATAATGGAAGTCCATAGGCAATATGATCTTAAGAGTAATAAAAACCAAGACAAATCCAGGAAAAACAACTTAGATAGTGTTGTTAAGAAAACTCCCAAAAACATTCTTAAAAGAATAGTATACAATAACAATACCATGGCTAAAAAATATGATCCTAACACAAATAAAACCAGCCAATCAAATTTTGGCACAAGTTGTCCTAGCACCTTTGCTAGTGGCCCTGAGAAAACTCTAATTACCAAAGCCCCAAATCAAAATCAGCAAATTAAAAATGTGGAGAAATTTATGGCTGATAAAACTAATGTAAATATGTCTAAAACTCAAGTACCTTTCAGTTTTGAAGGAGAGATCGCAAAAATCAAAATAACCATACCTCTCACTGAACTGGTAGCTCAGGATATGTACCGCTCCCAATTCTTGAAAGTCTTGAACATAGGAAATGATACCAACACTTTGAATTTGATAGATGATAAACCAGAGTTGTTGTTTGAACACGAGGTAGATGGAAAATACCAAGAAGGAGCCATTCCCCCATTCTATGTTAGCCTAAACATACACGACAAAATCCTACATAATGCCATGCTAGACTCTGGTGCCTCTCACAACCTCATGTAGAAGGTAGTGATGGAAAGATTGGGCCTAGAAATAACCAAGCCCTACAAAGATCTGTATTCCTTCGATTCAAGTAGAGTCAAATGCTTAGGACTGAAAAAAAACTTATGTGTCAATCTGGCACAAATCCCTGCTAAGAACCTAGTCATGGATATAGTCGTGGTTGACATTCCCCCCAAATATGGCATGCTTTTGTCACGATCTTGGGGAGCTAAAATTCTGGGAAACCTCCAAATTGACATGTATTATGCTACCACCCTGATTTTTAACCAAACAAGAAGACTATACTGGGAATATCACATGAAGTATATTGTAAGTAGCCTAGATAGACCCAATAACACCCCTATCTATTCCATTCATTCAGGCTTGGACTCATTCTTCTTGTATAATGAAAATGACCTTGATGAGCAAGTAAATGAAGATTGTGAAGATCTAGGCACATTACAACGATCATATCACTTCCTCTATGATGAGTTCAACAATCAAAACTATCACAATCCTGAAACACTACAAGACAATAAAATTGAAATTGATTTCCTGCATATTACAAATGAAATGTCAGAAACAAAAATCAGTTTAGAAAAGGTAACAGGTTGCTCAAAAGAAAAAAAAATCACAAGAACACAACCTCCTCTTTTTGCTCATCCGGTAAAAATGAAACACCCCCACAAAACACAAATCGTTGGGAATCTGGAACAAGACAGTCTGATGTTTCTACCTTACCTATATACTTCATCATCCAAGAAATTTTCCCTTTCAGAACAATTATCAATTTTCACAAATACTGCTACAAATCCCAAAGAAATTTTTGCTGAAGCTAATATAGAGGAGGATAGCATGGGTTTTTATCACTACACACAAAACAAAGGAATACAATATTGTGCAAAAAATTTCAGAATACTTATGTGTGTAGGTAGGCTAGTCTAAAACCTTGTAACACAGCCATTGGTCTAAAAAGCCTTCCTTTAAAAAAGAATCAGAAAAATTTCAAGCAGTTGAGTTTGCTTAGAAAGAAGGAAAAAGGACATAGGCTTTGCATAGATTTTAGGTACTAGGAGCAACCCTTCCAAAATAAAAAATATATTTTTACCAAAAAATATCATATTGATGAATAGTTAAGTAAAGTTGAAACAAATCTAGGTACACTACATCAGTCAAACCGGTTTCTCTATGATGAGCTTGACGCTCAGAACTATCATGACCTGAAACATTTACATCATGATGAAATGAAACTTGATTTTCTAGAAATAGAAAATGAAACTTCAAAACCAAAAGTCAGTTTAAGTTCCAAAGCAAGTTGTTCAAACCAAGGACAAACGTCAAAAGCACAATCACCCCTTTTTTTCGATCCAAAAGCACTAATAAATCTTTATGGGACAAAAATATTTGGTAATCAGGGTCAAGAAAGCCTCATATTTTTACCTTACCTAAAAACCTCGTCATCCAAGGATTTTTCCCCTCCAAAAGAACCTTTAACTATTGCAAACACTTCTGAGGATCCTAAAAATGTGTCTGGTAAATTTGATATTGAGGGATATGGTGAAGACAGTCTTGAAATACCCGAGATGATTGAGTTATCTAAAATCTTATCATTACACATAAAACTAAGAAATGCAAGACTGTGCAAAATTGTTCAGAGCACTAGTATATATCATGAAATTGGTTCAAAACCATGTGACATTGACATCATTCTAAGAAGTCGCCCTTTAGAAGAAGGACACAAAAACCTTGAGCAGTTAATGTCATGAAAAAATAAAACAACCGGACATAGGATGTTTCTAGACTTTAGGCTCCTAGATAAACCTTCCCTAAATAACAGTTACCCTTTTACCAAAATAGAGCATACTTCACAAAAGCTATGAGTTTCTAACCATCTGTCATTGCATGATAGTGTTTCAAGTTACCATCAGAAGATACCACTTCAAAAAAATCAGCTCAAAGATTTTTTCAAATTCACAGGAAGTAGCTTCAAGTTCAAACCAATGCTTCCTGATCCAAAGAACACTGGAGACACCTTCCAAAGAATTATGTTTCCAGTTTTAAATTTCTTCACTATGGTTTACCTTGATGACATCATCATTTGTTTTAAAAATGATAAAGAATACCTATTCCACCTAAAGAAAATCTGTAATAGAAACAGGTATGGGAATCAAGAATATAAGGAGAAGCATCAAGCAGAACATGCGTTATTTAAAGATCTTTGGAAAATTTCTTATGCCATGTTTGCAAGTGAAAGAAACTATGATATTTTTTCCCAAAAATTGAATGGACAAAGAGTATCAGGAGATCCTGTTGAAGATAGGATGCTCAAGTTTCACTGCTGCAAATATTCCTAGTTTTAAATTCTCAGTCATTGTACATACCATTGTTTGAAGAAAAATTCAAATAGAGAAAACACAAAAACATAGAAAAAATAGAAAAGAGGGTAGATTCTAAAAGAAAGGGTACAACCCCATACCTAAAAAACAGTAATACTGAAAGTGTGCAAGTCTAAATGCCACTACTAGTGAAAAATGATGTCTTGTTTAGCTATCTAGCCTAATCATAGCTGAACATGCTTTAAATTTATTGTTGATAAGTTAGTTAAAAGAATGCTGGTCAAATTATTCAAGCTTGACTTGTCAAAGAAAATAGATTAGAAGAGAAGATACTGGTTCCACATGCTCAAAACAGAACCAAAGAGGAAAATAGGGATGAATAGCAAACTATGTATTCTAGCCCTAATTTTTCCTAAATCTTATTTTGTACAAAAATAACATTTGTGTGCAGCTTGTTGTTATGCCACAAACTCATGATAAATCAGACTGTCTAATCCTCATTTATTCATGTTTTCAATTTCATGTCTTAGACTAGTGAATGAAATCTTGTCAAACAATTTAACCTTGACATTTGAATAGTATAGGTAGAGAATCAAAGGAGTTCGTTAGCCTAATCTGAACTCCCGGAAGAGTTAAGTGTAGAAGTCGATAGTTTGTTTTCGCGTTCCAAATAAAATATCAACAGGTTTGCTAAGTTCAAAGTGCATCCATGGAAGAAAAATGTTAGGCAAAGTAGGTTGGGTAGGTAAAGGCAAAGTTGAGCTAATCATGCTTTAAGATTTTCAAAATTACTACTTTAGGGAAAGCATCAGCAAAAGAAAAGAGAGAATCTGCCCAATGGATGAGGCACTGGTCCTCATAAACCAAGAGATCTGAAATTCTGGACACCTCCTGAAAAGGAGCTACCCTCTCCAAGTGGAGCCACTGTTAGTCATCAATAATTTTCACCTGTTTTAGATGACTAAATGCTTTGTCTCAGATTTTTAGAAACCAAAATTTAAGAATCATTGTGTCTTCTAGAAATCTACTCAAAAATAAACTTTCCACTATCCCTCATCTTTGTTCAAGCATGTCCAATCTGTTTATCCAGATAAAACCCCCTCTTGGACTAATGTCCCTCACTCTCTCTATATTTTTCACCCTTGCATATAACCCTCTGTCTTATTTTTCCTAAGCCTTCTATTTCTCACCCCTTGTCTCGCCAAGTCAACCAAACATTTTCCCCTTTTCACCATTTGCCTCAAGCAATGGTGTTTTCAAAGGTCCTTTCTAAAAAACCATTTGAAGCAAAGAAAAATTATCTATTTGTCTAGGATGGTGGTGCATAAGTAGAGTGTCAAAACCCTGTATCTTCATTCAAAACCCTGATTCAAACTTTCAGTCAGAAACCCATTCTAAAACCTTGCAAATAAGTCAAATAGGTTTTCTTAGGTCAGTGCATTATCATGGTTCTCATTCCATTGCTTCCATAGGAATTCAAAGGTAAATTAAATAGAACACGGAGTTGAGGTTTATCATTGTATAAAGATGTACTTAAGCAACCTCCAAAGGCACCCTATTGATCCAACAACAAATCTGCAAAGGAACAAACTGTCATATCCAAGAATTTCTGCAGGAATGCCTTGGATATTAGTCAAACAGCAGAACAAAGGCATGGAAGGAGACCTACAGAGCTAATGAAGGCATATACAGTTGATAAATAGGTACAACAAGCTTAATGCTATAGGAAAATCATGATCTCATGATAAAATGATATGAAGCACTGCCCATCAAAAGGTTCGTGCAGATTCCAAAAGGTCAGTGGCACATTAGCAACATGGCTCAAACAGTCAAAGAGATCATTGAAGTGATTTTTGGCGTCAAGCATGAAGCTGGTATAGGGACAGCTGCCCTTTGCCACATTCCTGCAAAAAGACCAAGAAAATTATCAGATAAGCCATGAGGTGAGGAAAAGAGTAAGACTAGCATCAAGAAAAAAACTCACAACCTCATGAAGAAAACAATAGGTGTGTTTTTGTTGAGAATGCAAATACATGACTAATTTGACCAAACGGTGGAAAATTATTTGGGTTGCAAAAGTTAAAGAATTTCCTCCAACCCTCCAAATAAGAATTGCAGACTTTATTGGGCATAAGAAATGAATTCAAATGCATATTTTCTTTTGAAGAGCTTGAAGACATCCTTTTTTGTCTTACTAAATAACCCTAAAAACACAAAATTGGGATAATGAACAAATAGGCATGATAAGTGGAAAAGAGAACCTCCTTCATCAACAACATAGGGTTCTAAAGAAGTCCTAACTATCTTCTAAGATTGGGAAAAAAGACACCAACTCCACTTGACTAAAAGAAAAATTCAGAGGTGTAAATATTTCAAAGAAAAGGATATTGAAACACTATATGCCACTTCACTGAAGGAGACAAAACATCACTTCAAAGGTTTTATTTCTCAAAAACAAGCAGTCAAAGGCATGTTCACAATGCCTAAAGGAGGAAAATATAGTTTTAAATTAATTTTTACATGTCCACAATAAGCATGAGCCATCATAGATCTAACCAATTTCCCAAATACTAAGAAAGACAGTGGTTAAAAAAAGGAACAGTAAAAAGATAGTCAGAGGCATTGGTAAAGGGAAAGGAGGCAAAAGAAATAAAAAGTGCAAAGAAGCTTTAGAAAAAGGGTTTTTTCAAGTTTTATTCTTTCAAAAAAGAGGTATAAATACTACAACACCTCTCCCCCCCCCTCATTCGACCTTTTTCAAGATAGAGTGAAAAGCTCGCTCGTGCATCCCTAGGGGACCCTGGGTGTCGTACCCTATAAAATACTGTGCACCTATAGCTTCCTCGATGTACCCAGCAGCGCAGTGACGCGCGCTCAGAGACAGGCGCCCGCGCCGCACCCCACCCGATTTGCGAAGAAGACCCGAAAGAGCGTTCAGGGCCGCCCACGGACGTTGCACTCCAGCCATTGCCTCCACCGCCCGATGCTCAACTCTACGTGCAAGTCACTACTGGTGACGCGTACTCGTCACGGCATGCAAATAATCGCAACGAAACTCGTCTCCATGTGCTCGCCGTGACAACCGCTCTCACAAAATCGCACTCCGGCCAAAAAAGCATTCAAGCAATTTCAAGTCGCGGCGGAGAGCTCAACAAAGCCTTTTTTTTGCTATGAAAGTCATTTTTAAGAGGTATTTTTCACTATTACCACCTCTTCATGATTTTGCAAGAGATAAGGCCCCAAGAAGGTTCAAAATTTGTATCAAAGAAAGCATAGGGAAAACTTGAAAAAGGGCACCTAACCTACTCTCTCCTAAGTATCTTGACCTTGCTAGAGAACTTAGCATCTCTTTGACCCCTTTTTCCACATTAATTTTCTAGAAAATCATTTCTCATTAAAGGTTTGAGGCAAGGGTGAATAAAAACACCATGTCTCAAGAAGAGAGTGTTGACCTAAATGAAGAGACAAGTCCAAGAAAACATCAGAAGAAAGGAGGAATGCCCAATAGATTTGAACCTATAAGCACTGCAGAACTGAAAGCCTCCCCTTCTATTCTTTCCTTTTTCCAAGAGTTAGGGTGCTATGAGTTCTGTAACAAAGTGCAAGAGATCAAAAGTCACCCTCAGTTGACCAAGTTATTTTCCTTCAAACTTCACAGGCATAAAGTACATCTAGCTGGGGTAAGATTTGAGTTAACCACTAGGGCCATCTTTGAGGCCACTGGAATACTAGGCATAGGAGAAAGGTGGTTTAAACAGAATAATCTTGATTTAAGCCATTATCATCCATTCTTAAAACCTAGTTGTCAAGCTGACTGTAAAAACACTTTCCATTTTTCTCATCTATTAGACAGATATGCCCTCCTCATGAAGATTATCATGAAATACTTCACCTGTGAAGGTAGGTTCTCCAGAGTCTATTCCTTTAAATTAACTTATGACATTAAAATTAATCTATTCTGCAACTCAAAATATCACTATTAAGCTTCATTCAAGTGTTAGAAATCTTTTGGGACAATTTTGGAAAAAAAGGCAGTTTGTAAAATTATGAGAAATTGCAGAACAGTCAAGACTTCAAAATGACATTGCCAATTCTTGTTCCTATGATAATGATGTATTAGTAGAGATTAAGAACAAGAAAAGTTTGTAAATAATGAAGGCCTTTAAGTCTAATCTATCAGAAGAAAGGAGGAATGCCCAATAGATTTGAACCTATAAGCACTGCAGAACTGAAAGCCTCCCCTTCTATTCTTTCCTTTTTCCAAGAGTTAGGGTGCTATGAGTTCTGTAACAAAGTGCAAGAGATCAAAAGTCACCCTCAGTTGACCAAGTTATTTTCCTTCAAACTTCACAGGCATAAAGTACATCTAGCTGGGGTAAGATTTGAGTTAACCACTAGGGACATCTTTGAGGCCACTGGAATACTAGGCATAGGAGAAAGGTGGTTTAAACAGAATAATCTTGATTTAAGCCATTATCATCCATTCTTAAAACCTAGTTGTCAAGCTGACTGTAAAAACACTTTCCATTTTTCTCATCTATTAGACAGATATGCCCTCCTCATGAAGATTATCATGAAATACTTCACCTGTGAAGGTAGGTTCTCCAGAGTCTATTCCTATCATATTAGACTCCTCATGCATTTCACCAGAACCAAGCTACTACACATGCCCTACTACCTTCGCAAAATCATGGAGAAGATGTCCTCCATCATGAGAAATATGCCTCCATCCCAACAAATGTAAAGCCTCTTTCACCATTCCCTCATCAAAGTAACTGTCTCATACCAGCTATAACAACAAGGCATTCCATGGGAGGTTTTTATCGCCCATAACGATTGTCTGCTCAACCTAGTGTTCCTAAGTTGATGTCATAAATTGTCAACCAGGGCTAGTAAACTGTTGAAGTGAAGTGCACTTTATGTGCCTAGGTATCTTCTTCCTACTTCGTTTTGTTTAGTGTTTTCTAGTGTTTTTGGGTTTTGTGTTTTTATGCTAAGAGGAAAGTAAGTTGTTGGAAAATAGAAGTTACTAGTCACTCTAAAAACAGAGTAAAATTTAGACTATGTATGACACCTAAGAACAGAGAATGCTAACTTACAAATTGCAAAACTTGACAAGAAAAATAACTCATAACATAGACTCAATCCAATTCATTTCATTAGAATTATGTTGGCACAACTAGATAAAAGGATAAGTTTAATGCAATGAGGTTATTCTAAGCAAACAAAAACTTACAAAATCACAAAGAAAATCTCATCCTTGGTTAGAAATTTGTTGGAACACATTTAGAAGAGAGTATCTGCAACATAGTAAGAAACCCTACTTTAAATTAACTTATGACATTAAAATTAATCTATTCTGCAACTCAAAATATCACTATTAAGCTTCATTCAAGTGTTAGAAATCTTTTGGGACAATTTTGGAAAAAAAGGCAGTTTGTAAAATTATGAGAAATTGCAGAACAGTCAAGACTTCAAAATGACATTGCCAATTCTTGTTCCTATGATAATGATGTATTAGTAGAGATTAAGAACAAGAAAAGTTTGTAAATAATGAAGGCCTTTAAGTCTAATCTAACAGAACTAGCATACAACTAGCTAATAAAACTTAAAATACATTAAACAGAACCTGAACTAATATGCAATTCCGAAATACTACAACTGAACTAGAATTGAAATACTACAGCTTCATCTCATTCAGTGTTAGTGATATTTTGGAACAATTCATAAGGACAAGATTGGCTGTAACATTCGGTGTAAGTAGGCATAAAACATGAAGTTCAGAAAACTACTTAAATTAGGAACGAAACAGAGCTGAAGTTACTTATCTAAACAATATGCACAGAGCTTCTTGGGCAGTAGGGGCCCTCTACCACCGGATTAGCATACGAATCTCCTCAATATTTCCTTAGATCATGTATTAAAGTGGTTCTTCTTTAATTTAAAGGAAAATGCTTCCAAAAACAGAGTATTACGGTCTTGGACAACTTAACAATAAAACATCAATCTAGCTAACTGTCTTTCGGTCTCCCGAGTCATTCTTATAAGAGAAATACATAACTACCCTTGAGAATAAATAGGGATAAGTGTCTTTCCCAATTAAAATAAAATTAGAACTCTTGTGGAGGCCTCGTACTTTTGCTGAAGACATCTGTAGAGTTCTTATCCTGGTAGAAGTCTACCTCTTAGTTTTGATTTCTTCCACGTGCATAACCACTTGGAGATTTTTAGTCAGACTTCGTAGAGGACAAGGAAGGATGTATATGAGGTCTAGAATTCAACCATATGCATTTTTTCTTAAAGTGACACCTGTAACCTGTGTGAACATGAAGATAGCTGCGGAATAGGCGACTAGCTACAGAATGGTTGCATTATGTAGCTCAGTCTAGTTCAAAAATTACTACAACAACAAAACCATAAAAGTGTAGCAAGTCAGTCATTATATACATTCTTAAAGTAACTTTAATCAATCCTATTGATATTTTAAGCCTGTAACTGATAAAAGACAAAGGAGATGAAGTGAAATTTGGTGAAAGAGAAGGACATCTTTGGGGCTCAACATACCCCCACTGCAAAGATTTTTCATATCCTCATGCAATTAATCCATGTATTCTGAAACTTCTGCTAGGACATCCAACTTCCTTTTTCTGCTTTTCCTGATGTCAAATGGCCTCCTAGGCTTCCTTATGAACAATTTGAATTTCAGGTTTATAAGTGCCCTACTCAACTTTTTGTTTTTCTTCTTCAACTTCTCATTAGCCTTGTACAGTTTTTTCCATTTGCAGAGAGAGAGTTGTGTTCATGTTACTCTTCAGCTTGAATTGTTCCTTGAGAATTTCATTTTGATTTTTTATGTGCCTATTAAGTACTTCCAGTTCATATTTATCTCTTCTTAGTACTTCAATTGAAGATCCTGGTGGGCTAGGAGTTCTTCCTCTGCTTTCTGAGGCTCTTTTTTCCAATGACTCAACATAATTATAGATTTGTTGTTGTGTTGGGTCTACCTCCAGAGTTTCTTCATCAAGATCCTCTTTGTACTAGTATTCAGGAGATTTATCAGCTGGTGTCTCTTCATATTCAATGTTTATGATGCTTGTTTTCTTAACTCTTGTCTTCTTCAATATGCCTCTAAGTCTATGGCTTCGTCTTAGTTTAGATGGTCCCTCACCTCTCTCCTTGGCATACTTTCTTATTATCTTCTCATTTTTAAGTTGTTTCTTAATTTCAGCCAATTTCTCATAAATAATCTCCTCACCGTCCTCTTGTATAGACTTACCAGTTTTAATTTCAACAGACGGAAATTCTTTCTTTCCGTTCTTCGTGTCTTTTCCTTCAGATGGAGATTCCTTGGGTTCTTCAAAGTGATTCCTCACTAGGAACTCATCCCAATTGTCTTTCACCTTTCTCAAATGATGTTCAATTAGGATTTTAACTAGGCCATGGTGATACAAAGTGGTTTCCAAGAATTGAACCCTCTTTTGAACATTAGAGGCCATTCTCTTTAGGCTATGAAGTAAGAAAAAGGGTAAATTGATTTCTTCATCTAAGAAGTGCATCATTAGCCGAATATGATAATTATATAAGGTACCAAACCTTCCCTCACAAGTTATAAACTTTTGAAAAATAAGCAACATATTCCGCCATTTGTTCTTCAGCGCTGAGCTAGGAATGCCCTTCTTAAAAATTGAAATATCCATACCTGGTGTTCATATCCGCTCTGCGTTCATCGTGAAATTCTTGTTTTTGAAAACCATCGTCTATTGGTGCTTTAGTAATTCGTTGTTTCAATGTAAGGATTCTGCATAGTGAACTTGACATCTCCTATTTCAACCTCTGATCCATTGAAGGACCGTGCAAATGTCTTGGTTACCTCCTTATGAAAACCATTGAACTTTTCCAAAAACTGTAACCACCCAACCTGCTGTAGCATTTCTCTAATCTGTGGGTAACCCTCTAAGTATTTGGTTCCGACTGGTTCAGACCTTACAATGAGACCCATGGATTATTTTCTCAACCTTCAATTTGTTGCTCTTCTATTCACGGTAAAAATGGCTGTAGAGAGTTGTTTTTAACCCAAAGATGCCTTCTCTATTTATGCAGCAGGAATTAGCTACGGAAAGATGATATGAAGTGGTTATGGGATGAGTGAAATACGGTGAAGGTGATTCACATGAATTAATGAGTTTGAGAGCTATCATGAAAGAAAAGACCGCGGAAAAATCTCGTGAGAAATTCAAAAACATCACTGAATACTTCAAGTTAGTGACGTGACCGAATAGGTCACCTCAGTACTAACCGTTAATTTTTAATAAATGATGGTTTGGTATGGCGGAATGGAAGGGATTTTTGTCCAAGGTTTTTATGATTGGTTTAATAGGCTTGATCAACACGAATAATAAAAATAACTTTATGAATCATACATGAATTAATTATACTATAACTTTCATAATCTATCATCATAATAATTTCACAACTTTACCTTAGCCTTTCCTTTAATTTTTGTGGTTTTAATATGCTTTGTCCTCCTTTGAAAATCATTAATTCTTCAGTCTTCATAATCCCTTTGATTTTGCTTGTTGACATAGGTTTGCAGGGTCAATTTGTTGCTGAACAAGTGGTTGTTGGATAGTTGCCTGTAGGGTATCTGGCCACAGAATGTCTGGCGGCAGAATATCTGGCTGCAGAATGTCTGGCTGTAGAATATCTGGCTGCAGAATATACCTATAGGAGCTTTGAAACATGAAATGAAATGATTTGAAACATGGATGGAGTGTAGTATGAAATGAATTAATCATGGATCATGAAATATGGTGGAATGGAGCATGAATGAAGTGGAATATAATGGAATGGAATGAATCACAAATGTGAAGTGGCATAAAAAGTGGTCTGCAACTTATGATTTGTAATACTCAATCTGCAGAAAGAGATCAAATTTAGAAATCTGAGATGGAAATGAGATGGACCATGAAATGGAGTGAATGAGATATGAATGAATGGAGTGAAATGGATCATAAGTGGAATGTGATCACTTATGATTTTATGATAGCTGCTTGTAGGAAAAAGAACAATTTTGAAAAGGTAAAGTGTCAGAAGGATTCTGATTTTCACTTTATCTTTTCTATATCAACATGCTAATCAAAGATTAGTTTTCATGTTTATACTTTATTTTTATTTTTTATTTATTTATTTATTTATTTTTTCATCATCTGGTTTCAGAAAATACAATTAAGTTGATGAAGAAGAAGGATTCTTCTTCATTAACTTCACATCACTGTTCTCTTGGAATCTCTTGACAAATTCTTCTCGTGAAAGTGGCTTGTGATACAGTTTCAATCTATGACCATTTACAAGAAAAGTAACATCTTCTTCATCTATTGTCTTGATTTTTATTGCTCCATTATAAAAAAAATTCACAATTTCATATGGCCCAAGCTAATGTGTTTGGAATTTACCTTGAAAATATTTGAACTTTGAATCAAACAAGAGGGCCCAGTCACCTTCTTTGAATTTATTTTTCTTTATGTACTAATCATGCCATCTATTCCTTTGCTGTTGGACTATATTTGTTCTCTGGACTGCATCCTGTCTGATCTCATCCAATTCATTAACCTTCTCCAATCTGTGCTTTTGTGCCTCTGTTAGATCAAGTCTTAGCTGAACTTCCATTTTAAAAGTTTGAATCTGAAACTCTATGGGAAACAAAACTCGTTTTCCATAAACAAGTTCATAAGGAGTATGACCTGTTGTGCTTCTCCATGTAGTTCTATAGGCCCACAAGGCTTCAGGAAGCATTTCTACCTAATATCTTCTATGTAAATGGACAATCTTTGTTAGGATCCCTTCAATAACCTTATTAGTAGATTCCACTTAACCATTTGCTTGTGGATGATAGGGAGTAGATTTTTTGTGTCTAATTTTGTACCTCTTCATCATTTGTTCCACTAGCCTTGATGTAAATTGAGCTCCTTGATCTGTAACAATTTCTCTTGGGACACCAAAACGAGTAAAAACATCCTCAAAAATAAAATTAACTACAGATAATTCAGTAGCAGAAAGTAATGGCTTGGCCTCTACCCATTTGGTAACATAATCAGTGCAAACTAATATATATTTCTTTTGTCTTGATGGAGGACTAATAGGTCCTACAAAATCTAAAGCCCATTTTTCAAAAGGTTCAATATGTACCTGAGGCTGCAATGGCATCTCACCTAAAGGAGAAGGTTTCCCTACCCTTTGGCAACTGTCACACCTTTTGACATACTCTTTAGCATCTTTAAACAAGGATGGCCAATAATATCCTAAATTAAGGATCTTATAGGCTGTCCTCTTATCTGCAAAGTGTCCGCCACAAGGTTCATTATGACATGCCTTGAGAATCTCAGGCATCTCATCTTCACGAACACACCTTCTAATGATCAAATCTGGACCTGTCTTGTACAACTCATTAGCAACCCATGAATATTTTGCATTGTCATAAATGATTTTTATTTTATCTCTTGCATTCATTATTGAAGGAAATTAACCAATAATTAGCAATGTCAAAGAAAACCAAGGAGTCTGAGAAATTAGAAAAATATATTCACTGGTGATTCCATTTCAACTAGGGTGTTGTTCTTAATGTTTTGGAGTCTATATAGAACTCACCACCGTATTTTTTTTTCCATGCCTATCTAGAATGGTGATGTTGAATTCCTGTAAAAGCAATAACCATCTTATGACTCTGCCATTAGTAGTTGATTTTTTCATTAGATATCTAATTGCAGAGTGATCTGTGTGAACAAAAGTTTCATAGCCTGTTATATAGTCTCTGAATTTATTTATGGCATGAACAATAGCTAAGAAATTTTTTTCAGATATAGTATAATTTAACTCTGAAGGAGTCAAATTTTTACTTGTATATTAGATGGCATAAGGAATCAGGTCTTTTTGTCCCAATATAGCTCCTAAAGCTGTGTCTGAGGCATTTGTTGAAATATGAAAAGGTAATTTCCAGTTAGGTCCCCTTAAAATAGGTGCTTCAGAAATTTTTGTTTTCAGGGTCTCAAAGGCTAACTAGAAATCATGATTCCACTTGAATTCATAGTCCTTGGTAAGTAATTTGAAAAGTTGAGATGCTATCTTGGTGAAGTTTTCTATAAACCTTTGATAATATCCTATAAATCCGAGGAAACTCCTAACATATTTTTGACAACTTTGAATAGATAAGTTAGAGATGACTTCAACTTTTGACTCATCAAATCTAATCCCATCCCCTGAAATGTGATGTCCCAAAACAATTCCTTCAGTAAACATCATAAAACACTTCTCATGACTTAGTGAAAGATTTACTTCTTTACATCTCTTTAAAACTTTTTCAAAGATTACAAGTCTTTAAAATGTGTTTCCATAACCGTGAAATCATCCATATACCTCATACAATCATGTATTAGATCTCGGGTGGCTCCCTAGTACTCATTTCTTTGAAATGTCATAAGTACTGTATAGTCCAAATGGCAATACTCGGTAAGCATAGGTACCCCAAGGATAGGTAAATGTGGTTTTGTCTTGATCTTCAAGTGCTACTTGAATTTGGTTATAACTACTAAACCCATCTAAAAATGAGTACTTTCTGCCAGCTAATGTATCTAACACCTGATCTATGAAGGGTAAGGGAAAATGATCTTTAAGAGTAGCTTTGTTTAATTCCCGGTAGTCAATACATACCGTCCATTT
The DNA here is from genome assembly GCA_034641835.2 of Pinus albicaulis. NCBI lineage: Eukaryota > Viridiplantae > Streptophyta > Pinopsida > Pinales > Pinaceae > Pinus > Pinus albicaulis. The sequence continues at coordinate 1,381,104,714 of CM076578.1, read as the reverse complement.
ACCATTTTTCTTTGGCACAATTACCAAAGGAGAAACCCACCGAATATCTGAAATGGGATAGATAAAGTTGACATTTAACAATTTCTGCAATTCTTCTTTAACAATCTCCCTAAGATTTGGATTCATCTGTCTCTGAGGTTGTCTGATTGGTTTATAATTTTCCTCTATGTAGATGTGATGAGTGCAAGTCTTAGGTCTTATCCCTTTTATATCAGTGTACTCCCATGCATATGCAGAAGAATGTCTCTGTAATATCTTGACTAGATCTTCTTGTTGAAATTTCTCTAGGTTCTTGTTTATGTTTAAAGTTTTTCCTGGAAATATCTCAATTGTAGAACTGCCAAATTTATCCATGGAATAAAGAGACATTTCAGACATGATAAAACCTAATTTTGACTCTTCTTGAAATTGTTCTATTGTATTCCAAGATATCCAAATTATCTAAGGTATTTAGAATTTGTGCTTATATTCACTTGACTTTCAACAAGAGAGGTTGTAAGTCTTTCATCCTCTATCCATTGAGTATCATCTAATGGGTAATTGTCTTTTCTCGAGGATACAAGGTAAATTTCTTGGTTGAAAATACTATTAGATGTACATACCAATGATTCACAAATTCAATGAAAGCACTAAATGTAGCTAACCAAGGTCTTCCTAGTAGATGTTCTCCTAGGTTATTTCTGGGGTTAGGATCATAAAATCCACAGGATACTCCCAAGAATCTAAGGACACTGGAATGTCTTCTATTACCCCATCAGGTTTGATCACAGATCTGTCTGCTAATTGTAATAATGTGGGTGCAAAAAGAAGATTAGGAAGTTTTAGTTTATCCATGATTTGTTTACTCATGATATTGATTGCTACTCCTAAATCAATAAGTGTGTTTTGGATCTCAGTTCCATTGATGTGTATTTTAACAACTGGATTTCCTAGGTCTAGATACTTTGGAATGGCAATCTTACCCATCATGGTATCTGCTATTTTTCCTGCCAGTTGAATTGTCTTTGTCTCTTTGATTCTTTTTCCTGTTTTCTTCATGCTCAACTCGTTTATTGTCTTTGTTAAGATTGGAATTTCCTTGATAGCTTGTAATAATGGGATCTTAATACAAAAATTTCTCAGCTCATCTAGGAAATCATAATTAGGCACCATAATTTGTTTTTCTACACCCCTATCAATTTGTAATCTTTATAGAAAGGGAGGTGTAGAGGTAGATGTTGATGGCTACTCTAATATAGGAGTTGAAATTATTGGCTCTTTTTGTTTTGATTTTTCAATATTCGTGTCTTGAAAAGATGTGTCTTCTTCAAGACTTTTATTTACCCATAGAGAATCTTCCTCAGAGTTGTTTTGTTTTTGTATGATTACAGAAAGTTTATTCTTTTCAAGTATTCTTACAGACCTAAGTTGAACATCATTAAGGTCTAAAAGAAATCAATTAAATTAAAACCATTGGTCTTCTACAACATATGTGTTCGAGGATTTTTATTGTTGGTTTTGCATGGGTTGGGCAGTAGTCTGATTTTATTTTCACGAAATGGGCTGAAGTGTTGATTTTGATGTTTTGGATTTTGAGGATTTTGTTGAAGATTTTGTTGAGGAGGGAAATGTGGATATGGTGGATAGGATGGTGGGTATTGATAGTACTGCGAGTATCTTCCATAGGGATTTTGTGCTCCTTGTGCCCAATTTTGAGATTTATTTTGAAATTGGGGCCATGGTTGCTGCCAATAATTTCAATTTGCTGGGGTTTGATTATACAACTGCTCATGGAATCCTTGTGTTTGAGGTCCTTGCCAAGGCCTTCTAGAAAAAAAATTGAGAGATTCTGTGGAATTTGTAGGAGTTTCTTCTTGAAAGACAGCTTTAAGACCAGGAAGTGAAGCACAACTCTTGGTCTCATGTTTTTCTCAACAAATTACACAACTCTCTACTACTTTTACATCCAAAGGGCACTCTCTCAAGGCATGCTTCTTTCTACATTTGGGACAAAAGATTGCTGCGTCTAATGATTCAGCTTTTTCTTGTAATGTAATTTTAAGGGTGCATTTGTTCACCAAGACCCTAAAATTGCTCTGATTTAATCACTGCTTGTCATGTCCATTTCGTCTCTACCACCGTCCTGGTTGCATTTATTTCTGCTCTTTGCAAGAGCAGGGTCTCTTGGTCCTTTTACAGTTTTAGATTTCCCTCTTGAAAGGTTGATACATAATTCAACTATTTTAGGTAATGTGAGCTGAGATATATCCCCTTTTCCCATCATGTTAAGGATATCTAACCATTCATCCCTAATTGTCTTCAACAAGAGAGCTTTCAAGGTATCTTGGTCTAGGTTTTCCATTTTTGCTCTTTTGATGTTGTAGTTAAATCTCTCCAACAAATCTTCTAGATTTTCATCTTCTTTTTGTAGCATTTTAAACACTTCCACCTTATGGTTGAATGGCATACATTAATCCAAATACCTCTCTAAAAATGCTTGTTTCATGTCTTCCCATGTCCTAACAGAACTATTGATCAAACTCATAAACCACTTCAATGCTGCTCCTTTCAATGTTGAACGAAATAGTTTAAGTTTTTGAGCATCTTGTAAGTAGTCATAGGTTCTACATAGGACTTCAAATCCAAATAGGAAGGTTTTAGGATCTTCAGTTTTAAGTCCATAAAGCTCAAATGACACAGTAGGTGAAATGTTTTTCTATAGTTGCATTGGTTTCTTCATCTACTATAGGAAACCCAAAAGAGCTTCCCATTTCCCTCTACCTCTCTCCTCCCCGCCTCCCTTCTCCTTCGCACTTTCATCTCAATAGCACCTCCTCCCCTTCTTCTCATAGTTGATTCTTTTCAGAAGTGAAAAGCTTAACTGTGAGGCAGGGTCCTTGAATCTTTCTTTCAAGACAGGTTCATGTGTGTGAAGTGGAAGGTTCTTCTGGAGTGAATATCTGATCTTAAGCCTCTATAAGTCCTGATCGATAGGAGTGAGCGTTGGACTGGTTGATAGTGTGTCGCTTCCGTCTTGTGGAATGCTGTGTTCTAGGAATCAAGCTTCTGCTTCTTATGCATCTACCCCTTGAGTCTCTTTCTCTACGCATATCATTGTTTTTGGGAGGTAAGAAACAAGGCTACCTAGTTACACTTCCCCGGCAACGGCGCCAAAATGTCTGCTTAACCTAGTGTTCCTAAGTTGATGTCATAAATTGTCAACCAGGGCTACGTTGAAGTGAAGTGCACTATATGTGCCTAGGTATCTTCTTCCTAATTTGTTGTGTTTAGTGTTTTCTATTGTTTTTGGGTTTTTTGTTTTTATGCTAAGAGGAAAGTAAGTTGTTGGCAAAGAGAAGTTATTAGTCACTCTAAAAACAGAGTAAAATCTAGACTATGTATGACACCTAAGAACAGAGAATGCTAACTTACAAATTACAAAACTTGACAAGAAAAATAACTCATAACATAGACTCAATCCAATTCATTTCATTAGAAGTATGTTGTCACAACTAGAGAAAAGGATGAGTTTAATGCAATGAGGTTCTTCTAAGCAAACAAAAACTTACAAGATCACAGAGAAAATCTCATCCTTGGTTAGAAATTTGTTGGAACACATTTAGAAGAGAGTATCTACAACATAGTAAGAAACCCTACTCTAAATTAACTTATGACATTAAAATTAATCTATTCTGCAACTCAAAATATCACTGTTAAGCCTCATTCAAGTGTTAGAAATCTTTTGGAACAATTTTGGAAAAAAAGGCAGTTTGTAAAATTATGAGAAATTGCAGAACAGTCAAGACTTCAAAATGACATTGCCAATTCTTGCTCCTATGATAATGATGTATTAGTAGAGATTAATAACAAGAAAATTTTGTAAATAATGAAGGCCTTTAAGTCTAATCTAACAGAACTAGCATACAACTAGCTAATAAAATTTAAAATACATTAAACAGAACCTGAACTAATATGCAATTCCGAAATACTACAGCTGAAAAAGAATTGAAATACTACAGCTTCATCTCATTCAATGTTAGTGATATTTTGGAACAATTCATAAGGACAAGACTGGCTGTAACATTCGGTGTAAGTAGGCATAAAACATGAAGTTTAGAAAACTACTTAAATTAGGAACGAAACAGAGCTGAAGTTACTTATCTAAACAATATGCACAGAGCTTCTCAGGCAGTAGGGGCCCTCTACCACCAGATTAACATACGAATCTCCTTAATATTTCCTCATATTATGTATTAAAGTGTTTATTCTTTCATTTAAAGGAAAATGCTTCCAAAAACAGAGTATTACGGTCTTGGACAACTTAACAATAAAACATCAATCCAGTTAACTGTATTTCGGTCTCCCAAGTCATTCTTATAAGAGAAATACATAACTACCCTTGAGAAGAAATAGGGATAAGTGTCTTTCCCAATTAAAATCAAATTAGAACTCTTGTGGAGGCCTCGTACTTTTGTTGAAGACATCTGTAGAGTTCTTATCCTGGTAGAAGTCTACCTCTTAGTTTTGAGTTCTTCCACGTGCATAACCACTTGGAAATTTTTACTCAGACTTCGTAGAGGACAAGGAAGGATGTAGATGAGGTCTGGAATTCAACCATATGTGTTTTTTCTTAAAGTGACACCTGTAACCTGTGTGAACATGAAAATAGCTGCGAAATACGTGACTAGCTATAGAATGGCTGCATTCTGTAGCTCAGTCTAGTTCAAAAATTACTACAACAAGAAAACCATAAAAGTGTAGCAAGTCAGTCATTATATACATTCTTAAAGTAACTTCAATCAATCATATTGATCTTTTAAGCCTGTAACTGATAAAGGACAAAGGAAATTAAGTGAAATTTGGTGAAAGAGAAGGACATCTTGGGGGCTCAACATACCCCCACTGCAAAGCTTTTGCATGTCCTCATGCAATTAATCCATGTATTCTGAAACTTCTGCTAGGAAATCCAATTTCCCTTTTATGCTTTGCTTGATGTTCAATGGCCTCCTAGGCTTCCTTATGAACAATTTGAATTTCAGGTTTATAAGTTCCCTACTCAACTTTTTGTTTTTCTTCTTCAGCTTCTCATTAGCCTTGTACAGTTTTTCCATTTGCAGAGAGAGAGTTGCGTTCATGTTACTCTTCAGCTTGACTTGTTCCCTAAGAATTTCATTTTGATTTTTTATGTGCCTATTAAGTACTTCCAATTCATATTTATCTCTTCTTAGTACTTCAATTGCAGATCCTGTTGGGCTAGGAGTTCTTCCTCTGCTTTCTGAGGCTCTTTTTTCCAATGACTCAACATAATTATAGATTTGTTTTTGTGTTGGGTCTACCTTCGGAGTTTCTTCATCAAGATCCTCTTCGTACTGGTATTCAGGAGATTTATCAGCTGGTGTCTCTTCATCTTCAATGTTTATGATGCATATTTGCTTAACTCCTATCTTCTTCAATATGTCTCTAAGCCTATGGCTTCGTCTTAGTTTAGATGGTCCCTAGTATTCAGGAGATTTATCAGCTGGTGTCTCTTCATCTTCAATGTTTATGATGCCTATTTGCTTAACTCCTGTCTTCTTCAATATGCCTCTAAGCCTATGGCTTCGTCTTAGTTTAGATGGTCCCTCACCTCTCTCCCAGGCATACTTTGTTATTATCTTCTCCTTTTTACGTTGTTTCTTAATTTCAGCCAATTTCTCAGAAATAATCTTCTCACTGTCCTCTTGTATAGACTTACCAGTTTTAATTTCAACAGATTTGAAAATTTTCCCTCTCCTGCTTCTTCTTGCAAGTTTGCCTTCAGATGGAGATTCCTTGGGTTCTTCAAAGTGATTCCTCACTAGGAACTCATCCCAATTTTCTCCCACCTTTCTCAATTGATGTTCAATTAGGATTTTAACTAGGCTATGGTGATACAAAGTTGTTTCCAAGAATTGAACCCTCTTTTGGACATTAGAGGCCATTCTCTTTAGGCTATGAAGTAATAAAAAGGGTAAATTGATTTCTTCATTTAAGAAATGCATCATAAGCCGAATATGATAAACATATAGGGTACCAAACCTTCCCTCACAAGTTATAAAATTTTGCAAAATGAGCAACATATTTCGCCATTTATTCTTCAATGCTGAGCTAGGAATGCCCTTCTTAAAAACTGAAATATCCATACCTGGTGTTTTGAGCATCTGCCTCCATGCCTCATTGTGAAATTCCTTGTTTTTGAACCATCGTTCACCTTGCCTTGGTAATTCTGTTGTTGCTGCAATGAAGGATTCTGTAATAGTGAACTTGACATCTCTTATTTCAACCTCTGCTCCATTGAAGGACCATGCAAATGTCTTAGTTACCTCCTTATAAAAACCATTGAACTTTTCCAAAAACTGTAACCACCCAACCTGTTGTAGCATTTCTCTAATCTATGGGTAACCCTCTAAGTATTTGGTTCCCACTGGTTCGGACCTTACAATGAGACCCATGGCTTCTTTTGTCAACCTTCAATTTGCTGCTCTTCTATTCACGGTAAAAATGGCTGTAGAGAGTTGTTTTTACCCCAAAGATGCCTTCTCTGTTTATGCAGTAGGAATTAGCTACGAAAATATGATATGAAGTGGTTATGGGATGAGTGAAATACGGTGAAGGTGATTCACACGAATTAATGAGTTTGAGAGCTATCATGAAATAAAAGACCGCGGAAAAATCTCGTGAGAAATTCAAAATCATCACTGAATACTTCGAGTTAGTGATGTGACCGAATAGGTCACTTCAATACTAACCGTTAATTTTTAATAAATGATGGTTTGGTATGGCAGAATGGAAGGGATTTTGTCCAAGGTTTTTATGATAGGTTTAATAGGCTTGATCAACACGAATAATCAAAAAAAATTTATGAATCATACATGACTTAATTATACTATAACTTTCATAATCTATCATCATAATAATTTCACAACTTTACCTTAGTCTTTCCTTTAATTTTTGTGGTTTTAATATGCTTTGTCCTCCTTTGAAAATCATTAATTCTTCAGTATTCATAATCCCTTTGATTTTGCTTGTTGACATAGGTGTGCAAGGTCAATCTGCTGCTTAACAACTGGTTGATGGATAGTTTCCTACAGGGTATCTGGCTGCAGAATGTCTGGCTGGCTACAGAATGTCTGGCTGCATAATATGCCTGTAGGAGCTTTGAAACATGAACTGAAATGATTTGAAACATGGATGGAGTGTAGTATGGAATGAATTAATCATGGATCATGAAATATGGTGGAATGGAGCATGAATGAAGTGGAATATAATGGAATGGAATGAATCACAAATGTGAAGTGGCATAAAAAGTGGTCTGCAACTTATGATTTGTAATACTAAATTTGCAGAAAGAGATCAAATTTAGAAATCTGAGATGGAAATGAGATGGACCATGAAATGGAGTGAATGAGATATGAATGAATGGAGTGAATGAGATATGAATGAATGGAGTGAAATGGATCATAAGTGGAATGTGATCACTTATGATTTTATGATAGCTGCTTGTAGGAAAAAGAACAATTTTGAAAAGGTAAATTGTCAAAAGGATTCTAATTTTCACTTTATCTTTTCTATATAAAAATGTTAATAAAAGATTAGTTTTCATGTTTATAATTTTTTTTTTCATCATCTGATTTCAGAAAATACAATTAAGTTGATGAAGAAGAAGGATTCTTCTTCATTAAATTCACATCACTGTTCTCTTGGAATCTCTTGACAAATTCTTCTCTTGAAAGTGGCGTGTGATACAGTTTCAATCTATGACCATTTACAAGAAAAGTAACCTCTTCTTCATCTATTGTCTTGATTTTTATTGCTCCATTATCAAAAAATTTCACAATTTCATATGGCCCAAGCCAATGTGTTTGGAATTTACCTTGAAAATATTTGAACTTTGAATCAAACAAGAGGGCCCAGTAACCTTCTTTGAATTTATTTTCCTTTATGTACTTATCATGCCATCTAGTCCTTTGTTGTTGGACTAAATTTTTTCTCTGGACTGCATCCTGTCTGATCTCATCCAATTCATTAATCTGCTCCAATCTGTGCTTTTGTGCCTCTGTTAGATCAAGTCCTAGCTGAACTGCCATTTTAAAAGTTTGAATCTGAAACTCTATGGGAAACAAAACTTGTTTTCCATAAACAAGTTCATAAGGAGTATGACCTGTTGTGCTTCTCCATGTAGTTCTATAAGCCCACAAGGCTTCAGGAAGTCTTTCTACCTAATCTCTTCTATGTAAATGGACAGTCTTTTTTAGGATCCCTTCAATAACCTTATTAGTAGATTCCACTTGACCATTTGCTTGTGCATGATAGGGAGTAGATTTTCTGTGTCTGATTTTGTACCTCTCCATCAATTGTTCCACTAGTATTGATGTAAATTAAGCTCCTTGATCTGTAACAATTTCTCTTGAGACACCAAAACGAGTAAAAATATCCTCAAAAATAAAATTAACTACAGATAATTCAGTAGCAGAAAGTAATGGCTTGGCCTCTACCCATTTGGTAACATAATCAGTGCAAACTAATATATATTTCTTTTGTCTTGATGGAGGACTAATAGGTCCTACAAAATATAAAGCCAATTTCTGAAAAGGTTCAATATGTACCTGAGGATGCAATGGCATCTCACCTGAAGGAGAAGGTTTTCCTACCCTTTGGCAACTGTCAGAAATAGGTTCTTCAGAGATTTTTGTTTTCAGGGTCTCAAAGGCTAACTGACAATCAGGATTCCACTTGAATTCACAGTCCTTGGTAAGTAATTTGAAAAGTGGAGATGTTGTCTTGGTGAAGTTTTCTATAAACCTTCGATAATATCCTGTAAATCCTAGAAAAATCCTAACATCTTTTTGAAAACTTGGAACAGATAAGTTAGATATGACTTCAAATTTTGACTCATCAACTCTAATCCCATCCCCTGAAATGTGATGCCCCAAAACAATTCCTTCAGTAAACATCATAAAACACTTCTCATGACTTAGTGAAAGATTTTCTTCTTTACATCTCTTTAAAAAAATTTCCAAGTTTGCTAAGGCTTCTTCAAATGTGTTTCCATAAACTGTGAAATCATCCATATATACCTCTACATAATCATGTATTAGATCTGAAAAAATTCCTAGTACTACCCTTTGAAATGTTGTAGGTGCATTGCATAGTCCAAATGGCAATACTCGGTAAGAATAGGTACCCCAAGGACAAGTAAATGTGGTTTTGTCTTGATCTTCAAGTGCTACTTGAATTTGGTTATAACCACTAAACCCATCTAAAAATGAGAAGTACTTTTTGCCAGCTAATGTATCTAATACCTGATCTATGAAAGGTAGGGGAAAATGATCATTAAGAGTAGCTTTGTTTAATTCCTGGTAGTCAATACATACCCTCCATTTACCATTTTTCTTTGGCACAATTACCAAAGGAGAAACCCACTGACTATCTGAAATGGGATAGATAAAGTTGACATTTAACAATTTCTGCAATTCTTCTTTAACAATCTCCCTAAGATTTGGATTCATTCGTCTCTGAGGTTGTCTGATTGGTTTACAATTTTCCTCTATGTAAATGTGATGAGTGCAAGTCTTAGGGCTTATCCCTTTCATATCAGTGTACTCCCATGCATATGCAGAAGAATGTCTCTGTAATATCTTGACTAGCTCTTCTTGTTGAGATTTCTCTAGGTTCTTGTTTATGTTTAAAGTTTTTCCTAGAAATATCTCAATTGTAGAACTGCCAAATTTATCCATGGAATAAAGAGACATTTGTCTTGATGATAAAAACTCAATGTTGGATTCTTCTTGAAATTGTTCGTGTTTTTATTCCGAAGAGGATTCAAAATTTTCTAAGGTATTTAGAATCTGGCTATCTTCACTAATTTATGAAATTGTGAAAAGAGGTTGTAAGTCTTATTCATCCTCCATCCATTGAGTATCATCTAATTCTGTAATTTTCTTTGCTGGAGGATACAAGGTAAATTTCTTGGTTGAACTACCATCAGAGATGTACATATCACGGGATCTAACACTAATTAAAGCATCAGCTGTAGCTAACCAAGGTCTTCCTAATATAATAGGATGCCCTCCTAGGTTATTCTTAGGGGTTAGGATCATAAAATCCACAGGATACTCCCAAGAATCTAGGGACACTGGAATCTCTTCTATTACTCCATCAGGTTTGATCATAGATCTGTCTGCTAATTGTAATAATGTGGGTGTGAAAAGAAGATTAGGAAGTTTCAGTTTATCCATGATTTGTCTACTCATGATATTGATTGTTGCTCCTAAATCAATAAGTGTGTTTTGGATCTCAGTTCCATTGATGTGTATTTTAACAACTGGATTTCCTTGGTCTAGATACTTTGGAATGGAAATCTTACCCATCATGATATCTGCTATTTTTCCTGCCAGTTGAATTTTCTTTGTCTCTCTTATTCTTTTTCCTATTTTCTTCATTCTCAACTCTTTTATTGTCTTTGCTAAGATTGGAATTTCCTTGATAGCTTGTAATAATGGGATCTTAATACAAACATTTCTCAGCTCATCTAGGAAATCATAATTAGGCACCATAATTTGTTTTTCTACACCCCTATCAATTTGTAATCTTTCTGGAAAGGGAGGTGTAGAGGTGGATGTTGATGGCTGCTCGAATATAGGAGATGAAATTATTGACTCTTTTTGTTTTGATTTTTCAATATTTAGGTCTTGGAAAAGTGTGTTCTCTTCAAGAATTTTATTTACCCGTAGAGAATCTTCCTCAGAGTTGTTTTTTTCTTGTATGATTACAGAAGGTTTCTTCTTTTCAAGTATTCTTCCAGACCTAAGTTGAACATCATTAAGGTCTAAAGGAGTAATCAAATAAGTTGGAAATTGTTGGACTTCTATCATATATGTGTTCTGAGGATTTTTATTGTTGGGTTTTGGTACGGGTTGGGCAGGTAACTGATTTGTTTTCTGAGGAAATGGTAATGGAATTGGTTGATTTTGATGTTGTGGATTTTGAGGATTTTGTTGAAGATTTTTTTGAGGAGGGAAATGTGGATATGGTGGATAGGATGGTGGGTATTGATAGCACTGAGAGTATCTTCCATAGGGATTTTGTGCTCCTTATGCCCAAGTTTGAGATTGATTTTGAAATTGGGGCCAAGGTTGCTGCCAAGAATTCCAATTTGGTGGGGTTTGATTATACAGCTGATCATGGAATCCTTGTGTTTGAGGTCCTTGCCAAGGCCTTCTAGAAACAAAATTGAGAGATTCTGTGGAATTTCTAGGAGTTTATTCTTGAAAGACAGCTTCAAGACCAGGAAGTGAAGGAAAACTCTTGGTCTCATGTTTTTCTGAACAAATTACACAAGTCTCTACTACTTTTACATCCAAAGGTCACTCTCTCAAGGCATGATTCTTTCTACATTTGGGACAAAAGATTGCTAAGGCATCAGATTCAACTTTTTGCTTGTTTTTTAATTTAAGGGTGTATATTTGTTCACTAAGACTCCCTAAAATGTCAGATTTGAATTCATCAAGCATATGTCCTATTTCTGCCCTACTCACTATCCCAGAAGTAGACTTACTTGCCCTTGCAAGAGCAGGGTCTCTTGGTCCTTTTATAGTTTTAGATTTCCCTCTTGAAAGGTTGATACATAATTCAGCTATTTTAGGTAATGTGAGCTGAGATATATCCCCTTTTCCCATCATGTTAAGGATATCTAACCATTCATCCCTAATTGTCTTCAAAAACAGAGATTTCAAAGTATCTTTGTCTAAGTTTTCCATTTTTTCCCTCTTGATGTTATACTTAAACCTCTCCAACAAATCTTCCAGATTTTCATCCTCTTTTTGTAACATTTTAAACACTTCCTCCTTATGGTTGACTAGCATACAGTAATCCAAATACCTCTCTAAAAACATCTGTTTCATGTCTTCCCATGTCCTAATAAAACTGTTGATCAAACTCATAAACCATTTTAATGCTGCTCCTTTCAATGTTGAAGGGAATAGTTTAAGTTTTTGAGCATCTTGTAAGTAGTCATAGGTTCTACATAGGACTTCAAATTCAAATAGGAAGGTTTCAGGATCTTCATTTTTGAGTCCATAAAATTTTGGAAGGACAGAGGGTGAAATGTTTTTCATAGTTGCATTGGTTTCTTCATCTAATATAGGAAACCCAAAAAAGTTTTTCATTTCCCTTCTACCTCTTCCTCTGCCTCCTTCTGCACCTCTACTTCCATTAAAGACTCCTCCTCCCCCTTCTTCTGCCATAGTTGATTCTTCTGTGGAAGTGGAAAAGTTTGTCTCTCTAGCAGGGGTTCTTGAATCTTCTTCTAAGACAGGTTCAATGGATGAAGTGGAAGGTCTTTCTGATGGAATATCTGATCTTAAGCCTTCTAGAATTTTGTAATCAGTATAGGATGGAATGTAGATTTGAGTTCGAGGTGTTCTTCTTCTTGGTCTTGGTGGAACAAGTGGTGTTCTAGGAATCAAGATTATGCTTCTTATGAATCTACCCCTTGAGTCTCTTTCTTTACGCATATCATTGTTTTTTGGAGGTAAGAAACAAGGCTACCTAGTTACACTTCCCCGGAAATGGCGCCAAAATGTCTGCTCAACCTAGTGTTCCTAAGTTGATGTCATAAATTGTCAACCAGGGCTAGTAAACTGTTGAAGTGAAGTGCACTATATGTGCCTAGGTATCTTCTTCCTACTTCGTTGTGTTTAGTGTTTTCTAGTGTTTTTGGGTTTTGTGTTTTTATGCTAAGAGGAAAGTAAGTTGTTGGCAAAGAGAAGTTATTAGTCACTCTAAAAACAGAGTAAAATCTAGACTATGTATGATACCTAAGAACAAAGAATGCTAACTTACAAATTACAAAACTTGACAAGAAAAATAACTCATAACATAGACTCAATCCAATTCTTTTCATTAGAAGTATGCTGGCACAACTAGAGAAAAGGATAAGTTTAATTCAATGAGGTTCTTCTAAGCAAACAAAAACTTACAAAATCACAGAGAAAATGTCATCCTTGGTTAGAAATTTGTTGGAACACATTTCGAAGAGAGCATCTGCAACATAGTAAGAAACCCTACTCTAAATTAACTTATGACATTAAAATTAATCTATTCTACAACTAAAAATATCACTGTTAAGCCTCATTCAAGTGTAGAAATCTTTTGGAACAATTTTGGAAAAAAAGGCAGTTTGTAAAATTATGAGAAATTGCAGAACAATCAAGACTTCAAAGTGACATTGCCAATTCTTGTTCCTATGATAATGATGTATTAGTAAAGATTAAGAACAAGAACAATTTGTAAATAATGAAGGCCTTTAAGTCTAATCTAACAGAACTAGCATACAACTAGCTAATAAAACTTAAAATACATTAAACAGAACCTGAACTAATATGCAATTCCAAAATACTACAGCTGAACTAGAATTGAAATAATACAACTTTATCTCATTCAATGTTAGTGATATTTTGGAACAATTCATAAGGAAAATATTGGCTGTAACATTCGGTGTAAGTAGGCACAAAACATGAAGTTCAGAAAACTACTTAAATTAGGAATGAAACAGAGCTAAAGTTACTTATCTAAACAATATGCACAGAGCTTCTCGGGCAGTAGGGGCCCTCTACCACCGGATTAGCATACGAATCTCCTCAATATTTCCTCAGATCATGTATTAAAGTGGTTCTTCTTTCATTTAAAGGAAAATTCTTCCAAAAACAGAGTATTACGGTCTTTGACAACTTAACAATAAAACATCAATCTAGCTAACTGTCTTTCGGTCTCCCGAGTCAATTTTATAAGAGAAATACATAAATACCCTTGAGAAGAAATATGGATAAGTTTCTTTCCCAATTAAAATCAAATTAGAACTCTTGTCGAGGCCTCGTAATTTTTCTGAAGACATCTGTAGAGTTCTTGTCTCGGTAGAAGTCTACCTCTTAGTTTTGATTTCTTCCACGTGCATAACCACTTGGAGATTTTTACTCAGACTTCGTAGAGGACAAGGAAGGATGTAGATGAGGTCTGAAATTCAACTATATGTATTTTTTCTTAAAGTGACACCTATAACCTGTGTGAACATGAAGATAGTTGCGGAATAGGCAACTAGCTACAGAATGGCTGCATTCTGTAGCTCAGTCTAGTTCAAAAATTACTACAACAACAAAACCATAAAAGTGTAGCAAGTCAGTCATTATATACATTCTTAAAGTAACTTTAATCAATCCTATTGATCTTTTAAGCCTGTAACTGATAAAGGAAAAAGGAAATGAAGTGAAATTTGGTGAAAGAGGACATCTTTGGGGCTCAACATACCCCCACTGCAAAGCTTTTGCATGTCCTCATGCAATTAATCCATGTATTCTGAAACTTCTGCTAGGACATCCAACTTCCTTTTTCTGCTTTGCATGATGTTCAATGGCCTCTCAGGCTTCCTTATGAACAATTTGAATTTCAGGTTTATAAGTTCCCTACTCAGCTTTTTGCTTTTCTTCTTCAGCTTCTCATTAGCCTTGTACAATTTTTCCATTTGCAGAGAGAGAGTTGTGTTTATGTTACTCTTCAGCTTGAATTGTTCCCTGAGAATTTCATTTTCATCTTTTATGTGCCTATTAAGTACTTCCAGTTCATATTTATCTCTTCTTAGTACTTCAATTGAAGATCCTGGTGGGCTAGGAGTTCTTCCTCTGCTTTTTGAGGCTCTTTTTTCCAATGACTCAGCATAATTATAGATTTGTTGTTGTGTTGGGTCTACCTCCGGAGTTTCTTCATCAAGATCCTCTTCGTACTGGTATTCAGGAGATTTATTAGCTGGTGTCTCTTCATCTTCAATGTTTATGATGCCTATTTTCTTAACTCCTGTCTTCTTCAATATGCCTCTAAGCCTATGGCTTCGTCTTAGTTTATATGGTCCCTCACCTCTCTCCTTGGCATACTTTCTTATTATCTTTTCCTTTTAAAGTTTTTTCTTAATTTCAGCCAATTTCTTAGAAATAATCTCCTCACTGTCCTCTTGTATAGACTTACCAGTTTTAATTTCAACAGATTTGGAAATTTTCCCTCTCTTGCTTCTTCTTGCAAGGTTGCGTTCAGATGGAGATTCCTTGGGTTCTTCAAAGTGATTCCTCACTAGGAACTCATCCCAATTGCCTCCCACCTTTCTTAAATGATGTTCAATTAGGATTTTAACTAGGCTACGGTGATACAAAGTGGTTTCCAAGAATTGAACCCTCTTTTGGACATTAGAGGCCATTCTCTTTAGGCTATGAAGTAAGAAAAATGGTAAATTTATTTCTTCATTTAAGAAATGCAACATAAGCTGAATATGATAAACATATAGGGTACCAAACCTTCCCTCACAAGTTATAAAATTTTGCAAAATGAGCAACATATTTCGCCATTTATTCTTCAGTGTTGAGTGAGGAATGCCCTTCTTAAAAACTGAAATATCCATACCTGGTGTTTTGAGCATCTGCCTCCATGCCTCATTGTGAAATTCCTTGTTTTTTAACCATCGTTCACGTTGCCTTGGTAATTCTGTTGTTTCTACAATGAAGGATTCTGTAATAGTGAACTTGACATCTCCTATTTCAACCTCTGCTCCATTGAAGGACCGTGCAAATGTCTTAGTTACCTCCTTATGAAAACCATTGAACTTTTCTAAAAACTGTAACCACCCAACCTGTTGTAGCATCTCTCTAATCTGTGGGTAACTCTCTAAGTATTTCGTTCCGATTGTTTCGGACATTAAAATGAGACCCATGGCTTCTTTTCTCAACCTTCAATTTGCTGCTCTTCTATTCACAGTAAAAATGGCTGTAAAGAGTTGTTTTTACCCCAAAGATGCCTTCTCTGTTTATGCAGCAGGAATTAGCTACGGAAAAATGATATGAAGTGGTTATGGGATGAGTGAAATATGGTGAATTTGATTCACACAAATTAATGAGTTTTAGATCTATCATGAAAGAAAATACCGTGGAAAAATCTCGTGAGAAATTCAAAATCATCACTGAATACTTCGGGTTAGTGACGTGACCGAATAGGTCACTTCAGTACTAACTGTTAATTTTTAATAAATGATGGTTTGGTATGGCGGAATGGAAGGGAATTTGTCCAAGGTTTTTATGATAGGTTTAATAGGCTTTATCAACATGAATAATCAGAATAACTTTATAAATCATACATGACTTAACTATACTATAACTTTCATAATCTGTCATCATAATAATTTCACAACTTTACCTTAGCCTTTCCTTTAATTTTTGTGGTTTTAATATGCTTTGTCCTCCTTTTAAAATCATTAATTCTTCAGTCTTCATAATCCCTTTGATTTTTCTTGTTGACATAGGTGTGCAGGGTCAATTTGCTGTTGAGCAAGTGGCTGCTAGATAGTTGCCTGCAGGGTATCTGGCTGCAGAATGTCTGGCTGCAGAATATCTAGGTACAGAATATACCTGTAGGAGCTTTGAAATATGAAATGAAATGATTTGAAACATGGATGGAGTGTAGTATGAAATGAATTAATCATGGATCATGAAATATGGTGGAATGGAGCATGAATGAAGTGGAATATAATGGAAAGGAATGAATCACAAATGTGAGGTGGCATAAAAAGTGGTCTGCAACTTATGATTTGTAATATTCAATTTGCAAAAAGAGATCAAATTTAGAAATCTGAGATGGAAATGAGATGGACCATGAAATGGAGTGAATGAGATATGAATGAATGGAGTGAAATGGATCATAAGTGGAATGTGATCACTTATGATTTTATGATAGCTACTTGTAGGAAAAAGAACAATTTTGAAAAGGTAAAGTGTCAGAAGGATTCTGATTTTCACTTTATCTTTTTTGTATAAACATGCTAATCAAAGATTAGTTTTCATGTTTATAATTTTTTTTTTTCATCATCTGATTTCAGAAAATACAATTAAGTCGATAAAGAAGAAGGATTCTTCTTCATTAACTTCACATCACTGTTCTCTTGGAATCTCTTGACAAAATTTTCTCTTGAAAGTGGCTTGTGATACAGTTTCAATCTATGACCATTTACAAGAAAAGTAACTTCTTCTTCATCTATTGTCTTGATTTTTATTGCTCCATTACAAAAAATTCTCACAATTTCATATGGCCCAAGCCAATGTGTTTGGAATTTACCTTGAAATATTTGAACTTTGAATAAAACAAGAGGGCCCAGTCACCTTCTTTGAATTTATTTTCCTTTATGTACTTATCATTCCATCTAGTCCTTTGCTGTTGGACTATATTTGTTCTCTGGACTGCATCCTGTCTGATCTCATCCAATTCATTAATCTGCTCCAATCTATGCTTTTGTGCCTCTGTTAGATCAAGTCCTAGCTGAACTGCCATTTTAAAAGTTTGAATCTGAAACTCTATGGGAAACAAAACTTGTTTTCCATAAAAAATTTCATAAGGAGTATGACCTGTTGTGCTTCTCCATGTAGTTCTATAGGCCCACAAGGCTTCAGGAAACCTGTCTACCCAATCTCTTCTATGTAAATGGATAGTATTTTATAGGATCCATTCAATAACATCATTAGTAGATTCCACTTGACCATTTTCTTGGGGATGATAGGGAGTAGATTTTCTGTGTCTAATTTTGTACCTCTCCATTATTTGTTCCACTAGCCTTGATGTAAATTGAGTTCCTTGATTTGTGACAATTTCTCTTGGGACACCAAAACGAGTAAAAATATCCTCAAAAATAAAATTAACTACAGATAATTCAGTAGCAGAAAGTAATGGCTTGGCCCCTACCCATTTGGTAACATAATCAGTGCAAAATAATATATATTTCTTTTGTCTTGATGGAGGACTAATAGGTCCTACAAAATATAAAGCCCATTTCTGAAAAGGTTCAATATGTACCTGAGGCTGCAATGGCATCTCACCTGAAGGAGAATGTTTTCCTACCCTTTGGCAACTGTCACACCTTTTGACATACTCTTTAGCATCTTTAAAAAGGGATGGCCAATAGTATTCTAAATGAAGGACCTTATAAGTTGTCCTTTTATCAACAAAGTGTCCGCCACAAGGTTCATCATGACATGCCTTAAGGATCTCAGGCATCTCATCTTCTCGAACACATCTCCTAATGATAAAACCTGGACCTGTTTTGTATAATTCATTAGCAACCCATGAATATTTTTCACTGTCATAAATGATCTTTCTTTTGTCTCTTGCATTCATTATTGAAGGAAATTTCCCTGAAACTAAATAATTAGCAATGTCAGCAAACCAAGGAGTTTGAGTAGAAATTGCAAAAACATATTCATCAGGGAATTGATCTTCAACTGGGGTGTTGTCTTTAATGTTTTGGAGTCTAGATAGGAAATCAACTACTGTATTTTGTTTCCCAGGCCTATCTAGAATGGTGATGTTGAATTCTTGTAAAAGCAATAACCATCTTATGACTCTGCCATTAGTAATTGATTTGTTCATTAGATATCTAATTGTAGAGTGATATGTGTGAACAAAAGTTTCATAGCCTGTTATATAGTGTCTAAATTTGTTTATGGTATGAAAAACAGCTAAAAACTCTTTTTCAGTTACAGTATAATTTAACTCTGAAGGAGTCAAATTTTTACTTTTATAGTAGATGGCATAAGGAATCAGGTCTTTTTGCCCCAATACTGCTCCTAGAGCTGTATCTGAGGCATCTATTGAAATATGAAAAGATAACTTCCAGTTAGGTCCCCTTAAAATAGGTGCTTCAGAGATTTTTGTTTTTAGGGTCTCAAAGGCTAACTAGCAATCAGGATTCCACTTGAATTCATAGTCCTTGGTAAGTAATTTGAAAAGTGGAGATGCTATCTTGGTGAAGTTTTCTATAAACCTTCGATAATATCCTGTAAATCCTAGAAAAATCCTAACATATTTTTGACAACTTGGAATAGATAAGTTAGAGATGACTTCAACTTTTGACTCATCAACTCTAATCCCATCCCCTGAAATGTGATTCCCCAAAACAATTCCTTTAGTAAACATCATAAAACACTTCTCATGACTTAGTGAAATATTTGCTTCTTTACTTCTCTTTAAAACTTTTTCCAAGTTTGCTAAGGCTTCTTCAAATGTGTTTCTATAAACTATGAAATCATCCATATATACCTCTACACAATCATGTATTAGATCTGAAAAAATTCCTAGTACTTCCCTTTTAAATGTTGTAGGTGCATTGCATAGTCCAAATGGCAATACTCGGTAAGCATAGGTACCCCAAGGACAAGTAAATGTGGTTTTTTCTTGATCTTCAAGTACTACTTGAATTTGGTTATAACCACTAAACCCATCTAAAAATGAGAAGTACTTTTTGCCAGCTAATGTATCTAATACCTAATCTATGAAAGGTAGGGGAAAATGATCTTTAAGAGTAGCTTTGTTTAATTCCCGGTATACAATACATACCCTCCATTTACCATTTTTATTTGGCACAATTACCAAAGGAGAAACGCACTGACTATCTGAAATGGGATAGATAAAGTTTAAATTTAACAATTTCTATAATTCTTCTTTAACAATCTCCCTAAGATTTGGATTCATCCGTCTCTGAGGTTGTCTGATTGGTTTACAATTTTCCTCTATGTAGATGTGATGAGTGCAAGTCTTAGGGCTTATCCCTTTCATATCAGTGTACTCCCATGCATATGCAAAAGAATGTCTCTGTAATATCTTGACTAGCTCTTCTTGTTGAGATTTCTCTAGGTTCTTGTTTATGTTTAAAGTTTTGCCTGGAAATATCTCAATTGTAGAACTGCCAAATTTATCCATGGAATAAAGAGACATATGTCTTGATGATAAAAACTCAATTTTGGATTCTTCTTGAAATTGTTCATGTTTGTATTCCGAAGAGGATTCAAATTTTTCTAAGGTATTTAGAATCTGGCTATCATCACTAATTTCTGAAATTGTGAAGAGAGGTTGTAAGTGTTCTTCATCCTCTATCCATTGAGTATCATCTAATTCTGTAATTGTCTTTGCTGGAGGATACAAGGTAAATTTCTTGGTTGAACTACCTTCAGAGATGTACATATCACCGGATCTAAAACTAATTAAAGCATCAGCTGTAGCTAACCAAGGTCTTCCTAATGTAATAGGATGCCCTCCTAGGTTATTCTTAGGGGTTAGGATCATAAAATCCACAGGATACTCCCAAGAATCTAGGGACACTGGAATGTTGTCTATTACCCCATCAGGTTTGATCACAGATCTGTCTGCTAATTGTAATAATGTGGGTGTAAAAAGAAGATTAGGAAGTTTCAATTTATCTATGATTTGTCTACTCATTATATTCATTGCTGCTCCTAATTCAATAAGTGTGTTTTGGATCTCAGTTCCATTGATGTGTATTTTAACAACTGGATTTCCTGGGTCTAGATGCTTTGGAATGGAAATCTTACCCATCATGATATTTGCTATTTTTCCTGCCAGTTGAATTTTCTTTGTCTCTCTTATTCTTTTTCCTGTTTTCTTCATGCTCAACTCCTTCACTGTCTTTGCTAAGATTGGAATTTCCTTGATAGCTTGTAATAATGGGATCTTAATACAAACATTTCTCAGCTCATCTAGGAAATCATAATTAGGCACCATAATTTGTTTTTCTACACCCCTATCAATTTGTAATCTTTCTGGAAATGGAGGTGTAGAGGTGGATGTTGATGGCTGCTCTAATATAGGAGTTGAAATTATTGGCTCTTTTTGTTTTGATTTTTCAATATTTAGGTCTTCGAAAAGTGTGTTCTCTTCAAGACTTTTATATACCTGTAGAGAATCTTCCTCAGAGTTGTTTTATTCTTGTATGATTATATAAGGTTTCTTCTTTTCAAGTATTCTTCCAGACCTAAGTTGAACATCATTAAGGTCTAAAGGAGTAATCAAATAAGTTGGAAACTGTTGGCCTTCTATCATATATGTGTTCTGAGGATTTTTATTGTTGGGTTTTGGTATGGGTTGGGCAGGTAACTGATTTTTTTTCTGAGGAAATGGTAATGGAAGTGGTTGATTTTGATGTTGTGGATTTTGAGGATTTTGTTGAAGATTTTGTTGAGGAGGGAAATGTGGATATGGTGGATAGGATGGTGGGTATTGATAGTACTAAGAGTATCTTCCATAGGGATTTTGTGCTCCTTGTGCCCAAGTTTGAGATTGATTTTGAAATTGGGGCCAAGGTTGCTGCCAAGAATTCCAATTTGGTGGGGTTTGATTATACAACTGATCATGGAATCCTTGTGTTTTAGGTCCTTTCCAAGGCCTTCTAGAAACAAAATTGAGAGATTCTATGGAATTTGTAGGAGTTTCTTCTTGAAAGACAACTTTAAGACCAGGAAGTGAAGGACAGCTCTTGGTCTCATGTTTTTCTGAAAAAATTACATAATTATCTACTAATTTTACATCTAAAGGGCACTCTCTCAAGGCATGCTTCTTTCTACATTTGGGACAAAAGATTGCTAAGGCATCAGATTCAGCTTTTTGCTTGTTTTGTAATTTAAGGGTGTGTATTTGTTCACTAAGAATCCCTAAAATGTCAGATTTGAATTCATCAATCATATGTCCTATTTCTACCCTACTCACTGTCCTAGAAGCAGACTTACTTGCCCTTGGAAGAGCAGGGTCTCTTGGTCCTTTTACAGTTTTAGATTTCCCTCTTGAAAGGTTGATACATAATTCAGCTATTTCAGGTAATGTGAGCTGAGATATATCCCCTTTTCCCATCATGTTAAGGATATCTAAACATTCGTCTCTAATTGTCTTCAACAAGAGAGCTTTCAAAGTATCTTTGTCTAAGCTTTCCATTTTTTCCCTCTTGATGTTATACTTAAACCTCTCCAACAAATCTTCCAGATTTTCATCCTCTTTTTGTAACATTTTAAACACTTCCTCCTTATGATTGACTGGCATACAATAATCCAAATACCTCTCTAAAAATGTATGTTTCATGTCTTCCCATGTCCTAATAGAACTATTGATCAAACTCATAAACCATTTTAATGCTGCTCCTTTCAATGTTGAAGGGAATAGTTTAAGTTTTTGAGCATCTTGTAAGTAGTCATAGGTTCTACATAGGACTTCAAATTCAAATAGTAAGGTTTCAGGATCTTCAGTTTTGAATCCATAAAAGTTTCAAAGGACAGAGGGTGAAATGTTTTTCATAGTTGCATTGGTTTCTTCATCTACTATAGGAAACCCAAAAGAGCTTCCCATTTCCCTTATACCTCTTCCTCTGCCTCCTTCTGCACCTCTACCTCCTTATCCTTCTGCACCTCTACCTCCATTAAAGACTCCTCCTCCCCCTTCTTCTGCCATAGTTGATTCTTCTGTGGAATTGGAAAATTTTGTGTCTCTAGCAGGGGTCCTTGAATCTTCTTCTAAGACAGGTTCAGTGGATGAAGCAAAAGGTCTTTCTGATGGAATATCTGATCTTAAGCCTTCTAGAATTCTGTGATCAGTATAGGATGGAATGTAGATTTGAGTTGGAGGTGTGCTACTTCTTGGTCTTGGTAGAACAAGTGGTGTTATATGAATCAAGATTTTGCTTCTTATGAATCTACCCCTTGAGTCTCTTTCTCTACGCATATCATTTTTTTTGGGAGGTAAGAAACAAGGGTACCTAGTTACACTTCCTCGGCAACGGCGCCAAAATGTCTGCTCAACCTAGTTTTCCTATGTTGATGTCATAAATTGTTAACCAGGGCTAGTAAACTGTTGAAGTGAAGTGCACTATATGTGCCTAGGTATCTTCTTCCTACTTCGTTGTGTTTAGTGTTTTCTAGTGTTTTTGGGTTTTGTGTTTTTATGCTAAGAGGAAATTAAGTTGTTGGAAAAGAGAATTTATTAGTCACTCTAAAAACAGAGCAAAATCTAGACTATGTATGACACCTAAGAACAGAGACTGCTAACTTACAAATTGCAAAACTTGATAAGAAAAATAACTCATAACATAGAATTAATCCAATTCATTTCATTAGAAATATGTTGGCACAACTAGAGAAGAGGATAATTTTAATGCAATGAGGTTCTTCTAAGCAAGCAAAAACTTACAAAATCACAGAGAAAATCTCATCCTTGGTTAGAAATTTGTTGGAACACATTTAGAAGAGAGTATCTGCAAGATAGTAAGAAAACCTACTCTAAATTAACTTATGACATTCAAATTATTCTATTCTGCAACTCAAAATATCACTGTTAAGCCTCATTCAAGTGTTAGAAATCTTTTGGAACAATTTTGGAAAAAAAGGCAGTTTGTAAAATTATGAGAAATTGCAGAACAGTCAAGACTTCAAAATGACATTGCCAATTCATGTTCCTATGATAATGATGTATTAGTAGAGATTAAGAACAAGAAAATTTTGTAAATAATTAAGGCCTTTAAGTCTAATCTAACAGAACTAGCATACAACTAGATAATAAAACTTAAAATACATTAAACAGAACCTGAACTAATATGCAATTCCGAAATACTACAGCTGAACTAGAATTGAAATACTACAACTTCATCTCATTCAGTGTTAGTGATATTTTGGAACAATTCATAAGGACAAGACTGGCTATAACATTCGATGTAAGTAGGCATAAAATATGAAGTTCAGAAAACTACTTAAATTAGGAACGAAACATAGCTGAAGTTACTTATCTAAAGAATATGCACAGAGCTTCTCGGGCAGTAGGGGCCCTCTACCATCGTATTAGCATACGAATCTCCTCAATATTTCCTTATATCATGTATTAAAGTGGTTCTTCTTTCATTTAAAGGAAAATGCTTCCAAAAATAGAGTATTACGGTCTTGGACAACTTAACAATAAAACATCAGTCTAGCTAACTATGTTTCAGTATCCCGAGTCATTCTTATAAGAGAAATACATAACTACCCTTGAGAAGAAATAGGGATAAGTGTCTTTCCCAATTAAAATCAAATTAGAACTCTGGTGGAGGCCTCGTACTTTTGCTGAAGACATCTGTAGAGTTCTTGTCCCGTAGAATTCTACCTCTTAGTTTTGATTTCTTCCACGTGCATAACCACTTGGAGATTTTTACTCAGACTTCATAGAGGACAAGGAAGGATGTAGATGAGGTCTGGAATTCAACCATATGTGTTTTTTCTTAAAGTGACACCTGTAGCCTATGTGAACATGAAGATAGCTGCGGAATAGGTAACTAGCTACAAAATGGCTACATTTTGTAGCTCAGTCTAGTTCAAAAATTACTACAACAACAAATCCATAAAAGTGTAGCAAGTCAGTCATTATATACATTCTTAAAGTAACTTTAATCAATCCTATTGATCTTTTAAGCCTATAACTGATAAAGGAAAAAGGAAATGAAGTGAAATTTGGTGAAAGAGAAGGACATCTTTGGGGCTCAACAATGATTTCACAACTCCATAGCCCACCTCTTTGCAAAGTATCCCATCATCATCTCAAAATCCTCCTCACTTGCCTCCATCACCCTCCACTAACCTTGGTTCATCTTCTTCACATAAATTATTCCCTCAAACAGACCCTCCTCATTTTCTTTCCCCTAAAAAATATGATCATGAAGAAAATAGTGAGGGAGAGGATGACGAAGATGATGAAGAAAGCAGTGATGATCATGAAGAAAACAGCAAGGGAGAAGATGAAAATAGTGAGGGAGAAGATGATGAAGATGAGGGAGAAAATGATGAAGGTGAGGGAGAGAGTGATGATCATGAACAAAATAGTGAGGGAGAAGAGAAGAAGATTATGAAGATGAAGAAGATGATGAAGATGAAGAAGAAAATGAAGAAGAGGGAGATGACCAAGAAAAAAGCAGCGATGGCCAAGAGAAAAAGATTCAAAGAAGTAGCAGGGATGAGGATGTAGATGAAGAAGAAAACAGAGGTGGAAGCAGTGATACAGATGATGGTCAAGGGAGCCAAAGCAGTGGGTCTTGTGAAGATGGAAATGACACTAAAAACACTACAGCAGGAAGTGGCAAGAAAGAAATAGAAATCCATGATGGTGACAAAAATGACAAGGGCAGCCCACAAACAGATTTTAAAATTGTTTTCAATAAGCAAGGAATGATGACAAAGGGCCAAGTAATGAAGACAATAAATAGGGCAGTGAAGAAGAAATCAGTCAAAAGAACTCATTTAATGAAGAAGGGAATGATTCTCACAGTAATGAAAAGACCAATTAAGGTGCCCAAAGCATTGACACTACAAACAATGCTCACAGTAGTATAAATAGTGATATTGACAATGAAGACAGTGGGCCAAAAGATCAAGAGCAGGACAGTCATGAAAGTAAAGAAATGACCAACATAGGTGCCTCTAACAGTGCAAAAATAGAGCATGGCAGTCTTTAAGGTCTTGGTAGAAAGGAAAGATTGAAAGAGGTTGAAATTGTTGATCAAAGGGACAACCCAGAGCAAGGTAGGCAGGATATACACACAGAGAGCATTTTTCAAGGAGAAGACAGTCCTAAGTTTGTAAATGATCATAGTTTGCACGCATAGATTATGGCACCTTTCACCATCACTTATCAAAGAGGAAGGAGGCATGTGTTTGTTGCCTCCAAAAGGCAAAGGGCCATGCACTCCTCCTCAAAACCAGTGAAGGAAAAATTCACAGAACTAGTGAAGGATAAATTCACAGAACCAGTGAAAGACAAAGGCAAAAAACCATTGAAGGACAAAAGCAAAAAACCATTGAAGAGTAAAGGTAAAGGGCCAATAAAGGACAAAGGCATGAAAACAATAAAAGAAGAGGAAGACAATCATCAAGAAGAAAGGGAATTTGAACTCATTCACATAGAAATTGATGAGGAAAATGAAACAAGGATAGTCAATTCTCTTCTACAAGACCGGAATGCGCAAATTAAAGACTTGGAGGCTAAGCTAGAAAGATCAAAGGATCTCATTCACTTCCTCCAAATGCAGAACAAACAAATGAGTGGCCAGCTAGCCATCTATGAAACAAGGGTGCTCAAATATAGGAAATAAGTTCAAAGGTCACAAGTGCAGTTGGAGGAATACATGGGCACCTATGAGGAAGATGATGAGGAAGAGGGACAAGCCAGGAAGAGAACTAAGACGATGGGTCTTAGAAAAGCATTGGCAAAGCAAAGAGAGGAAGAATCATCCCAAGCACAACAATTGCCTCTCACCGAACTCCTTGTTATGGAAATTGAGCATAATAGAGAATCATGGCTTGAGAGAGCCAATCTACATCTAGAGGCAAAACTAGAGAAGGCCAACAAATACTTAAGCCGACAAAGGAGGATGACTGAGCATTACAAGCAGAGGAATCACTTTGCAAGACAAAAACTCAAAACTGCCCAAAATGAGAGCCCGGAACCAAATGATGAGAAAGACCAAGCTAGGCTTGGTATTTTGGCTCAAGATTCACTACGGGTCTCCAAGGACCCTTGAGTCACCTACATACCAAATTTGGGGAAAATTGAACAAGTTTTTGTTTTTTGCAAATTTTTAGGCCTAAGAACGCAGCACCCCCGGTGCTGCACTTTTTCCTAGGGCATCTTCAGAGGTAGAAGCTTACATTTTTGGATTCCCCATCATGAGAGGAGTATGATCACCAAATTTTAGCTCAATTGGAGTTGTTTTGGTCCCCCAAATGGGTAAAAAACACTCAGTTTTTCATGTTTCTGCCCTCTTTTTTGAGCAGGTGTTGCGCTCCTAACAACTTTGAATTTTTCCATTTTTTGGAAAACTTACAGAGATCATATTGAGGAAAAAAGGATATATTTGGAAATTAGATATCCACATATTTCCAACGGGCCATCACAGAGCCTTTTCCGACATCGGGAAGGCCTCCAAAACTCTATTGAAAAAAGACCTTTTTTTGGTGTTGCGCTCCTAGAAAATTTTCAAAATTTGAGACAATATGCTGTGTTCATGTTGGGTGATTGAGAAAATGAGAATTAGGCAAGTTATATCATATATTTTAGAGCCTAGAAGTCAATATTTTTTCTATTTTGGTCCGAAAAAAGATATTTTGGAAGATATTTTTGTGCCTTGGACCTTGTAAGGCCTCAAGGACAAGTTAGGATATTTGTTTTTGGCCAATAGGCTTCTAGATGCTCTAGTGAGCTCTCTTCCTCCTTGATTGTTATATAAGCCATTAGGATTTATTTTAAACAGTTGGGACTTGATTTTTTATACATAAATACATGGTTTATGAGCTTGGAGAAGATATTTGGTTTTATGAAGTGAATGAATGGCTTGTGTGGCTTGATGTTGAAGAAGCTTGCTTGCAAGATTCCATAGTTTGGTGAATGGTGATGTTTTTCTAAATTTTTAGTGTTTTCTTGTCCTCATTTTGTTTTAGTCTTCTTATTTTCTATAGATCATAAAAGTATAGGTTGAGATATGCTCATGGAAGCACCTCAAACCTCCTGTTTTCTATAATTTTGATGTTTTCTTCTTTTAGTTCATCTTAAGGAATTCTTGACTGCTCCTTAGGCCCACTAAAACTTGTTCTTTGTTTCATGAATGATTATTATGCTAGCTTATAAATATGATTCATGGCATGCCCTTCTTATTTAAAGTTTTGAAAAACATATTGTGAAGCTTTTCTATGGAATACTGATTAATTAGTTTAATACAAAGAGGCATTGTTTCGATCTTGCCCTTTGCCCATACTTATCAACTTGTTTCACAGTTCTCGATATTTTGATATATGTTGTTTAGGAGTTCCCTCTCCATATATTGAATTGTTTTTTTATCTTATGTGTGTTCTCAATAATCTGAAGGTGGATTTCTAAAGTTAGCAGTTCTAATGCTTCTATGTACCACTAGATTGTTCATCTTACATGTTTATCAGTTTTAGTATTGTTCATAGAGATTAATGGTTTTCACTACCTTGTGAGTTATTTCTTTCAAACTATATACGTTTAAGATCTCTTATTTTTTCCCAAACTTAATGTTCATTACACCTCATCATCACCTAAGGATCTATTAACCTTACTAAATCGGCTCTGCAATACACTCTGATTCATCATTTCGACACCCTCGACTTCATCTAACCCCATAGCCCTATTGATTTGATATTATCTCATTCCACCTATCCTACTTGATCATCTTACCCCAACCGAAAACAAACAAACAAATTACACTTAAAAACTAGCATAAATTCAATCATCCGAATCGAACAAGTTCACATCCTTTGCACAATAGAGAGAGCCCTCTCTAACTCCAGTAAGGCTAGGTCCTAGGACTCCAAAGACTGGTCTGATGTTACCCTATCATTTGGTTAGCCAATATGCCAAATTGCGAGACCCTAATAGTACATGTGGTTTTGTGTTCATGTGATGTTGTGTACATGTTGTGCAGATGGTGTTGTGTACATGTGGTGCTATGTACACATCGTACACCTAGTGTTGTGTACATGTTGTGCTATGTACACGTCATACACCTGGTGTTGTGTACACGTTGTGTAGGTGGTGCGGTGTACATGTGGTGTTGTGCACGTATTGTGTAGGTGGTTCCATGTACGTGTGGTGTTGTGTACACATTGTGTAGGTGGTGATATGAACAAGTATTGTTGTACATGTGGTATTGTGTGCACGTTGTACATGTTGTGTTGTGTATATTTGGTATGGTGTAACAGGTATTGTGTATTCATTGTACCGTGACATGTGTATTCATGGTATTTTACGGTGTGTACGTATATAAATATTGCGTTGTACACCGAGTGTATGTGTATGTGTCATATAGTACGCCAGCTGTAGTTGTATGTGTTGTGTTGTAAACCAGGTGTATGTGTTGTGTTGTACACTTGGTGTAGGTGTATGTTTTTTTTTGTACACCAGGTTTAGGTGTATGTGTTATGTTAACACTAGGTGTGTTATGTTAACACCGGGTGTAGATGTATGTGTCGTGTTTTACACTGGGTGTAGGTGTATGTATTGCATTGTATAATGTGTATGTGTATATAATGTATAATGTGATGGGATAGGTAGGTATGGGATTGTTTCGTCCCTTGTTTTTGTTATTGAGGGTTGAGACAATTTGGTCTCAGGATACTCTTGTTTCTATTGAGGGTTGAGGTAGTTTAGTCTCTGTATACCCTTGTTGTTGATATAGAGGGATGAGGTGGTTTAGTCTTGGGATACCCTTGTTATTGATATTGAGGAAGGAGGCAGTTTGGTCTCTGGATTCCCTTGTTTCTAAGATATAAGGCACTAGGTTCTTTCTAGGTTTGGAAATCGATTCAGTGTGTGTAGGAAAAGGATAAAGAACAAAGGTGGAAGTAAAGAATAATTCGAAAGTATCAATATTTTATTTTAGTTTTAATTATGCATGTGATCTATGATTTCGGTTTATGATGGTTACATGTGATTTATGATTCTAATTTATGATGGTTGTGTTTTGAGCTAACCGAATGTGATATGTTTATACATGATGATTTTTATGTCCCTATATTACTAGTATAGTCCCTTATTGTTGTTAGTGTAACTCCCTTATTGTTATTATTGTACCCTTGTAACCCCCATATTTTTATTATTGTGCCCTTTAATTATTATTGTTAGGTCGGCTAGGATTACATTGTGGCCCCACTAGGATTACATTGTGGCCACATGGACTCCTATATATAGAAAGGAGGTTTTGTCATTTGTATCATCCAAGAATTGTTCATTTATGTAATTTATTGGAGGTTTCCCCCTCGAAATGCCTGATTTCTAAGGCGTTGATCTCTCTTGGAGCTGGTTTCATAACATTTGGTATCAGAGCTTTGGATTCTAGGGTTTCTCTTCTCCAAACAGGTCATCGTGGAATTTTCGCTATAACTTTTTTTCTACGATGTTTCAGAAGCTTAAATTTTTAGAGTGTGAAGCTGAAATCCTGGGGAACATCGTCGCAAAATTTCAGATCTTGGTTCACAATATTTTCGGAGATATGGTATGTGGAAGTTAGGGATTTTTGCAAACTCTTGAATTTAACCTAAATAGATCATCGCGGAATTTTCGCTACAAATTTTTTTCTTGCAAAGGTTCAGAAGCAGAAATTTGGAGAGCGCAAAGCTAAAATCCTGAGGAACATCATCACCAAATTTCAGAGCTTCGTTCACAATATTTTCAGAGATATGATCTTGGAAGTTAGGTCTTTTTCAGGCTCCCGAATTTCATCTCAAAGAGGTAATTGTGGGAAAATCTTCATAACTCTCTCTCTTAGAATCAGATTGGAATTCTGTAAAAATTGGCTGCAAGTACACGGACTGTAGTTTCTTTTCTATAAATTTTAGAGTTGAAGGAGGAAAAAGTGACGTGTTTCAAGTCGTACAAGTTCGCTCTACTAAACTAGTCCATAATTAGGTCACCGTAGGAGATTGGACACAACTTTGTCTTCAAGAATCCAAATCAGGTCAGACCTGTGGCATTCAAAAGAGGATTCAGAGGGCTAACTCAGGGCCAAATTTCAGATATTGAAGATCTGAAATCACGGATATCATTCAGTTTCAATATTGAGCTTCTCAGAAGCAAGAAAAAGGTGTGTATTGTTTTTCCCAATTGCGTAAGTAT
The DNA here is from genome assembly GCA_034641835.2 of Pinus albicaulis. Taxonomy (NCBI): domain Eukaryota; kingdom Viridiplantae; phylum Streptophyta; class Pinopsida; order Pinales; family Pinaceae; genus Pinus; species Pinus albicaulis. The sequence goes on along the minus strand of CM076578.1, from coordinate 1,381,074,210 downwards.
TGTATAAAAAAAAATCAGTTTGAAGTGATTCCAACGGCCTATTGAGCATATATTTCAGTATTGGGTTCTGAAATGCCACCTAAAAATAATTCAACACCCATTAAGCCCTCAAAGTAGTCTATTATGACTCATGAGGATGAAGAATTGCAACATGATCTATCAAAATTACAAGATCAAGTGCACCAAGTTTCGCTCTCGCAAAGAGCAACAAAAAATAAAATGGAAGTTTTGAAGAAAGGCGTGGAAGCGAAGATGGATGGTTTGAAGAAAGGCATGGAAGCTAAGATGGATGGCATGGAAGATGGCATGGAAGCTCAGATGGATGACATGGAATAAAAAATGAAAGACAACTTGGAAAACATGAAGAATGATATAAAATCAAACATGGAAGGTTTGACAAAGTTGATACAAGAAATGTTTCCTAATGGCGAAAAAATAGTAGAGGAAACTCGTGATGAGAACAAAATAAATGTTAATCGTGATTTCATAAACTCTAATGTTGGATGGAATAACCACCATATTCCAAATATGGATATGAGGAAGTTTGATGGCAAGGATCCTGTAACATGGATACTATAGATGGAGAAATATTTTGATATCAATAATGTGCAAAACACACAAAAGGTACGCATTGCAACTTTTCATTTAGAACAAAATACATTTGTATGGTATTGATGGATTTTCTCTCGTAAAATTTTTTTCACTTGGTCAATTTTTACGGAGGAAATGATAGCACATTATTAGGATACAAAGAGCAACACCTTCTTTAGCCAATTGATAAATCTCAAACAAAAGGGTTCAGTGCCAGAGCACATTGAGGACTTCCAAAAATTGAATATAATGGTAACTGATATTCCAGAGGAACACAGGATTAATGTCTTCATAGGGACTTTAAAGGATAACATCCAACATGGAGTTCATGTTTTGGAACCTCATTCATTGGAGAAGGCATTCAGGTTGGCAAGAAAAATTGAATGTAAAATTATGGCAACAAGGAAGCCTACCACTCACATCTATAAATATGGAAGTGTTGCTACTCCTAGATTGTAATATTCCAAATGGGGAAAAATAGGCATAGTAGGGAATATCTTGAGATATTCCACTATGGGATCACAGCAGCATGGAAAACACACCAGCAACTTCTAAACCAGAGATAGACTGGTAGGGAATTTACTGGTTATATCACCCCTAAATAGAGGGTGAAAACCAGAGGCTTCCTGGCCCGTTCCAGACTCTGTCTATAGAGAACTGATGGAACACAGCAAGTGTGGGAATGACAAACTCCTCTTGAATTTTTCTGCCCTTGGGAACCTTAGATCTACAGATCTAAAGAATGGATCCAAAGAGAAGAAAAAACCAAACAGGTGAGAAGTGGGAAATTCCACTCTTAGGAAAATCTGCAATAGGCTCAAGGAGGACGCTTTATAAGCAAGCCAGTGTAAAAATAACACAGACCAGGGATGGTTTCCCTTAGTTTAGCTGTGTGGGACCACCATGCAAATTTTCAGAAAAAACAAATAAGTTTAGAGACCTTAAACAGATCTCCCACAATCAACACTAGCTGAAAATCAGCTAAAGGAGAGGGATGAGTTAATAGAGAAACCCCCCTTCAGGAATTGCGCAGTTTCTGATGGAAGTAACTGTAAATCAGCCATTAAACTCATATTACAGTATGACAGCAAGAAATCAGATCCATAATGAAGTTCCCTTGTAGAAGCATTATATTTACAGGAAGCAAGAGCAATAATCCTTCAGAAATTATAGCAATAACACATGGAAAAGCTGCAGAAAGACTTGACAGTGTCCTATATGAGGAGCTTCAGCTGTTGTAGGTTAAAACTCAGATATACAACTAATATATGACTGAAACATCAGATCCATACCAGATTTGGAAACTACTCAGCCTTCTTAACAAGATCCCCTTAGGGTACTATCAAAATAATGCATAATAAAGTGTAGCTCTAGCTTTTAATACACTGAACTGCAGGAAACTTCATAGATTTCTGAAGGTGGATTTCATTACATTATATATCAGATCTGAACATGAATAGATCAGCAAGCTACTTTACAAATCTTCAAAGTGAGAGGCAAGCCTCAATCACCGGAAAGCTAGTACAATGAGAAATCTAGACAACAGAGAAACATGTACATGAAAATAACGCAGTTCATGGAAGGGACTGCGTAGTAGCTGGAATGAACTGATACAACAGATAAAAATTACAGATCTTAAAGTGAAATGAGAGTCAGATCCTCTTCTGGGTGGTCACAAGACACCCTCCCTGAGAGAGATCTTCTCTAAACAACTAGATCTTGCAGATCTAGTTCACCCACTTGTTGCAACTCACAAACAGCTGCAAAACCCTCAACAGGACCAGCGTTGCTATAGAGATGAGCTTGGCCTCAATGACAGATAGTGGAAAGATACATCCCAATCTCCTCCAAAGAGCTACTCCATGGAAGGAGAGAGGATTCCCAAATAGGAAATCCTCTTCCCTTAGGCTAAACAGCCAAGAGACTAGAGTTGCTGCAACAACTTCTAAAATTCTTCAACAACCTTTGCTTGCTGCCTCTCCTTCTTTTTATAACATGAGGGCTTGCCAAAACCCTAAACCATCTTCTTCAACTTATCCTCTTTCACACTAGAGATCCTCTTCTAGAATTACGTTGTGCTTGATGGATAAGCTTCCCTCCAAACTACGTTGTAGGTGGGGCCAAGGTTGACCCATTCAAATGAATTTCCCCTTTTCACACTTAGTGGTGTTTAAGATAATAGCCCATATTTGTCCCTTTTCACATTGGGCATGTATTTATTCTCAACTTAGGATTTTAATAAACCTCTTTCACATACTTTTATTCATGAATAAAGAAAACTGAAAATAAAATGCAATATTCCCATGAGCTGCAAAGATTAGGAATATTACAGTCTCCCCTGGCAAAATGTTGCTTGCCCTCGAGCAACTCTTATTGTAGATGCAAGCCATCTATTCCCTCCAAATGGAATCCACATAAGGAAGGCTTCCTCCATTTGCTGCAATATATTATGTATGTTTGGTTCCAAATTTGTCTTCTACTCATGCATGAGATGACTTCCAACTATGAGGTTAGATGTCCTCTTCTTACCATGAAGCACAAGATGACAAATACATGATGTCCAACACCATCACAAACACATGAGAGACATAAAGTAAGGTAGCTCCTCCATAAAGGAAAAACCTCATCATGCAGAACATTCCTCCATCCCATGTTTGTGAACTTGAATAAGCATTGCTATGCCTCCATTCTTAGCCCTGTTGGCCTTGTTGGATCCAAAATCCATCATTTCAGCGTTATGCAAAGAAGAAGGAAAGGAGTAATATGGGTAAACAAAAGATTTCAAACCATATTCTCCCAAAATCAACCACCAAAGCAAGGCCCTTTGCTGCCATCCTCCATCTTCTCTATGTAAGATGGACAAGCCATCCTTTTCAAAAGATGATGTGCATGCCTTTCTTTGTTGCAAGTTATCTTTGATACATAAGGCATGAACCAGAAAATTATGAGTCATGGGGTGGTCACTATACTCATTCAAAAGAATCAAAGCAACAAGGGATCTTGCTGCCTACTTTCCTCCTCATGTGCATCATGAAACCAAGCCATGCTAATGGACATATGATATGTCACATCATCCCAATACAAAGTACCATCATAAATGCACATCTTGAGATTATCATGCTAAATTTCTCACCATGAAAAACACATAGACATAGGAGATGTCATGTGATGGTCATACCTTCTCAAGCGAAACAAAATTGTACATGCCTTCTCTTGCTGCAACATAACATTGAAATCTAAGGCATGATTCAGAAAATAATGAGCTATTGGGTAGCAACCACACTCACCCAAAAGCATCCATATCAACAAGGACTTTGCAGCCTTCTTGCCTCATCAACATGTGGATCTTGGAGCAACAACACAATGATGAACATGTAAAATGTCTCATCAAATTAGTACAAGCAAGCTCCTCATACCACATCATGTGGGAGTCATTCCTCCTCCCAAGCCAAAGTTCATGCATGAAATATACCTCCAACAGAAATGCATGTGGACATAAGAGACATATTTCAAGCATAGATAAATACATGTACATAAGATTTAATTTGTGATGTCCAACTCTCCCTCTAACAATCACATCATCCATGCTTCCTCTTCATATAATCTACTAATGTTGTACCAAGCATGAGATAAGAGAATGAGAATCCTTGGGTCGAGATCATGCTTACCCCAAGGCAACCAGCGCTGCCATGCCTCCTTATACATTTCATAACTACTCTTCAAGGCATAGATCAGAAAAATAGGTGCCTTTGGAGAGTGATAGGAGTCTCCCAAGGGCAACCAGCGTAACCAAGATTGCTGGTCCATATATGTCTGCAAGTGATCATGTGACCCCTTGCTCACCATACTCATCCACTCGCTCAAATATGGAAGTTGAGTGATGTGCTGCACAATCATGGCATTCTCCATTTGCAGAATACCATCTCCTTTAACCCACTGAAGAACTTTGCATCTCATGGAATATTGAAATTCACCTTTGTTATGATCTCTTAGTGAGACCTTATTCTTATGTATGGTCTCCCAAAACCAATGAAGCTTTGAATCTGCAGAACCTCCAACATGCTCCAAGAATGATGAAGCCTCTCTGTCACAGTCACTAAGTGACAGCACTATAGATATGCAAAGTGATGCATGTACTGTCTCAAAGCAAGTGTCATTGTTGATCTCACAATCAGCCATTGAACATAGGATAGTACTAATCCCATTTCTTGAGACCCTACATATCAACCCAAGAGATTTAATGTAGCTCATCAATGATGCATAGGGATAGCTTCCAGTCTCATCCTTGATTATATCAAGGGTCCTCTGCATTGTGACATGTCTCTGCTTCAAATCAGCACTTTTATCTAACCCTTGGCTATGCATAGATCTTGAAATAATATGTGTTGGAATATTATGCATACCTTGGATCAACTGATATGTGGGAACCTCTTGACAGAACACAAGAGTTCCTCCATCCGGATCAATTATGCCTCCAACTACTGGTAAGAATGATGGCCTCCTTTCTTCAAGTATACCAGTGTTGGAATCTTTCTTCTCCTCCTCATGAATTTCCTGAGTCATGCATGGGACCCCATATGATAAGAACTCAAGACTACCTTGCAAAGATGCAAGTGCCTCTTCTCTAGATACAAGCTCCTTAGCACCAGGTGGTGAAAATGGAGATCTCTTGCCCAAAGTGACAAGATTGACATTCTCCTTTGTTCCCTTGGGAGATGTCTCTTTGTAGCTCAGCTTTTTCCTCTCTTCCTCAAACTCTTTGAGATTTTCTTCAATACTCTTCAATTTTTGAAAAAGAAGCAATGAGACCTCTTCCTCAGTCATTCTCCCTGCCTTGTGATGATAGGAAGTGTATAGTTCTTCCTCTTCATCTTGAAACCCTTTAGGAGTTTCTTTGCATCTCTTTTCTTCATTGCTATACCTCTCACCTTCTTCAAAGAAAGTGGGCATAGTGGATCTATGAGGAGATCTAGGATTCTCCGTCTTCTATTCTGCTGATAGGAAGTGCTAGGGCATCCTTCTTCTTCTTGAAATCTCATGAAACTCTTACTCCAACTTGCTTCTTCTCGAAACCCTCTAGGAGTCTCGGTGCTTCTTCTTTCTTTCTTCTGATTTACCTCTTGGGAGAGGCCCTTCTTAGATCTGAATAGTGATGAGAATGATCTCATCTGCTCCATCAAACTAATCTCTGCTTCTGCTCTTTGATTCACTGGTAGCTTGATCTCATAGGATGTGCCAGAGATCATGCTCTGATACCACTGCAATATTTCAAATGGGGAAAAATAGGCACAGTAGGGAATATCTTGAGATATTCCACTATGGGATCATAACAGCATGGAAAACACACCAGCAACTTCTAAACACATGGAAAAGCTGCAGAAAGACTTGATAGCGTCCTATATGAGGAGCTTCAGTTGTTGTAGGTTAAAAATCAGATCTACAACTGATATATGACTGAAACATCAGATCCATACCAGATCTGGAAACTACTCAGCCTTCTTAACAAGATCCCCTTGGGGTATTATCAAAATAATGCATAACAAAGTGTAGATCTAGCTTTTAATAAATTGAACTGCAGGAAACTTCAGAGATTTCTGAAGATATCTTTCATTACATTATATATCAGATCTTAACATGAATAGATCAGCAAGCTACTTTACAAATCTTCAAAGTGAGAGGCAAGCCTCAATCACCAGAAATCTAGACAACAGAGAAACATGTACATGAAAATAACACAGTTCATGGAAGGGACTACGCAGTAGCTGGAATGAACTGATACAACAGATAAAAATTACATATCTGAAAATGAAATGAGAGTTAGATCCTCTTCCGGGTGGTCACAAGACACCCTCCCTGAGAGAGATCTCCTCTAACAACTAGATCTTGCAGATCTAGTTCACCCACTTGCTGCAACTCACAAACAGTTGCAAAACCCTCAACAGGACCAGCGCTGCTATAGAGATGAGCTTGGCCTCAATGCCAGATAGTGGAGATATACATCCCAATCTCCTCCAAAGAGCTACTCCATGGAAGGAGAGAGGATTCCTAAACAGGAAATCCTCTTCCCTTAGGCTAAACAGCCAAGAGACTAGAGTTACTACAGCAACTTTTGAAATTCTTCAACAACCTTTGCTTGATGCCTCTCCTTCTTTTTATAACATGAGGTCTTGCCAAAACCCTAAACCATCTTCTTCAACTTATCCTCTTTCACACTAGAGATCCTCTTCTAGAATTACGTTGTGCTTGATGGATAAGCTTCCCTCCAAACTACGCTGTAGGTGGGCCAAGGTTGACCCATTCAAATGAATTTCCCCTTTTCACACTTAGTGGTGTTTAAGACAATAGCCCAAATTTGTCCCTTTTCACATTGGGCATGTATTTATTCTCAACTTAGGAGTTTAATAAACCTCCTTCACATACTTTTATTCATGAATAAAGAAAATTGAAAATAAAATGCAATATTCCCATGAGCTGCAAAGATTGGGAATATTACATAGACTTCCACAACCTACAAGGTTGAGACCACAAAAATTGGAAGAAAAAAGAGCAAAAGGGCTTTGCTACAATTGTGATAGAAAATACACTAAAGGTCATAAGTGTGCTGAGAAGAAATTATTTTACATATATTGTGAAGAGGAGGAAGAAAATGAAGAAGAAACTTCAAAAGTAGAGGATATACACCAGGAAGAAACCCTAGAAGAAGAAAAAATGAGTCCGACCATATCATGTAATGCATTGGCAGGGATTACCACTCCTCAAACTCTCAATATAGAAGGACATATCAAGAATAAAAAGGTAATAGTGTTGATTGATTCGGGTAGTACCCATAATTTTATTCATTGTAAGGTAGCCAAGGAATTGAATTGTTTCCTATACCCAGCACCAGAATGTCAAGTGATGGTTGCAAATGGAGGAACTATAAATTGCTATAGAAAATGCCATAATATCAAGCTAACCATGGGGGAATATGTATTGACTAGTCCAATGCTTTCCATTCCTATGGGAGGTGCTGATGTTGTACTAGGAGTACAATGGTTACAATCTTTGGGGACGGTAGCTTTTAATTTTCAAGAAATTTCTTGAAATTTTTTTCAGAAGGAAAGGAAGTCGAATTACGGGGTATTGAAGGGAAGCCAGGAAGGATAATAAGCTCTAATGTCATGACAAAGCTTCTAAAGAAAGAACAACGAGGCGTAATTGCACAATTATGCTCACTGGAAGTTCCAACATCAAAATCATCTATTTCTGCAGATCTCCAACAAGTCTTGGACAATCATTCCAAGGTGTTTGAAACTCCCAAAGGACTCCCACCTATTCGTGATCATGATCATGCTATTCATTTGATTCCAGGAAGTGTTCCTCCAAACATCAGGCCTTATAGATATCCTTACTTCCAAAAGAGTGAAATTAAACGTATGATTGCAGAAATGTTAGAGGCAGGTATAATTCAACCTAGTCAAAGTTCTTTCTCTGCTCCTGTAGTATTGGTACACAAGAAGGATGGATCATGGCGAATGTGTTCGAATTATAGGGAGCTCAATAAGCTCACCATTAAAGACAAATTTCCCATTCCTGTGATTGATGAATTATTGGATGAATTACATGGAGCAATTTATTTTACCAAGTTGGATCTTCGTTCAGGATATCATAAAATTAGAATGAAGACTGAAGATATTCCAAAAATAGCATTTCAAACTCATGAGGGTCATTATGAATCTTTGGTCATGCATTTTGGCCTTACCAATGCACCTTCTACATTTCAAGGGTTGATGAATTCCACTTTCAAACCCTTCCTTAGAAAATTTGTGCTATTATTTTTTGATGATATACTAATCTACAGCAGGTCTTGGAAGGATCTTGTTCAACATGTTGACAGGGTGCTCAAACTATTGGAGGAGAAACAATTATATGCAAAAACATCCAAATGTTTCTTTGGAGCACAAGAGGTGGAATTTCTAGGTCATATTGTATCTCATGAGGGTGTTAAAGTAGACCCTAACAAAATTAAAGCCATTAAGGAATGGAAAGTCCCCACAACCATAAAGCAGTTGCATAGATTTCTCGGGTTAACAAGGTATTATCACAATTTTGTTAAGAATTATGGAAGAATAGTAGCACCTCTAACAACATTATTGAAGAAAGATGCATTTTCATGGACTCTTGAAGCAACTAAGGCCTTTGAACATCTTAAAGAGGCAATGTGCCTAGCACCAGTCTTAGCTACGCTAGATGTTGGCTCGAGGGGTCCTGACCCAGGTTCGGAGGTTCAAGGTTTTCCAACAAACCCCTATACTACTGGCCCTTTTGGCAATGACCTGCTTGCAGAGGCGAAATTCTCACCCGAACTAGTATGGGTGGGTGCTGGAACTAGGTTTCGCACCCTGGGAGAGGGTAGGTAAGTCAAGTCAAGCTGCGTTCAGTCTTATAGCAACCTGATCTTATATTATAGAGCCTAGATCTAAAAATTCCTTTCACATCCACGTGCTTAATCACAATGATACTCATAGTAATGAATTTATATAAAGATAACACAGCTATTCCAAATATTCTTGCAGAAAATGTAATAGAACAGTCCCAGATCACAGCATAAACAAGTAACACAAGTATATTCATAGCTTAAATCAATACCACATCAACATATATTAATCAACCAAGCTTCAAAAAGTAATTCAAACAGATTCAGATATCCAACAATACTTCCGCGTTCATTAATCCTTCAGATCCACTTACAATACCCAAATCCCAACCTGTGCACATAGTAGCAGGGTCTGCACACAGTAGGACAGGGAATCTCCATGCACACAACAGTAGGAGTCCTCCACGCACACAGCAGCAGGAGTCCTTCCCCAACAACCCTAACCAGATCTATCAATTCACACTTAGCATCAATCTCTTATCATTCTTAGTCTGTCTTACAACTCAACAAGGTTCAACTACTTATACTATTTTAGCCTATGCATCCAATGGTCCGCAAACCATGGTTTGCGGACACTTGGTCTACCCTTGACCCATTTACAATGCTTTAGGGGCTTTGACCCACCCCAAAACCCCTATGTTAGACTAAATATAATAAAAAATATACAAAATGGACCAGTTCGCAGCTTTGTAGGAGACACTATTCCAAAAGTCCCCCAACACAATCTTGTGACTCGTCTCGAGTCACTGTGGTGGTGGGGTTTCCACCTATGAGCGTAGTGCATTGATGGCGGCAACCAGTGGAGGCATCACTTCTTAACTCTAAGCAACAACGCTCTGTGCAATATCCATGAGATTCTAGGATGTCGGTCCTTCTGTTTCCACAATGACGCTTTCCAGTGTTTGATTGAGCCGCTTAACCGTGACATCAGTATCCTATGATATCTGGAGGGCAACGACAGTCCAAGGCTTCAATCTTTCCCCGATGGTGTTTTTCTTACGTCGGAGTTCCTCAATTTCATCTTGGAGAGCATTGTTGGTTCTTAAACGTGCCAAACGCTATGTAGGAACTAAGGAGGGAAATGTAGCCTCAACTTGATCAAAAGCTTCTTCCTTCTGCCACAAATCCTGATTGATTCGTTGGAGGACTAGATTGTGCTGGATCGTGGTTCATAGCTGCATGGCGTCCTCAAGTAACCGAGTGCCATGAGAAATATGTCCTGTAATGGTGTTGGTAGCCTCGATCACAAGCGTAGCGCGCAAGGCTTGTACCTCCGAAGGTGTTTCGGGTTCCAATTTGGCCTATAAGTCTGTGATTTGTTGTTCTAGCTACATCTTTACGACCTGCATCTCCATCCTGGATGCCTTTAATTCCGTGACTAATCCCTCAACTTTATCCCGAGGGGTGGCCACGGCTGAGATCTCTTTTGTAACCTCCGTTCAGAGCTGGTGGATCAATGTTTCAAGCTCCGCTTGTTGTGCCATAGCGAGGGAAACTTTAGTGCTCTGTGTTGGAATGGTCTGCTCAGCCATACTGAGTTTTTGGTGCACTCGGTGATGAACCTCTTAGAACACGATGGTGTGGAGACCTTGTAGTGCCTCATGGGACAGTATGGCCAAATTCAACTGCACCTCTGCGCTAGCTTGGCGCTATATCCCAATAAGGGCGGCCCCAGGGAGAGAGCAGAGAGAGCTCTCTCCTGTAACTGTTTTCATACTACTGGTTGTCGAGGGCGGACATACCTGAATTACACTGGTTTGCAGGGCACAGATTTTGGTCTGGATTATATCGACCGGAGCTTGCTGCTGTGATTCTAAGGTGACCCATTTCTCCTCTGTGGCCAGGGTGACTGCGTCTTCTATTTGTTTGAGATCGCCCTCAGTCAGCGTGATTGTCTCATCCCGTTCCCCTCACTGAGATCGTTGCTTCTTGCGGGGTCCTTTGACAAGCTCACTTGTTCATTTCACTCCCCGGGGGGAGGGGGTACCTCCGATAACCAATCCACCCGTGCCCAAGTCCTGCCACGGATCGACCAGAGGTTCAGCCCCGATGTCCTTCGTGGTGGTCTCCTTTGGCTGTGTGTCCTTTTCCATGGCTGTGTCTGAGCCTGTCTTGCTTGGTCCTGCATTCTCCTTGATGGTGGTTTTGAAGCCTATTTGCCAGGTGGGGGGGAATAGCGCAATCACATTTTCGATTTCCTCATCTGCTACCATATAAGGAAGTGACGTCCAGGCCTTATCCTTGTGGCTACGGATCTGAATGTTGTTCGCAGTAACCTGAAATGTTGCGATATTCTTATACCTGTCATATACTGTGGGGGACAGCCAAGGTCAAGAATTGATAGCTGCGGCCACACTACTATTGAAGAGGACCCAAAAGACCTTGTTATCTTCAATGCACTGTGCATCCTTGGAATCCCACAAATGGGCATACCGGGCTCTTTCGCACATATCTGGAGTGAACTCGGGGAGGACTGACTCCTCATGGGATTCCCAGGCAACAAGGGCTATAAGAAATAGTAGCCAGGCATATCAGAAGGCTTTGCCCTGCTCCTGCGACTCATAGACGTTGGTTAAGAACTCGTCGCATAATTATTGAGCCCAATTGAGGCAGACCCCCTCCGTGCACTGACCGGCTAGTTGAATTACATAAGCGGGGACAATGGCGACCTGGAACTTTCTCATGAGATTACAAGATAGCATTATGGTACCCATTTGCGTAGCTGGGTCACTGATGGATTTTATGATAAAGCCCCATGTATTTCTTTACACATGGTAGGTCTGCCGCACATGTTCCGCAATGTCCCCTTCATATTTCTTACCCACACGCTCCAAACGGTATGGCCCTCTCATGGGAAGACCCGTGATTCTGTGGACCAGTGCAGCGTCTATGGGGATCCTATCCCTAATCCACAAGAAATAATTATGAATTGGGGTGAGTATATGTCGGGCCAGTCAATCCATGATATTGTAATGGCCAAAGTGGGGCATATACAGTAGGTTCAAAATCCCGGATCCAACCAATCCGCTTACCCATCGCTGAGGAACAACTGTGACCCCATCGTCTGCGTGAATTGTGTCTAAGTATATCTTAGGGTTTAGTTCAAGGAAGGCTTCATAGTTTTCCAAGTCATGATCGTCGAACTTAACCTCATGTAGCCTCTCGCAGGGGTCACTGAGGATGGGGAATTCCCCCAGGGTTAGCGGCGTCTGCAAATAGGTCACCAGACCATCAAGGTTATTTGGTGTGCGCGTCGAGGGCCTGCATGGGTGGATGAAGGGCAGTAACCAGTTGATTAGGTTGGCAGGAAAGGCTCCTTCCTGGGTAGCTTGAGCTCGAGGTGTCGCTCACGGGGACTTGGCTTTCCTTGGGGAGCTCCTGGGCTTCCCTGAAACCCATTTCGCGGATTTTGGGGGCTTTCCTGAGCCCTGTGCTTTCTCTTTTCCCTTCCTTGTGACTGGTGTAGAGAGCACTTCTTCATCCTTAGACTTAATCTCCATTATGTTTTCACCTTCTTGTTCTGTATGGGTCAAGGGTTCAGCAGGGTTCGTGGTCGTCATCCTAGCGTGAAAAATGAATCCCCCCTCTGGGTGGCCAATGTCAGATGGAAGGGGTTGAGCCGACATGAAAGGGAAAGTGCAAACCCAAAAAATCCTATAGCTTACGTTCGGTCAAGGCAAAGATGGTGAGTGCAAGCTATGTAAGTGAGATGGAACTATCGATTGAGCTAGCCTGCCCTTTTTATAGTGCTTGTGATCCTCCAATGGTAGGGCATACTTCACCTAGAACTTCCTGGTAGGTAAATGGTAAAAAATCCCTGAGATTTGCCTCATTAGATGCCAATGGCCCGCCCTTTGCAATGGTAACTTGGGATTTTTACCATTCGTTAACGTACAAACAACTAGTTTTCGCACCTTTCATGTGCTTAGCAGGCCTGCCACACTTGGATCAAACATTTGTGCCTTCTACGCACCCTCCCCCAACACAGGCTTATTCCCAAGGGGCCTCACAACCAAAGACATATTTTCCCGATAGGTGTCATCCCATGTGCGTATTTCTGGTGTGTTAACCAGGTGTGATTTACCCCATAACCCAGCGTCAATGTCTCGCAGAACTACTTCAAGCACCTCAATCCCGCCTACTAACCCAAATGTTCCTCGAAATGCTTCCTTCAATGTCCCCCAGTGGTAGGTGCACTAATGTAGTTCTGCATCTAAGTACCATGCAGATGGAAGCGGCCCTAGGTCATGAATCAGCAGGTGAACCAACTCCTTAGCCATCTTCTCACACCACTGTTCTTCCCATGCAAAAAGATATTTGCATGGATCTTTCGATCCAAGAAATGTTTTGACCCGTACGCCAGTTGGGGCTTCAAATCGCAGGATCATCATATCCCAAAATTCTTCGCAATCCTGGAATGCCTCCTTATGCATTTCCCACCACTGTGCAGGTACCCCTCGCATGCCCAGCTTAAGGGCCCATAGCCTTCATCCCATGGGAACCTCTACTTTGAATGCTTGCAAAAATTCCTTAATGCTACCTGAACCATCAAAGTAGGGTAGGTCTCTTACCTTTGAGGAAATGCAGTGGAAGTCCCTAGTGACTCGAAGACATCGCAGTGCCGAGACATCGTGCAATTGGTTTTGCCAATTATCCATCTGCCCATCAGAGTCAGAGAAGCACTCACTGTCCTTTTCCGAGCAGAGTACTCCTTCCGTCGTGGGGTTGATCCAATCTTCGTCCTGCATAGTAAACTTATAAATGTGATCCACCTCCTCTTCATCGCGCACTGGCTCTGTGTATCATTCAACTTCTGCAGGATCTAATGGTACTATCACCCTTGTACTGTTATTCTCAAACACCATGCTTTTATTTTTGAGGTTGATGATACCGCCCATATATATGGCCCAGTCCAGCCCTAAGAGTGCAAGGTAGGGGTCCACATCTTCTACAATTTCAATTACTTCAAAGTCGGCTCAGGCCTTTACTCCTGCAATATCTACAATAATTTTAGACAATCTTCCTAGCGGGATGATTTTCTGCTGATTGGCCATGCACAGCTGAATAGTGGACCATTACAACTTAGGCTCTCCCATTTGTTGCCAAGTCTGTTTAGGTAACACGTTCACATCTGACCCTAGGTCCAAAATAACCTGACTCATTTCATAGTCATCGATCTGCGTAGACAACCACATTTCTCTTCCAGTGTGTTTCTTATATCTGTATAGCTTGTGCACATCCTTGACCTCCGGGGTTAGATTGGGTCATGTTGCACAGCTATCTATTAATGCCTGAAGGTTATCCATAGCCTTTGGGTTGTGCAATAGTTTCATACATGCCTGCAAAAAGGTCTCAACCTCCTCATCTGCCTTGAGGTTCGCAGGTGGCTAAGCAGTAGTTGCCTTTGCATCAACAAATTCCTTGCGAGTTGTGATAAATGTTTCTTTCCCCCTTTTTAGGTCCAAGCCTTCTTGTTTGATAGTGGCTTGACGGATCAGAGGTTCCATCTCAGCCTCCTCCTTAGGCCCCCTGGTGGCCATCCCAATGCGTGTCACCACATTCACACTCAGATCTTTGTCTCGCAGCTCAACCTTAACTCTCTGCACATTCTGCGTAGGTGTCGACTACTTTTCCTGCATTTTCGCTATCAAGATCGGGCAATCTTCAATCACATGGTCCATTTGTCTGCAATATTGGTAGGATTGCCTATTGGGGTTCGGGAAGTCCCTCGCAAAGTGTCCTTCTTCTCCATAGTTATAGCATATTAGCTAACCTCGTCCCCGTCCTACACTTCCACAGTGTCCTCCCCTACCCCTTGATGGGGAGCCACCTATACCTATGAGGGTTCTTGGTGATGCAGGGTCGGACTGTACTCTGTACAAGTTTCCTCGATCAATCATCAAATCATATGTCCAGCAATTCTGTTTGTCATGTCCCATCGATTTGCAAAACCTACACCATTGCTGCTTTACCTCTGGAATGTATGCAGCAAGACGGGGACAGTGGTTAGTATCGTGCAGCCCTGCGACGCGACAATAATCGCACCAAAGCGCTGGCCCACTGGGTCTCGCAGCTTCCCTAGGGCGCAATGGCTAGGTCCCCCGACCTGCATATATTCTACTAATAGAGGATAGTTATCCTTGGTATGGCCATTCACTCAGCATCGTATGCACCATCTTTCAGGGCTAGCCTCTACCCCTCATTCCTTTCGCAAGTTCTAGATCTCTACATGCATCGCTTCCAGCTGTCCCTGGATCTGTTGGACGCCCAACTGAGTCTCGTCCCGAGGTGCAGCTTCTAACTTCATGGCACCTTCCAAGGCCTTATCCTGCAATTCGAAAGTTTGGTGCCCCATAGGTACACGCAGGTGAGGCCGCAATATAGCCATAAACCATTCCGTGTGTTGTCTATCATCATATTCGAATCCCCCTTCTCTGATTACCTTATCCAGTCACTAATCATCCTCCCACACAGATTCAGAAGTTCCTTGCTTGAAATCCTTTAGATCAACCATGATTTGGGAGTAGGACTTAGTTTTCTTGAACTACTATTTCAGGGCGTTCTTAATCTCTTCAATGGTTGCATTTGTGTTTTGGCCGATGTATCCCATGTCCCAGTCCAAAGCTCTTCCTTCGAAGGCAAGGGACAGTTGTGCCCTTTTCACCGCATCACTAGCCACATTCTGTGTGGTCCATACCGATCCTGCGACAAATCATAACTGATCCATGTCTTCATCCCCCACACCCTTAAAGGTCAGCAATTTCATGTGCGCAACCATGTCGTCTTCCTGTGGCGGAGGGGTCGGTGAATTCTTACCTCTAGGCTAATTTGAAAGTGGTGTGGCTAGAGGATTCTATGAAGCTGCTTCCCTTACTGGACTGTATACCAATCGATCTCCTTCTAGGTTGGCCCTATAGTACTTGCCACTCCATGTTTTGCTCCCATCCAGATCAGAGGTCATTCACTCGGTATGGCTACACAGAATACTCTTTTCGCATAATAATATCTTGATCAGCAATGGCAAAGTCTTCAGAAACTTACCTTGGAACCCTGTGAGGAATCTTCGCTCTGCTTTAGAGTAGGATACAAATTGATCGATGGAAAATTCTGTCACAAATCCTCCTAACACGTTGTCTACCCAATGGTCCACTATGCGAGTGATGGTGTTATCAGTCTTTTCTAGCTGCTGGATTAGTTCGGGGGTCCATTCTGTGATCCGCTCGTCCTTCCAACACTTCTGAAACTATACCAGTCTTGTGAGCCACTCCTGGAGCTCAATCGCAATCGTTACAAAGAAGATCTCGTAAATATTTGTGAAAATGTACTTATTCTTCCACTCTTCGATGGTCAACCTCTCACTGTGGTTTTCTTTTATGGAAAATTCCTGAACTTGTTGTTCAAACCATTCATCGATTTCCTTTCTCTCCATCTTCCAGTACGGTCTTGGAATTACCCGATCCCTCTCTCAAAATGCTCTAGGTCCTGGCAATAGAATCATTTTTTGGCTCGAGGGGTCCTGACCCAAGTTCAGAGGTTCAAGGTTTTCCAACAAACCCCTATACTACTGGCCCTTTCGGCAGTGACCTGCTTGCGCAAGCCAAAGTCTCACCCGAATTAGTATGGGTGGGTGCTGGAACCAGTTTTCCGCACCCTAGGAGAGGGTAGGTAAGTCAAGCCGAGTTGCGTTTAGTCTTATAGCAACCTGATCTTATATTACAGAGCCTATATCTACAGATTCCTTTCACATCCATGTGCTTAATCACAATGATACTCATATTAATGAACTTATATCAAGATAACACAACTATTCCATATCTTCTTGCAGAAAATGTAATAGAACAGTCCCAAATCACAACATAAACAAGTAACACAAGTATATTCGCAGCTTAAATCAATACCACATCAACATATATTAATCAACCAAGCATCAAATAGTAATTCAAACAAATTCAGATATCCAACAATACTTCTGTATTCATTAATCCTTCAGATCCACTTACAATACCCAAATCCCAACCTACGCACACAGTAGCAGGGTCCACACATAGCATGACAGGGAATCTCCGCGCACACACCAGTAGAAGTCCTCCATGCACACAGCAGCAAGATTCCTTCCCCAACAACCCTAACCAGATCTATCAATTCACACTTAGCATCAATCTCTTATCATTCTTAGTCTGTCTTACAACTCAAAAAGGTTCAACTACTTATACTATTTTAGCCTATGCATCCAATGGTTCACAAACCGTGGTTTGCGGACTCTTGGTCTACCCTTGAACCATTTACAATGCTTTAGGGGCTTTGACCCACCCCAAAACCCCTGCGTTAGACTAAATATAATAAAAAATATACAAAATGGACCAGTTTCGCAGCTTTGTAGGAGACCATGTTCCAACACCATACTTCACAAAAACCTTTATTGTGGAATGTGATGCCTTAGGAAATGGAATTGGTGTTGTTTTAATGCAAGAAGGAGGACCCATTGCTTTTGAAAGTCGTTCAATAAAAGGAAAGTATTTACAAAAGTCTATTTATGAGAATAAAATGTTGGCAACACTACATGCACTAAAGAAATGGAGACCTTACTTAATGGGAAGACACTTCAAGGTAAAAAATGATCATGATAGTCTTAAACATTTTTTGGAACAAAGACCATCTTCAAAAGAGCAGCAAAAATGGGTCACAGAGATATTAGGTTATGACTTTGAAATCATCTACAAATAAGGGAAGCTAAATGTTATTGCAGATGAACTCTCAAGATTTAAGGATGAAGAGGTGGGAGCATTGCTTTGTGCCATTTCAATTATCCAACCAGATTGGATAACTGAAGCAAGGGATGAATGGAAGAAGGACGAAGAAGTGTGGACTCTCATTCAAAATTTACAGCAAGATCCTAGTTCATCTGATACATTTAGTTGGAAAAATGATTCCTTATGGTACAAAGATCGTTTATATATTTGCAAGAATTCCCAACTTAAACAAAATATTCTTTTGGAATTGCACACTTCTACTTTAGGAGGACACTCTAGATTTTTAAAAACTTACCACAGGGTGAAGAATTTTTTTTTTTGGGATGGCCTTAAATCTGATATTCAAAATTTTGTGGCGGAATGTTTGGTTTTCCATCAAAATAAAGTTGAGACAATTAAGACCCCGGGTCTTCTACAACCTTTATGCATTCCAAGTCAACATTGGGAGGAGATTTCAATGGATTTTATCACAGGTTTACCTAAGTCTAAAGGAAGGAGTGTCATCATGGTGGTAGTTGATAGACTTACCAAGTATGCACACTTTTGTTCATTATCTCATCCATTTAAATCAAGTACATTTGCTACTACATTTATGGAAACAATTCAAAAGCTACATGGAAACCCGAACATTATTGTAAGTGACAGAGATCCCATTTTTACAGGAAATTTTTGGACGGAATTATTTTCTTGTTTGGGTACTCAACTAGCTCATATCTGATCTTATCATCCTCAATCCGATGGTCAAACGGAGATAGTGAATAAATTTTTGGAAGGATACCTTCGTTTTTTTGTACCTGATAAGAAAACACAATGGGTCAAGTGGTTACCTCTTGCTGAATGGTGGTATAACACTTCCTTCCATACTGCAGCAAAAATGACCCCATTTATGGCACTTTATGGATATCATCCACCATCCATCACATCTTCTTTAAGGGAAAATGTTAGGGTTCAAGCAGTGGAGGATCACATCAAGCATCAACAAGAAGTTCTCCAACTCTTAAAGGATAACCTAAATTTGGCACAAAATCGAATGAAACAACAGGCAGATCAACATCGCAGTGATAGAAGTTTTGATGTGGGAGACTGGGTATTCTTACGGCTACAACCTTATAAACAAATGTCCCTCAAGCAAGCTAAGATGGATAATAAATTATCGCCAAAATACTATGGTCCTTACAAGGTTTTGCAAAAGATTGGTACGATGGCATACAAATTGGAGCTTCCCACTTCTTCGTGAGTGCATCCAATTTTCCATGTTTCATGCTTAAAAAAGGTTATAGGGGACAAACTTCCAGTTCAAACAATATTGCCAGAACTTGATGAGGAAGGAAAAACCATATTGGAACCTGAAGCAGTCACAGAAACAAGAACTCGTCAACCAAAAAATAGATCAATTTCAGAGTATCTCATCAAATGGAAGAACTTACCCACTGAATATTCTACATGGAAAGATGAGAATCTCATACAAAAGCACCCAGAGCTACTCAAGCATTGAGGACAACACTTTTTAGAAGGAGAGGAGCATGTTAGGTCCCTATATTACTAGTATAGTCCCTTATTGTTGTTAGTGTAACCCCCTTATTGTTATTGTTGTACCCCTGTAACCCCCATATTGTTATTATTGTGCCCTTCAATTATAATTGTTAGGTCGGTTAGGATTACATTGTGGCCCCATGGACTCCTATATATAGAAAGGAGGTTTTGTCATTTGTATCATCCAATAATTGTTCATTTATGTAATGTATTGGAGGTTGCCCCCTCGAAGTGGCTGATTTCTAAGGCTTTGATCTCTCTTTTCTTCTATTTTTAGAGCTGGTTTCATAAAAATGATTTGCTCAAGGTATGGTTTGACTTGTTGTGATAGGAATTAAATGGAATTTCCAGTGTACCTTATTGAAGGGTCATCAATGAGGTATGATTTGAATTTATTTCAACTCCTTTTAGTCTAATGGAAATTATGTGCTTGGGACAGGAAAGCATGAAAAACGTTTGGTTGGGTGCTTGAAACTGAATGAAATAATTAGCAGCGATGAAAGGTATTGGAATAGGCAGCAGTATGTTGGTAAATTACTTCAAGAGCAGGGCCATTGTGGGAAATTGGTGCCCAATAGTGTCCATTGATTTCCATGAGCATGCTATGACTAGTATGATTGTTTTGATGCAGGTATATGCCTTGGTTGTTTAACCTTTCGATGCAAGGAAGCATTTCCAAGGAATGGATCACCCAAGATAAGGGATGCTAGGGAACTTGGAAGGTGAGTGACTGCATGGAAGGAGGTGACCAGATGTCTCGAGGGTCTTTTTAGCAGAGAAGGGAAGGCCAAAGCATGGATTTTTTTTTGTCATTAGAATTTCTAGATGGAATCATATGCACATTGGGAGTGTGCCCTGGAACGATGAGCTAGTAATTGTTCACTAAGGGAACAACTAGCGTAAGGATCATAGCACTAGAAATTGGATACAGGTTGACTTTGGTAGTGTATTATGTACTTCCTGGGAAGGAGGTGAATCCTGGTATTACTTTGAGGGTGGAGGTGTAAGCCTCTAGATTCCCTTGTTGTTGATACAGGCATCATATCCTTTTATTTTTTGGTTGAGAAAATATGCATGTGTATATGTGTTAATTATTGTAAGTATTGTATTGAGTTGTATTTATAAAGGTCCATAGACAGTATGGTTATTTTTTGGTTGAAGAAAAAGTGCATAATTAGATGTGGTTGTTATTGTAAATACCATAATTAGTTTTGTTATAAATCTCTAGTAAACAATATTATTGACATGTTTGAAACTGGTTTTTCATTGTAAATATTGCAACGAGATGGATTATAAAGCTCCAAAGTTGTATGCATTTTGTTTTGAATGGCTTTGTTGGTTGTAGGTGTCATAGAACATCGAGGATGGTGTTCCCTTGAGGGGAAGGGGTCTGTAATAACCCCGAGTTAAAAGTTCATATAATAAAATTTAATAAAGGAAAAATATGACCATGATCAAGGGACATGTATTCCAAGTTGAATGTTGGGAAAAACATCCTAGTGGGTGTTCATTTCGGTTTATTATGCCTAAGGAAATTAGCAAGGTAATGGCTAAGGCTTTGGAAAGGAAAAAGAGTATTTTTGGCATTTATTTATGAAAATAAAGGGAATTAGGAGAAAAGGAAGGTGAAAGGTCACAAGTTGCATGTGAGGACGAAATTAAAGGGAAAATAGAGGAAATTTAAGAAAAAGAGTCATCAATGATAAAAATGATTATGGGGATCATTTCACAACCTTTTGTCAGATCAGTTTTAGAATTTGTCTGGGGGAGGAGAAGAGAACCAAGAGGAGAAATAAAGCAAGTAAGAAAAGGAAGGAAAGGAAAGCAATGAAAAGGAAAGGAAAAGTAAAGGAAGGATAAGTAAATCAAAGGAAGGCAAGGATAAAGCAACTTCAGCAGGAATACTTGAAAGTAACAGGTTGCATGTATGATTTCCTAACCGGTTTTGACATGCATGATATGTGCGTGTTGGTATTTGGTTCTTTTTTTTCTGTTGGCATGAATTTATCGAGTTTTGAAAGTGGATTTTAGCCTAGCCTTACCATTTATGGATAGTCATTGTGTGATGGGATTGTTCTCGGTTTGAGCTTTGGATTGCTAGAATATTTTGGATACAGGTGAGGTGGTCTCAGGAAAATTACCAAAGGCCTATGAATCCCTTGATCGATATTGGAGGGATACACAGTAAATCCTGAGGCTGGAGACAGGAAAATTCCTCAACATATTGGTGAAGAAATTCTGAGGCATCCAAACTCAGTTTGGTTTTGTGACCTCGACACGGGTTTAGGTGAGATCACAGTATAGTGAGAGTGGAGGTTGTTTAGCCTCTAGTTTCCCTTGGATTTTTTTGGATTGATTTATCCCATGATATCCCCCATTCACGCTTGGAATATGGCATGGGGGTTATTGGCTGAAATAAAGAATATTTTCAACCAAACTATCGTCGAGTGGAACGTGGAAGTCCCGAACCTGGTCGGTTTTTCATATGTTCAATAAAAGCTAATTTTCTCTTGATTTTGATAAGGAAATGTACTTGTTATTATGTGGATTTAAACGATTTCATATTTTTTTTATTTATCTGGTTATATGTTGGTTATAAGCATGGTTTTATGACATAGCTTAGTCATGGATATTTTCATGTTTTAGTTGTAACTGAATGAATAATGAATGCAAGACCTAATTTGTGTTATGACAGCTAATGTGAGAAGTTTGTCTCCCTTCTTGTTAAACCTCAAATAATTTTTTAGTCCCTTATATTCATACTTGCATTCATGACCTGTAGGTTCCATATTTACCAATTTTTTGAAAAAAAATCAATCCTAGCTAGGGATGGTCAGGTCAAGTCCTGGTTTCATTTTTTGGTTTACAAGAATTTTTTCTATGTCATTTATATTCTCTAGAAGTTTCATTGAATTCTGGGAAGATACCTGAGTCTTGGCCCTAAAAGTGGCACAGAATTCAGAGTCACTAGCATAGAACTAAGCAAAAAATTCCATAGTCACATGGAGGGAGGCTTATGGGAGTGAATGGGTACCCATGGTCACACAAAGGCCTTGGAAAGGGAGAAAATGGGGCTCTAGGTAAGGGAAAAGTTATTTTCCTTATGGGTTGGACACTTGAAGGGGTTGGGCTACTCCTAGAGGTCCTGTGGTACCTAAGGGAAGTCAATAAGGTCTTAAGACATCGTCTCCATTTCCTTAAGGTCATATAAGAGGTTGTGTCTTATCACAATGACCCTCAACTCATGTTTACCCTGGGAAAGTTGGTGGAAGCGGGTAAATGTGGGAGGAGTATGTTACAATATGCCCCATATTCATGGATGCATTTTCCATCTGTAATTAAATTCACTCCCATGCCACTCTTTAACTAAAGGGACCCACCCCAGATTTCGATCGAAATTCGACTCATGATGGAGTCTGACCCAAAAATTATTTTTTCCATCTCGTATACCCAACCTTAGGCCACTTATTTGGGCCTCTCAAGGGTTTCCCCTATTGGGCCCCACCTCAAATGGCCTCACTTAAACTTTTTTCTATTGAATCCATATTCATCTGAAATTTGGTTCCCACGCAAAGTATGTCACAAATTTTTTGGATATATGGATTCTTGTATATGGTTGGATCACTTGAATTATGGCTGGCCCAAATTCTCTTGGATAGAATGTTAATTCCTACCTATTTCAAGTCAAAAAAAATTATGGTTTTCCTTATGCAATTCAAAGAATTGACCAAGGTTCTCCTAGGAACCCTGCCCTACCCAATTCACCTACATTCATAGGAATACATTCTTATATCATTCATGAAAAATCCAAGTGCTAATGATAGACATATTACACTCATAGAGATGTGAATCCACGTATTATCAAGCATTTAACAAGTCAATCCATGGCTAAAAATACTCTATGATTTTGACTATAGCAACACCAAATCCTTTTATTGAGTGGATTTGAAATATCATTATCAAATGCCTTGGTGTATCATGTGCTATTTCAATATTAGTCCATGAGTATAGAAAGCAATGATCAACCATGTACAAGAGAAATCCATGTTAATACATAGCCTGCCATATGAAACTCTTTGACTATAGAATTCCTAAATTCTTAGACAACAAAGACTCCTTGATAGTTATAACATCCAAACCATGGAATTATAGACACCATAACAGTTTAATTGGGTTCATTATACACCCATACAAAATCATGTAAGTAACTCTACAACTCAGGAAATATAGTAGGAACTACAAGGATCTACAAGTCCCTCACACCATGAAAATAATAATACAAACCATCTCATTTCAAATACACAGGAATGCATATTCCTTCATTAATATCGTTGATACACATGTTATCATAAAACAACATTATTTATCTTTCAAAGTGCAACAGGTATGCCTAGAGATACAATTAAACAACTTATCGTATTATCTGAATGGGAAACTAAAAGAGGGAATTCAACTCTCCTCCTAATCGTGGGCCAAATACACTACCATTATTTCTTGCAGTTAACCACCCTCAAGTTAGATTCAGAGCCTGAGAAGTGAAGTTATCAAGGCAAATTCGCACTACTCAAGTTAACAAATCACATGGGAATCCAGAGCACACAATGCTTCTACCTAACACCTAAAAGTCCAAAGTACATAGTGTATCCACCCAAACAACATTTCAAGGAATTTAGAGCACATAATGCTCCACACAAATAAATACTTCTGGGAATCCATAGCACACAATTATCCACCCAAATAAACACTTCAAGGAATCCAGAGCACACAGTGCTCCACCTATTCAATCACCATAGGAATTCTGAGATCAGAGTATGTGTCACTACCTATTACACCCACAAGAATCCAAAGCACTATCCAGTGGCTCCACTTGATAAATCACACAAGAATACAAAGCACTCTCCAATGGCTCCATCTATTGTTCCTCTCTCTTAATTGAACTTTTGCCTTCATTTCCTACACTTACTCTCCATTTTATTTTCTATGCATTCTCCTTGATTTTTCTCATGTTGTCCTTCTTGTCATCCCCTTTTTCTTCATTTCCTTTTATTTTTCCTTTTCAACCTCCTATTGCATGTTGACCAAAGCCAACATTTCCCACGAGAACAGGATTGGATTGTTCTTTTTCTAAGGTTCACATATGCCATTTTAATGCCTATACAACTTGCTTTTAAATTCAAAGGCGATATGGGTGGAAATTAAATTCACTTCTAAGTTTCGTTATTTCTCCAAGAAATTCCCAGGAAACTTCTCCTCTCAAGCTTTGAATTTGTGTCTACTCCTTAGTCCAATATTTTTTGTATTTTTCATAATTATTTAAAATTGCACATGAAAATATGTACATGATGGTTCAACTAAAAAGGGTTGTTACAGACCCCATCCCCTTACAGGAACATTGTCATCGGTGTTCTATACCGAGACACAGACTTTACAGTAAGCTTTATATATACAACTCATTTCAGATTTACATTTATATTTTCTTACCTTCCAAAAAAAATGGGTATGATACCCTCATATGGTTAGCCATTTCCCAAGTGGCTCGATGTAGTCCAAATTTCCTCCACTACACCTTAACATGCTTGATTACTTGATTTCAGAGTGTGTTTTTCCTCCAATGTAGAATGCAATATGGTAATGGTTGGAATTCACCCCCATATTCCACCTGTATCATAGACCAATCAACAACATGACTAGTATCATACACATAACATTTAAGCAAATAAATATGTAAAAAATCATGTGCCTTCACTTTGGGTGGCAAGGCCAATCTATAGGACACTGGAAATGGTCCAAACAATTTGGTTTCTAGCTCTACAAAATAACCAATTTTTAGTGAAACTTTCCTTGGTATGATGTAGAGATAAACATGTTCTCTCACTTGGAACTTTTTATGCATTCTTTTTTTATATGCATAACTCTTTTTTCTATCTTGAGGTGTTTTAAATTCTTCTATATAGTATTTATTTCCTATTCCATTTCATTCAGCATATCAAGTCCAAGAAACACCATGTTCAATGGGTCATTCCACTTGATGAGTGTATTACATTTCCTTCGATACAGAGCCTCAAAAGGTCTCATTTGCAATGATTCTTAGTAACCATTGTTGTAGGAAATTTCTACCAATGGAAGAAACTCTTCCTACAGTTTAAGTTGATGCATGACATACAGTTTTCGAATGTCCTCTGATAGCCTGTTAACTCTTTCATTCTATCCATATGTTTTAGGATGGTACATTGTACTGAAATCTAAATTTGTCCTTAAACTGCAAACAATTCTTTCCAAAAATTCGGCATCCCTTTCAGAGATGACCTTCTTGGATATACCATATATTCTAAATATCTCTTTCATAAAAATGTGAGAAATATTGATTTCCTTGTAAGTGGATTTAATAGCTACATAATGAGCCACCTTGTCAGCTTATCTACAACCACCATTATGGAATCATGCTACCTATAATTCCTTGGAATTCAGGTGATTAATTCCATATAAATGGAATCCCACTTCCATTCAGGAATGGGTATTGGTTGCAACAATCCCACTGGATGTCTACTTTCCACTTTCACTTGCTAACACTCCAAGCATCTATAAATATATTTGACCACATTTGTTTTCATGCCTCGCCAATAATATATAATTTTTCATGAGCCCCACGGGGGTAGGCGAGTTGGTAATCGAAATGCGTTGAAGTTTGTTTGTAAGGCAAACCCGACAGGAGGTCACGAGTTCAAATCCCCCGGACTAAAGCGGAGCGTGTGGAGAGGGGCGGGCACATGTTCCCAGTGGGTATAGTGGTAGCGGTCAGAATCGACCCCGTGTAATGTGAGTCGCGAGGCTGCCCCAATTTCCGATCCCACTGTAAAATATATATATATATATATATATATATATATATATATATATATATATATATATATATATGTAATTTTTCATGGTTGTTATCATATTTTTTATATCTATAACGGAATGAGTATGGTATTTTATGAAATTCGTCAAATATGAGCTTCTTCAATTCTCCCATGTAAGGTATATACCCCCTACCTTTGAATTTAAATTTTCCATCCTGTGTGAGGGAATAATTCTTACCCAATGCCCCATGTGGTTCTTGCTGCAAGCATTCTCTCACTTGCTTGTAATGCTCATCATGATGCATCGCCTCTTTAATCTTTTCTTGGAATTCAACTTCACAAACACTAATGGATATCACATGAAACACTTGTAGCCTTCTATTGAGAGCATCAACTACTTTGTTTTCTTTTCCTTCGATGTTCCTAATTTCAAAATCAAACTCACTAATCAAGGCTAGTCAACTTTATTCACTCGCATTAAATTTGGGTTGATCAAATAGATACCTGAACATTCCATGATCTAACATCAAGTTAAACTTTATTCCCAAACAATAGTGCCTCCACATTTTTACTGCATGCACTATAGTTTCCAATTCCAAGTCATAAGTGACATAATTTCATTCATTCTCATTCATATTCATGGACTCGTAACAAATTACCTATCCCTCGTGCATGAGGACTCCATTGATCCTTTCCTTACAAGCATCTCAGACAAACTACAAAATCTTTTTCTGGATATACTATCCTCAACATGGGTGCATGCATGAGCATATTTTTTAACCTCTTAAAGTTGTCTACACATTTTGTTGTCCATTGTAATTTAATTCCTTTCTTTCACAACGTTGTGATTGGGTGACCAATATTTGAAAATTTTTGGATAATCCTCTGGTACTAATTGTCCAATCCCATGAAGGCTATAAATTCTATTAAATTCTAAGGAGTAGGCCACTCCATAATGGCTTTGATATTTTCTGGATCTACTGCTACTCCTTCCTTGGAAACGATATGTCCCAAATACTAAACCTGTGACTGGAAGAAATAACACTTGAAAATTTTGGCATAGAGCTTGTGCTCTCTCAGTAATTTCAATACTATTGCTAATTGTTTTTCATGCTCCTCATTGGTTTTTTAATTAATCAAGATGTCATCGATAAACATCAATACAAACTTGTCCAATTATGGGCTGATAAAATTATTCATTAAACAAAAAAATGTTGTTGGGATGCTTTTCAGTCCAAACAACACAACCACAAATTCATATTTCCCATACCTAGTTCTAAATGTTGTCTTGTGAATATCCTCATCTTATATTCATACATGATTGTATCCAGACCTCTAGTCGATATTTGAAATTATGGTATCCCCTCTCAACTAATAAAACATGTCGTCAATCCTTGGAAAAGGGTACCTATTCTTTGTGGCGGCTTTATTTAATTTTCTATAGTCAATGCAAAGTCTCAAAATTCCATATTGTTTCTTTACAAATAATATAGGTGCTCAAGGGTGATACGTTGGGTATAATGTATCCCCTATCCATCATTTCTTTTAATTGTAATTTTAGCTCCACTAGCTTTGATGTACTCATGTAATATGGCGCTCTTAACTTCGGCGTTGTTCTTAGCAACAATTCGATTGAGAAATCGATTTCCCTTCGTAGCTTCAATCTTGAGATTTCTTCAGGAAACACATCCTCAAATTTCTTTAAAATCGAGCACTCTTATAAACTATTATTGTTTAATTTCTAACTCAATGGTCACTTGGAAAACATATAGTTCACATCCCTTCCGACTGCACTGCTTCATTTGCAGCGCTGGTATTTTCTGAACTATCATTGGTTTTATTTTTTCTTACAACATCACATTTTCCCCTTTGTCCCTGAGACATTTGATTTATTTTTTGAAGAAATATATTTTGTTCTTGTGGCCCTCCATCTAATCCATGTTGACTAACATGTTGTATGATCCCAATGGTAGTAAATTCAAATATGGATGTGTGGGCATGTCGTTTATTACTATTAGGCTTGACCTCACCTCATTTTTGACTCATCCGGATCGTGGTGATAAGATAAAGGAACCATGATTTCTAAGAGAGGAGGATAGAAAAATGAATAGCTTCCAAGAAACTAAAAAAAAAAAATTTAAAAATAATAATAATAATAATAATTAATTAATTAATTTAATTAAATAAAAAATGAAAAATTAAATAAAAATTAAATAAATAAATAAAATAAAATAAAAAATTAAAAGCAAATTCACATTGAATACATAAGAATTTATTATATGAGAGAAAAAAAATTACCATTACATTTTGGTGGACAAATTTGTCCTTTAACAAAGTGAGGCCCATTATTTATACCCTCCTTGAGTTTCAATACCATGGGTGGATGCCACTTTCCATTTGTATCAATCCTCCCCCTTAGGAAGCAATGGTCCCCATTGCGTGAATTTCCCTCCTCATAGGCTTTTCTTTAATCCAAGCCAATGAAGAGAAGGGTTTTATGTGGTTTACCCATAACCATGTGTTTGTGGATTATCCAAAGCCAAGTTTTGTTGAATGCAAGGGTTTTGTGTGGCTAACCCATAACTGTGGGTTTTTGGATGACCCATAACCATGAAGAACAAAGGTCTGAGCATAGAGGTACCCTATAATTCATGTGATCCAACTATGATATTGACAATGTATGGCCTAGGAAACAGAATTCGATGGAAAGGGTTTCGTGTGGTTGACCCATAATCATGGGTTTGTTGCCGACTCATAACCATGATGAACAAAGGTCCAAGGATAGAGATACCCTATAATGCTTGCGAGCCAGTGAGATAACTATTGATTTTTGTAACTATCATCGACCTTCATAATGTATATTTTAGTTCTTAATATATTTTTTATCATGTTATTCATGCTAGAAACAAAAATAAAATTTAAGATACATGTTCTTCATGTGATTGAAAAATAAGAAAATTTGAATTTGTAAAAGATAATTTTTTTCCTCCAAAAATTTAAAGTCAGCCTCCTCCTAGTCAAGTCAGCATTCTCAAGTTGGTTCAGTTGAAGGACACATCCATTCACACCATAAAATCCTATAAATAAGATCTAATTCGACCTCCCTCAAGGCTTGAATGAAGTTCACAAATATCTGAGGCAAAAAGAACCTAGTCTAAGGAAAGAACAAAGTCTATAGCCATTAGTAAAGGTCTGAGGAATACGAAGTATTCTGAGGTAGAAAGAAAATGTAGTCTATGAGAAAAGGATCTATTATGAGTCAGTGAAGAAGGCTATCTCTGAGTACAATGAAGATCATATTAAAGCCTTCGAAGTGGCATCTATGAGGACCAACGAAATAACATTTCTGAGGCAAGGTCAGAGTTCTATGGTAACATGACTTAACTAGGAGGATGGACCAAGTTTGACCTAGTTATTGACTCAAATGTATCTCTATTGAATTGAATCTTTCTCTATTAAAAAGGTTGTTAGGTTATTAGAGAAAGTTTGAATTCTAAAATGGTCCTCCTAAGGAATATTATAAAATAATAGTGTAAATAATGAAATAATATTAGATTACCTCATCAAGTTTTGGAGGAATCAACATGGTATCAGAATTATGGATGAAAGAGTAGCCTCAACCTTACCACTAGGGCTTGATTTATAAACCCTATTTTGAAGTTTTGTCCTTAAAAGGAAGTTGTATGGATCCAAAATACTTGACCAATATCTAATCATCTAGGATCTAGAAAGAATTAAAATTATAGGGTGAAATTTTATCATGTTCCAATTACCTTAAAATCTCGATAATATCAAGAGATACGAAATTCTCAGAAGGTTGCCTTAGTCTGCATAGATGGTTAAATCCACCACCAAACAATATTAAAAGACCAAAAGAATAATTTCAAAGTCTGAAATGGCTTATGAAGCCTTGATTAAACATTTAAAGGAAGATTGAAAAGGGTTAAATATCAGGCTAGATCCTAACTTTATATCTTCTATGCTCTGTGGAACTCATACCATAAGAAAGACAAGATATGAGATGGTAAAGGAATCTCAACCCTAGTTTCATATTGATAATTCAAGGACCGGAGTCCTATCTTAGAACCTAAAAATGAAGTCATTTTAGAAAATTTCAGAGGTTCAAGAACCTCAATATGTTATCCAAGTAGTCTCAAGCTATTAAAGTTCGAGGGAGATCGAATAATTTTGGACTAATGTCATATTTAGAAGAAGAATGAAAAAATGTTAATGATCTAATATTGTATTGAATAACAAATAGTTTTATAGTCTTGGAGATCATAAGATATATAAGGTGTAGAAATTAAACTTGGAGTTCAACGAAAGTGAAATAATGACCACTACAGTCCAAGGTTTGAGGTATGTAAGTGTTATAGGTCAATTTGGGCACCATTCCCAATGGCCTGGTTAAACTGGACATCATCCCCAAAACCAATGAAGTAGGTTCTATCATCCCCTATCATTTCAATTGCTACAGGCCCTAGGACAAAGAAAAAGAAAAAATAATCCATGACTTCCATTGCAAGGTTTCCAAGATTTTAAGTACATGTTATATCACCTATGAGCTCACCAATGCAGCCTCTCAAGGGACTAACTACTTTTCATATGCAGTTAACTCCATTCAAAGGTGCTCTGCAAAGCACTTCCCAACATTCAAGAGTGTGCTGGTCAATTGGGAGCGAAATTCTCATTGTTCCGGAATCTCCAAATGGCCAGTGCCTTCTAGAATATTCCATATGTGTCAAACTTTGAATCCATGTGTTCATCTAACACCTCTGAGCTTGGGAACATGTCTTGCCTATTATTAGAAAGTCATTGATTGAGAAACTACCTTCAGCTGTTCTATAAATTGAGCACATATCCTAGTGCTTGAGGAGGACGAAATTTCGTAAAGAAATGTTGTTGAATTATCAATTGAGTATTTGATTTGAGTGATATGTTGTTGGAGAGATGTTCATTTTGATGAGGCTAGGATGATGCTAGAGTTGGTGACATCAAATCAATCACTGGTTGTAACCTCCCCCTTCTATCCATTAATAAATATTGCTACTCATTTTCCCACATATGTATTTGTATATGTTTATATCTTTCATATCATGGATTCTTAGCTAATGTATATGTTTCATGTTTCATTGATTTAACTGATTAAGGTAATTAGCCATCTGTATATTGAAATCTCTTTGTTGTTTAGTGTTCATACTTATAGGAACTAGTCTAGTGATCAAAGTTGGATTGGAAGCTACAGCAAGAGTGACAGAAGGAGAATAGGAAGCGCTTAGACCCCAAGTAAGTTTCTCCATATTTCTATGTGTCTATTTACTCTTAGGAAAAGTGTCTGCAAATTATTTGATCTATTTTTCTAAATGCATAGTGCCACATCTAGGGAATGTGTTTTATCTGTAATTCATAATTCCGCATAAAAAATTGGTGACTCCGCTGGGGAGTTTTCCTTCATCCTTTTTGGGTGTTTACCTCTGATTATCCACCAAGTAGCATCTACTCTCCATTACTAGGCTTTTGAAACAAATAATTGCATTAGAAGTGTGTTTAAGTAGCTTGAATTTTGTTCTCTGTTGCGCTAAACGCACTGTTTGTCAAGACACAGTGCTTTGCATAGCATTGTCTCCCACTTAGGGGTGCTTTGGAACGCACTTTATCCCCTTAGAGACTGCGTTCCCCCCTAAGCCAACCAAATTCCCTTTTAATTTTTCATTGCCATCACATTCAGCCTTTGTTTGATGTGTTTTCAATTGTCTGACACCTCATAGAGACCAATGAATATGCCTGAATCTTCCTCCTTTGAAAAGTAAGTTTGTTCAATGTCTCTTTAAGTGTTTTTCTTTATTATTGAAAAATAAAATTCAAAGCCTTTTTATTTCTGCATTAGATCCATTTGTTTTCATAAAGGAAATTGTCGTTAAATTCTTCGTTTCCTATAGGAAAAATTGTAGTCCCATTCTTCATTTTTCCTAAAAGATAAATTGTTGTTAAATTCATCGTTTCTCAAAGAAAAAAGCATTTGTTTTTGTTGATTTGATGCATATAGTTTCCTTTTTGCATTCACATTAAGGGGACTGAAAAGAAAAACCTGCATTTTTATATAGTGGATTGTGTGTTTTGCATAGGAACAAATTAGGAAAGTTGCATATTAGTTTGTGCTCTTTGTTGTTTTCTCTCAAAATTCATTTCTCTTTCCCTTTAGTAGCTAATATTTTTATTGAAAAAGCTAAAATTGAAAAGTTTTCTTATCATTTTAGTTTGCATTTTAGGACTTTCCATCACATCATTGCGGTGAACCTTGAAAGGCAAATTGATAAAAAAATATCAACTTAAAATTTACGTCAATTTACCTAAAAAATCATTGGAACCATAACGATAACATTTAGAAGGTCTGGGCTAGAGACGTGTTTCGGCGTCGTAAAACATAGCAGTTGTCGTTAATTTTTTTTGTTACATTCCAAGTGTGATACCTCACTCCACGTACAAAAGTATATCGTAGCTCATCCACGTACCTTCGATTATATCAGGCAGTGTTATAGTACGAAAATTATAAAGGGGTGCTCTCACTATGTGGTTTCACATTAGACAGTGCTAATACGGACTTGGGCCTCCACGTAACTTCGGGTATATTTGGGAGGACAAATTTAGGTTGCTATCCATCCATAGTGAACCGAGTCAGTTGCCTAGTAAATTGTGATACACCAAACACAGCATTCGGGGAGATTTCCTTCCTGTACTTTTTAGTTCGCCAGGAGGTATTCTGCAGTTCACGGTTTCTTGCTAAACCTTTTGCCTAGCATTACCCTTTTATTTTGTTTTTTTTTTTTTGGTCATAAAATAAACCATTCATCATGGAAGAATAAAATCCCTTTCTCCGTCGTTCACATAGACTTGCATTGAAACCACCTTTACCACCGGAAGTCACTTCTGGTCGGCAAAGGCAACATCACTCTATTGAAACTAGTACCATCAATACCTCTGGTGAAGCATCATCTTCCCATATACCAGAGTCGGCACAAATTGTTTCTAAAAATCCTGGTTCATCTACTATTGTCGAGACAGATTCCTCATAGCTACATGGGGACATGATCCATCCAATCAGTAAGACCATACCTCCCGAACTTGACGTTGTTCAACTAGAAGTTGATCCAGATCCTGTCTCTTTTTTTCCAGAACATCCGTATCCCGAATTTGAACGACTAGAATTTGTTCCTGTATCAGTCACCCCATGATCTATTTTAGCCATTGAGTCTCCCATATCGCGCAGTTAACCTCCTAAAATATACTTTGGGCCTGACGGCGAAATCCTTCCACCTGGTTTAATTTCGATTGAAGAAATCCCACAAGGAAAAACACCTTTAAATCCAACCCATTTTGGGGAGGATATTTACCTGTACGATTATTTTCCTCAATCACCATCCTCTGCTTCTGTTTATCATGTACCTATTCAAGTTCTCATCGATTCAAAAGGGTATACATTTGGTCAAGTAACCATACATAAACCAACATCTTCGGTTGGACCATATGTTCTGATTGCGTCAGCACCTACTCTCGCTACCTCGTCAATGTTCACAACTTCACCAGAGTCATATTTACATGGTGGCCCTATGGTCCCATCAGGTTATAAGTATTAAGCTAAAAAAAATTTTGGTGCATCTTCAAACCCATGGATGTTACCAATGTAATATTTTGGTATTCTAACTAGTAAACCTATAGTGAGCACTGAACGGTTTGATCCTTTATATCCATCATTAGTGAAATATCAATCTAGTCCATCTGGGTCTATTCCATCCAGTACCATCTCAACTGGACTCCCTACATTTGGAGAACAATATTTTATGTTTTATTATACTCCTCATGCTGGGGGGGAACCTATGGTAACCCACTTTGACAGTACTCCGTCGTTTTTTGGTCAACCTAATGTCAAAATGAATGTTTTTCAATGGCATCCCACTCGACCTATCCAACCACAAACAATTGTAAACTCTTATCAACCGGTTCAACCCATTGCACCCACATCATTTCCACTTGTTAATACATCTTTACCCCTATTACAAACTCAAACTGTTGTACAAAATTTTTTTCAAGCGGGTCCTTCAACTCAATACCCTCAAGTATTTGGCCCTTAGACTCCAACTCCTTCGGCTAATTTAAACCAACCTATACCCAGAATCATTTATTCACAAGATGGACTACCATATTATGGGATGCTACAGCCACAACCAGGTTATACCTATTCTCAAGAGAATCCAAGTTATTCTAATTTGGGTTATAACATTGGTAGACATACCCCTTGGCAGCCACAGGTGCAAATGCCTCAACCTTCATTTCCACAAGTATCGTACCCAGGTTCTGGTCAACAGAATCCTCAAGCGTTTTCCTATCAAAACAACCCCTATCTGGGTTACCACCAACAGATTCCTTATGTTGGTATTCAAAGGCCTATTTCCCAAGCAATTCCATCATACCATGGCTATGCTTAACCCAACCTCAATCGACAGTTTCCCTTTGTTACAAATTTAGAGTTACCAGATTTAAATCAGCTCACCAATGATCCAATCAACTATGCTCCTTGGTGGCTGGTAATACCTCATAAATTACCCTCGAATATTCCTAATTTCAATGGACACTCTGGAGAAGACCTGTCGACTCATGTTATGACTTATCATTAGTGGTGCTCATCAAACTCCCTAAATGATGACTCTATTCGACTATGTCTTTTCCAGCATACGCTCACTGGTCCAACTGCAAAATGGTACATTGAATTACCTAGAGCTTCTTTTGATAATTTCACTACCCTAGTTATTGTCTTTTTGACTCACTTCCAGTTACCCATGCGATATGAAACTCAAATGGAACTCTTGACTGGTTTTAAACAGAATAATGCTACTCACATTTCTGATCATATTTATGAGTGGCGTCATTTTCGTATAATGGTTAAGACATTTGTTCCTGATCATCTCCTTCTTGAGTGGTTCATTAAGTCCCTATTACCATATATAACTGATGATGTGGCTAAGGGTGGCGTCGTCACTTAAGAGAAGGTCATTTCTCATGCCCAATATTTAAACTTTATTTATACTCAGTCTGTCATGCTCTACGAGAAAATTCCTAACGCACTGCGATCTAATTTTAATGTTCCTCCATCAAAGGACTCTCGTGCCTGAGATGGTATGATTGGTACTACAAGAACACATCATAATATTTCATTTGATCCTACGCTTTCTTCAGAAATTAATGTCATGTCATTTGACAAAGGCAAAAGTGAAAAGCAAAATGGAAGTAAGAAAAAAGGGAAATCAAAGAAAAAGAAAACTTCTAACCTGCAGGAAATATCATCTGATCAATCATCTGTAAATCAGAAACCTCATTATCCATGCATAATCTATAATGAGGAGCACTTTTTTCGGGACTTCCCTCACCACGCTGAAGTCTCAAAAATGGTTAAAACTTCACATGCATCAGCTGTATTGACAGATTCGTTTCCAAATCCGGACACAAATTTGGTTGCTTCGGATCTAGCTTCTAGTTCCCAAGTTCTTATGCTATCTGTCACAAATCCATCGAAAAATATTTTGGTGTCAACACGTAATAAATATTACGGTAGTTAGGCCATTGACCAACCTACTACCTCGACCACGAATCTGTCTATGGAATCGGTACCACCACCTGCTATTCCTGAATTGACAATCAAGCCACCGAAGGGAGTTGTTCATAAATCAACATATAATCCTCGAGCAAAAGCTGCTCAAAATTATAATATAGTTGAATATTTGGCTCAATCTCCTTCAACTATGTCAGCTTTTGAGGTATTACAAAATTTTCCGTCCCAAAAACAGGGTTTGTTGTCGACAATTGGTGGAATTGATCAGACTTCTTCTAATCTCGTAGTATTTAATCATACATGCTATGTGCTACAATTACCAGCAGAATTGGCATTATCCATCCAATTAAATGTTCTCAATCACCTTGTTATCGTACCATTATTGATGAGGGAGCATCTACGTGCATTATGTCTCTAAACTGTTGGAACTCACTTGGCTCGTCGCGCTTATCTCAATCATCAACAACATTGAAGGCTTTCGACGAACGTACATATAAGCCTTGCAGTATTATCAATAACCTACATGTAGAACTAGGGGTAAAAACAATGAATGTTGATGTTGAGGTCGTTGACGGAACCCTTGACTACAATATTCTACTTGGAAGGCCATGGGTATATGCTATGACTGCAATTGTTTCTACATATTTTAGAATGATCGCCTTTCCATATAAAGGTGTTATCACGATCATCAATTAGCTATCCTTCTTTTCCTCCAGTTCCCAAGTAACTGGAAGTGTTTTTTTTGTTCACGCACCGCAACTCGCACTTCAAAACATTGGTTTAGGACTCTTAAAGGATTCCACTCTCATGGGAACCTTTACATTACCACCACCTATGAAGTCGGAAGAAATTTCAAGTCTAGAGACCTGCTACATGATCTCTTCCACTCCATCTAGCTTAAGGAAGAGTACGGGTGATTTTGAAGTTGTTACGTTAGATGAGTTTCTATCGCCCAACCCTATTGAGCTGGCATAGCATTCAATCTATCTGGCTTGGGCAGTGAATTCAAAATCATCGTCATCGATTGCTTGGGTTGATCATTCCTTAGATTTTGGTACTCCATATGATCCTTTTTCCTCAACTTTCTTGGAAGGTGAGAATATTTTGGAAACCATGATGTCAGAAGGAGAACCATGGGAAGATTATCATCATCATTCCCATCTTCTTGATTATGAATAAAATAATCTTAGTGAACTATATCACCCATCAATAAAAAATTTCTTTTTGAATTCTTTTCCTATTAATGCAATCGATTCCGAGTGAAATTTTTCAGATATTAAAGAAACCATTTCTATCGATATTTCGACCAAACCTGGTGTTGTAGAAAACATCCATGTCGGTGTATCTTGTTCACCATCAGAACTCGAAACAAATTTCTCTCTCTTTCGTGAATTTCGTGATGTATTTGCTTGTTCTTACAAGGAAATTCCAGGCATAGATACTAGTATCATTGAATACACTATTAATATGTATCCTGATGTCAGGCCAATACGTCAACGCCTTCGTCCTGTTCATCCGAAGAAGGTTTCTTCCATTAAAGTAGAAGTTGAAAAAATTTTGCGTGATGGTTTCATTTACCCTATTCCGCTAACTGAGTGGGTTTCCAACATCATTCCTGTTATGAAAAAACAAGGAACCATCAGAGTGTGCGTCGATTATCGGGGTGTCAATCTTGCTTGTCCAAAGACAACTATCCCACTCCCTTTATCAACCAGATTATTGAAGATTGTGCTGGATGCAAAATATTTTCGTTCATGGATGGATTTTCTGGCTACAATCAAATCACTATCTGCCCAGACAATCAATAAGACAACATTCATCTTTTCCTAGGGCAAATTCGCTTATCGGAAACTACCGTTTGGTTTAAAGAACGTCGAGGCCACTTTTTAGAGAGCGATGGATTATGCTTTCGATGACATCAAGCACATTTTTCAACCCTATCTAGATGATTTACCTGCGCATTCACGAAATCGGACTAATCACTTGATCCATTTGAGAGCCATATTTTTACGCTACTGACACTACAAAATACACCTAAATCAATATAAATGTGTTTTTTGTGTTGGTTCTAGTCATTTTCTTGGATTCGTCATCTCAAAAGAAGGAATTCGAATCAACCCATTGAAGGTTCAGTCCATTCTTGATTTGCCTACGCCATCAAATTTACTTCTGATATAGAAACTTCAAGGAAAGGCTAACTTCCTAAGGAGGTTCATACCCAACTATGCCTAAATAGCTAAAGGATTTACTCGGCTCTTAAAAAATGGGATTCCCTTCCATTGGATTAATTTGCGCAAGCTTATTTTGATGTTGTCAAGGATACTCTTGTCAGGGCATAATTAATGTATCCCCCCAATTATCAGAGTGATTATTTCGTATATATCGTCGCGGCTGATATGACCATTGCTATGGTATTGGTCCAAGTAGAAAATGGGATAGAACATCTGATATATTACTTGAGTCGTAATCTCAATGATATGGAAGTGAAGTATTTGTACATATAAAAGCTTGCCTTGGTAGTTGTTCAAGTTGTCCAAAGATTTCGCCACTATATCTTGTTCCAGAATACCATTGTCATTTCATATTGCAACCCCATGACTTATATTTTATCACGTCATTTGCTGGGGAGAAAGTGTTCAAAATAGATTGTCATTTTGCAAGAATTTGATTTGGAATTCATCAAATCCAAGTCAAAGAAGTCTTTAGTTTTGGTCGAGCTTCTATGTGACCTTCCCTCTGATAGTACTGCTGCCATGTCGAAACGATATATTCCTGATGATTCTCTATTTCTAATCGGATCTTTTGATCCTTGATATGGGGATTTTATCACTTATCTCCAGACCCAGATTTTTCGGCCTGATACCTCTCGCTCTGACTAGTGACGTATTCGATACCAAGCCAAAGATTATCTGATCGTCGGCAATAAATTTTATCATCGTGGTGTCGATACAATTTTAAGAAGGTGCCTCATTCATGAGGAGGCCAAAAAGGTTTTAAATGATTATCATGTTGGGGCTTGTGGTGGACACTTGTTTGGATATGCTACCACGCAGAAGATACTCCACGTCGGTTAATTTTGGCCTAACATATTTCGCGATTGCATCCTCGCGGTCAGAAGTTGTCATGCGTGCTAGATATTTGATCGTAAAATCCACAAACTGCCAGCAACAATGCTTCTTGTTGTCTCTGTGGGACCATTTTCGAAATAGGGCATTGACTTCATGACCTGTAACCCTCATTCGTCTAGGGGGCATGGTTATATTATTGTCGCAGTAGACTACTTTACCAAGTGGGCTGAAGCAATGCCTACATTCAACAACACATGACAAACAACTGCATTGTTTTTCTTTAATCATGTCATTGCACTATTTGGGGTCCCACATGCTAAATTCTCAGATCATGGGAAGCATTTTCACCACCACATGATGACTGAATTAACTTCCAAGTTAGGATTGTCACATGATAATTCTACTCCTTATTATCCACAATCAAATGGACAAGTTGAGGCTATCAACAAGATTCTTAAACATATGCTTCAACAAATGATAGGAGTTCGTAAAAGAAACTAGCATTTGACCCTGTACTCGGCCTTGTGGGTGTATCGAACCATGGTGAGAAACACAGCCAGATTTACTCCCTTTCAATTGGTGTATGGTTGGGAAGCTCTCTTTCCAATCCAATGTGAAATATCATCATTAAAACTTGCAATCAACTTGTTACCTAACACCTCAGATTAAAAAGTGCATCTTTTTAACCTCATCCATCTTGATGAAACACGTCGTGAAGCCCAATTGGTCAATGAAGTGCATAAGAGACGTATAAAGGCGCAATACGACAAAAATGTCCAGCCTCGCATTTTCTCAGAGGGAAACTTGATCCTTCTTTATGATCAAGAAGTCGATGTGATAGGTACAGGGAAATTTAATCCATTATGGCATGGCCCTTATATTTTCAAAATATTTCTTGCTAAGGGTGCCTACGAGTTAGTAGATTACGATGGAATTCCATTGGTGCAGCCCCGAAATGGGTTGTATCTGAAATGTTACTATGCTTAATCATGAGCGTAGTAATTTTTTGTATTATATTGTGTGTGTGTGTGTGTGTGTGTGTGTGTGTGTGTGTGTATATGTGTGTGTGTATTTTTTATTTGCATTCATTGTCTTAGATTGTTTTTTATAGTTTTCTTGACGTTAGTAATCCACTTTACATTTCATCACATATGATTGAATATTTGGAACCATTTTTTGGATATGTTGATGATGCTAGTCGTAGTACGTAGAATCTATCCTCTGCAACGTGGGCCATTTTCGCTTCGAATGGTGAGTTAGTGAGTTTTTAATGGATTTGTATCGGTAGATAGACAAGTAGTATCGCTGAGTATAGTGTGTCGATCGAACTTCTCTCTGATGCCATTTCATTTGGTATTAACCACATCATCATAAGGTTAGAATCACAACTTGTGGTATTACAACTTACTAGTGTTTATACTGTTAGAAA
Source organism: Pinus albicaulis (assembly GCA_034641835.2). Lineage (NCBI taxonomy): Eukaryota > Viridiplantae > Streptophyta > Pinopsida > Pinales > Pinaceae > Pinus > Pinus albicaulis. Next base: position 1,381,033,977 of record CM076578.1, on the reverse strand, counting down.
TCCAACACCACATCGTTTGTTCCTAAGAGTTAGACTTTTGGAAATACATTTTGATTTTATTCAATATCAACACATTTCTAGAAATTTGAACACATTGACTTATTATTTAGCTAATCATGTTATAGATAGACATTTTCAACACATGTAAATATACATTCACATAATTGAATAGTATTGCGCAATAAACGTAGGAAAACACTGAAATCAAATAGATAGATAGTTATAGGTTTTTACAAAAAATTGTGCCCAAGACACATTGGTCATCTAACCTCAAAATGTATGCAACATGTCAAAAGTAAACTAGTGATGCTCATGGTAACATGTTTTAGATTTAGCTATCCTACACAGTAACTGCATCCAGCAGTTAGGAACGCCTATAATGTGGCACTGTAGTCACATGGGTAACTCTTCGATCCAGCAATCCGAAATCCTAAAGGTCAACCCCTCTATGTGCTGCCGAAACTCAGACATAGTCTCAGCCATGTCTAAATCCTGAAGGACTGCTATTCTGACTGCACTCTCTACTGGCTCATCCTCTCCATGCTCTAGTTCCTCCACCAGTTGAACTCAACCAACATCTACATTACATTAAAAATTTAGTATTGGGAAAAATTAAAAATACAAAAACATTGTATAAACCTTAGAAAAATAAAAAACCATGGTCAAAACATTCTTACCTATTTCACCCCACTGAGCGCCTTTTGGTAAAGCTAAGTCTAGATCTCCTCGAAAATCGATGCCTGCATATGCATACTCATCGATGGTCATAACCTGTCGCCTAAACCAGGCGAAGAATGCAGTCAAGAACACAATGGACGATTGGCCTGCATGCCTAGCCATTAGTTCTATCCATCTCTGCATCCTCGGATCTCTAGGGTTAGACACACCCAGTGTCGCATGCTGATGTTGCATCAGTGGAATCTGCTCTAAGGCGAATGAAATGAGGATCGAACCATAATTGAAGTTTTTTTTTCCTTCTTCCCTTTGCTTTGTTTAGTTGTTCTTTTATTTGAGAAAGTACAGCTTCAGACCAGTTGAATACTGTTGGCTCCATGCACTCTAGCGCATACTGCATATATGATCTATTCACTACATGTAGTGTAACGATGTCAGAAAGCTTTGCGATCATGAAAAAAATGGTTCTCAAAGGAAAATTTTGAACTTCACAGATGTTAATTTTCACATCCTTTCTTGGCTTTGCCCCTGGATAGAAATATTGCATAACATAGTCTTTCACTGTCTCTCCTCCGAGAGTAGACCATGAGAGGGAAATATACAATCCTCTCCTCGACAAGTCTATCAGAAAATATACATCCTCCACTGTAATAGGAACAACATTGTTCCTAATTTTAAATGCCTTAATAGTCGGATCCCATGCACGAACTAAGAGCTCCAAGAGTTATATTTGTTGCCTCATCCCTGACTAGCGGAAGTACTTTAATAACCCACAGTCTCTTAGGGCTATTACTGTACCTGGATCATTTAGGGCAATCATATTTTTTTCTTCATCCTCTCTTTCTCTCCAAGTAATCACCAATCTAGTCTGATGAATTCCTGAAACAAAACCATAAGACTCATTAGACTCCTTCTCATGCAAAAAATTAGGAAAATTTTGCGTACAATGCAAGAATCAAGAATGTGAATTACACCCAACGCAGTCTTGAACAAGAGACAGTGTGTTGAATATGAACCTAGGCTTCAATTTAGGTGCTCCGCAATGTAGTTTTCGATGCTCAAGGATGCGTTTCCCTCTTTGGAAAAATAATTTACCCTAAGGGGCCCAAATCCCTAAAAATTTGCAGTGAAATGAAATTAATTGACTACTAAAAGAAAGAGAGGGTTTATGGCACCAACCTGGATCCAATGGCGATGAAAACCACAGAATCAATCACAATCAATGGCTAAAGTTCAGGGCCAAAAACAGGTTAAGAGCTCCAAAATGAAGGTAACTTTCAAATGGTAAAAATGAATCATAAAACTCTTTTAATTAGTCATTTGATTATTTTCAAATAATATTTATTGCTATGACTATGGTTTTATTCTATTTTTATCATGAAATAGGTATTTTTAATCCATTTTATGTTGTTCTGAAAAGGTTTTGCAACTAATGAGCAGATTAGTTTTGCAGATTTATTTCAAGAATGATTTGACCACAAAGCATACTTTTATCCTTATTTTTCTATCTTTGATAAAAATTAAAAATGACTTGAAGCACACTTTTATCTCTTTTTCGAGCTTCGATAACAACGAAAAAGGAACCCCTGGAGTCTTCTTTTAACTCTTTTCAAACTTCGATAATGTGAAAATATTGTCGAGCTCTTGTATTTTCAAGCTCGTAAAAGTAAATGAATTGATATCTACTCAGTATAAGTTTAACCCTTTTCCAAACTGAGATAGATTATTTACGAAAAAAGGAATGCCTTAGTCGAACATGGCTAGGAGGTTCTCTCATATATTATTTTACACTTTTTCGAATCTGAGCGACAACTTTACGAAAAATTACTTATGGAGTTTTCTTTCATCCTCTTTTTCAAACTCTCCAAATATGAAAAAGGACTGGGTTGTCACTGTCGTTAGGCTCGTTAAAACTTAAAATAGCGACAGGCTTGTCGATCATGGCAAGAATCGAGTTTCATTCATCGCTAGACTCATTAAATTATTAAATAGTGATACATTATTCGCTCGAAGGGTTGAATTGTAGATAAAGAATATTTTATCCTCCTCAAGCTTGTTAAAAAATAAAGATGTATTGGTCTACAAATGACCAGGGAAAATTTGGGAAAGTGAACAGAAATTTTTACGCTAGCAAGTCACTCTTAAACATGACACTTCACTTCATTGTTGTGACTGTTTGGGTTGGTTAATATTCTTGAAGGTTCATTCATACCTATGGTTCATCATACCTTCACTTCGGTTTTGGGTCAATGTTGCCAACTCATCTTAGTGTTGCCGATATGTTCAAGAGAAGTCATCCAGTGAATACTCATCCTTCTGCAATAATTATAAACCTTCATTCTCATGACAGCCATCCTTGAACATTGCTATATCAAGTCATATTTTGTCTCTGAAATCAGTAACTCCCATTTCGAAATAAAGTGACTTCCTGTCGACGTCAAATCATCATCCAAGAAGTTCACTTAGAAACATCATCTTCCAGTACCGTGAGGCTTGTTACAACATCAACAAGATCCTCGCTTCCAGAATTTTGACCGAAATATTTTGTTTGGAATTTGACATCAAATCATCTATTCATGCCTTGCAAAATTTAATGCAGTACCTTGAGGGCCATTAACATCAATGGTGGTTCTCTCGCATTTGTTAACAGCTCACATCATTGGTTGGTAATCAAACGATTTCTTACCATGTTCGACTACAAATCATATATTCGCATGGCTAGACTTGTACCTGAACGATCGAGTGAACGAGATAAGAAGACCCCAGATCTAGTTTCATCCATTTGGGCTGTGATTTCAGGATTGGTGTACACATCATCTGTATGGTGACCTTACATACAGATTGTCATCTGAGCATGGGCGTATATCTGTAGACATGTCTGTATTCGGAAACATTCTAATGTAGACGACTTTCTGCACTATGTACATGTTATTCAATAGTTTATGTGTTGAGCATGGTAATTCCTTCCCTCAAAATGTAATGTATTGTATGATTGATGCAGGTCGCCACTTCGCTTTAGTTCCAGCCCATCAAAGTGTAAATAATCTCCTTCAAAAAATATTGTTATTATTATTTTGACTTCATGCTTTAGGGGGGAATTGTTATAGGTTAGTTTGGGAACCATTCCCAATGACCTGGTTAAAATGGACATCATCCCCAGAACTAATGAAGTAGGGTCTATCATCCCCTATCATTTCAGTTGCTACATGCCCTAAGACAAAGAAAAAGAACAAATCATCCATGACTTCCATTGCAAGGTTTCCAAGATTTTAAGTACATGTTATATCACCTATGAGCTTACCAACGTAGCCTCTCAAGGGACTAAATGCTTTGCATATGCAGTTACCTCCATTCAAGGGTGCTCTGCAAAGCACTTCCCAACATTCAAGAGTGCGTTGGTCAATTGGGAGCGAAATTCTCATTGTTCCAGAATCTCCACATGGCCAGTGCCTTCTAGAAGAGTCCATATGTGTCAAAATTCAAATCCATGTGTCCATCTAACACCTCTAAGCTTGGGAACATGTCTTGCCTATTATTATAAATTCATTGATTAAGAAACTACCTTCAGTTTTCCTATAAATTGAGCACATATACTAGTGCTTGAGGAGGAAGAAATTTGGTAAAGAAATGTCATTGAATTCTCAAATGAGTATTTGATTTGAGTGATATGCTGCTGGAGAGATTTTCATTTTGATGAGGCTGAGATGATGCTGGAGTTGGCGACATCAAATCAATCGTTGGTTGTAACCTCCCCCTTCTATCCATTAATAAATATTGTTGCTCATTTTCCCACATATGTATCTGTATATGTTTCTATCTTTCATATCATGGATTATTAGTTGATGTATATGTTTCATGTTTCATTGATTTAACTGATTAAGGTAAATAGCCATCTGTATATTGTAATATCTTTGTTGTTTAGTGTTCATACTTGCAGGAACTAGTCTAGCGATCAAAGTTGGATTGGAAGCTATAAAAAGAGTGACAGAAGGATAATAGGAAGCACTTGGACCTCAAGTAATTTTATCCATCTTTCTGTGTGTATATTTACTCTTAGGAAAAGTGTCTGCAAAGTCTTTGATCTATTGTTCTAAATGCATAGCACCACATTTAGGGAATTTTGTTTATCCGTAATTCATAATTACGCATAATAGTAAGTATTTTTTGGATAGACCGTGTAAAACCAAGCTAGTCTATAACTATGGAAGTTGCAATCCGAAATAATTTGAAAGCATCTCTATTTAAATATAAGCCAATATAAAAAATAAGTCATCATGAACCTCTATAAATAAGGCTAAGAAAGGCATTGATCCATGTGAATGCTTTGATAAATATTGATGATCTTGAAAAAAGGGAGCTTTTCTACCCACCTCAATATCTAGTCTTAAAAAAAAATCTACAATTAAATATGTTTCTATGAGTAATTCATGCTCTACTCAGGCCAAAGTAAAAAGGAGGAATCACCAAAGGAGCCAGATCTACTCCATGTGAATATAAGAAGACAACCTATGGAAGAATCCTAATGAGTCTTTGTGTGAGGCTGAAAGGTTCCAGATGATTCATTGAAGCTCTGTGGTAAGGTTGAATATACTTAAAGTAGCATTGAAATTTCAGAGTGGTTAATATTGAAGAATTCCTTAAAGATATATTATTTGGCTCCTATCTTATGCAAAGTGTACTACAATGTGATATGTTCAAGAGTGAAAGTTAATTTCTTCTAGACCCTTTCGAAAGGGAGGTATGTATCTTAACTACACCATTTTTTAAAATGACTCTTAGGAACTTTGTCAATGAAGAAAAATAGCAATACTTGCATCATGTATTGGTATGCCTTGTTCAAAGAAATGTGTCAATGACCTGCCACACTATGAAAATTAGATGCATTGTATGAAGATATTGAACTAGTATGATGTATTCAAGTATGATATGAGCTATGTATACAGTATTGTAAGTGAAAATGTCTCATATTTCCTTCTTGTAAGAAGTAAAGTAATGAAATTGTTGTAAATACACACAGTATTGAACATTTGAAGATACTACCAAAGGTTGGGTGTTGAAGTATATTAAAAATAATTTTTTCCCATGAATCCTGTTATTGAAATATGAATGGCCAGTCCTCAGGGCCTAAATTTAAATATCATTATCAATATCATATTCTTGATGAAAACAAGTCCTTTGGACATGAAAATATCATGAGGTTGAATCTATATTCAAGGTTAAAGATCATAGTCACATGCAGATCTAGTATTGTCCCATCATTCCAGATCAAGGGCATTGGATGAATCTATTGTCGTTGAGATTTTAAAGAACTGATGACATATGTACTGACTTTTCATTGACGAATGATTTGGGTGCTTGGATTCATTTCTTACACATTTAATAAAGACCTAGATTTTTTTGCTACAATAACAAATCAAAGTTACTTGGACCAAGGTCAATCAGTGGAAAAAATAATGATAAGTTTCATGATGATTCTAGGGTTCCAACATTTTATTGAAATTTTAGGATTTGTAAACCATAGCAAGAAACAAGGCTTGTATAAGAAAAACCTTAGGGTTTAGGGACAAAACCCTAGGATTGGATACTTTTTCTTAAAGAATAAACCCCTACCTCTTGCAAAGGAATAATGACATGGATAAGGTTGATTTTAAAGTTGAATGCAAGAAGGATAAGATCAATGGGGATTTGGAATGTTCTAAAAAGAAAAGTTATGAGAAGAGGACTTTCTGAGAAATAGGGACTTTTGTTGATAGATATTGTCCTAGTCGGGATCTGAGTTAAAAGGGAGAAAACATATCAACAATATCAAAATATGTCTTGATATATGAAGAAATAAATTTGGTGGTGACTTACAAGATGAAGTATACAACAGATGGAAACTTAATAGAAGTAAAAAAAAAAAAATCCTCAATAAGAGGGAGAAGGATATGAAGGGACCATTTTTTTAGTACATTTCTCTTACAAATTTATTATCTTTATGATTTATGTTATTACATTAGATAGATGTAGAAATCATCTTCCTTGATGAAATAAGAAGTGTACATAATAACTACCTCAAGTTTGTAAGGTATATGAAGAAATATTATAAGAATAAGCAAGGCTTTGTACAGACTCCTCTTGGATTATTGGATCAAGGTTGATCTTATATGATTTTTTCTCTTATGAAAGTAGAAGAGCTCATGTGTCAGAAGAAGTTGTATTGACTAGAATATTTTATCTAGAGGGAGAAGTCAAGGCTTCTCTAGGAACCATTGTTTAGCTTCAGAGGGAGTTGACCTCAGAATTTGAAGATGAAATATCTTGACTAGATAGTTGATAAAATCAGTCCCAGAGGGATCAAATCAGGATTACCATGTCAGGTTATGTTTAAGAAAAAATAACTAGTTATGGTAACCAATGTAATCAATATGGAGGACCAAGTGTAGGGAGAAAATTAGTTTCTGGTTGAGTCAAGGAATGTAGTTCAACATGTGTGAAGTACTAGCATGGTACAATTTATCATGGCATAGTCAGTTGTGGTTTGAAATATGTCTCAAATAAAGAATTACAACTACAGTAATTCACATTGGGAAAGGAGTGTTGAAGAAAGAGAGAGTTAGTATATTGCTTTTGTTTGGGATCCATTATGATATTTTGGAAGAGAAGGAAGCTCACACCCATTACACCTAGTGGAAAGAAATGATAGCAGCTATAGGCTCTCAGTGGACCCTATGGCAATGACTAGCTAACTAGAATGCCCTTAAGGCTGCAATGATACTGCCACTAGCTGCAATGGGGCTATGGCTGTCAATGATTAGTTGCACTGACTACTTGGCACAGACTATATAGTAACATCAATAGGGAAGAAATTGATGGTAAGGCGGGTGAATATGATAGGCCTGTAGGGTGCATAATTTTATTAGGTAGGGGGGTAATTTGATAATTTTCTATCTATTTGGACGAATTTTCTTGTTATTTGGATAACATTTATGGTCATATTTTGAACTTTAGGGATGAAAAGGGGCCGGTAGCGAGATAAAGGCTAGATAAATAATATCATTTATATATTAATATTATTACTACTTCCCTCATACTATACGAAGTATTGCTTCGTAATGCACTTGATTTTAAGTAACTCATCTCATGAAATTAGTAGCAATATATAAGCCTTTAAACAAGAAGTTACCAGATATAAAAAAAAAAAACTTGTATATTAGTTAGTTGGAGTATGGTTGTAACACCTATGGCTCTCCTTGTACCAGTAACTAAGTGTATGACTGGTTGATTAGGTGAGGTAGGTATTGATAATATATATTGATAGTAGGTCTAGTGAGATGGATAAGGGGGTATGGGGTTAAGTAGCTTTGATGTATGGCTTGTAAGGATAGATAGCTTGTATGTTTTGTTGAAATAAGTTCAGGTAGGGAGGTAAGGTGTCTTGGGTTAGGTCATTACTAGCTTGACTTGACAAACTATACATTCCATATGAGTATGCTTTGGTCTATTTGGTTGGTTAAAGGTTCCACGCGCTGGTGTTTCACGAGGTAACTACTGCAGCCGAGTATATTGCATCTTCATTAGCAAGTTGAGAAGGAGTGTGACTCCAGCTTGTAGGATTGTTTGATCAGGTGTAGATGACAGCTTGATGACTGGTCGAGGAACCTCGAGATATAGTACCAATACATGGTACAATAAGAGAGAAGTGAAGCTTGATATAGTTGATATGTTATCAAAACCTCTGTCCTGGGTGAATTTTGTATACTTAAGGGAAAATCTTGGACTTGTGGATAATCCTTCTAATAATGAGAGGAAGTAGTGATGTAACATCAATAACGACATGCCTTGGACTTTTGGTGGCAATAGGAGCATGGCCCGAAGTATTGATGGGTATAAAAAAAGGGCATGGATCAGAATTTTAGTGACAGTAGGAGCATGGTTCATATTTTTGATGAATGTACAAAAGGGTCATTTCCCAGACTGTTGGTGAGATATCATGATGGATGAACATTCTTGAGAGGAATGGTACCTGAGGAACAGATACACAATGGAGTCGGTGTCATTTCAACATCATGCCCTATAATGAGGCCTTTGGATTTGGGACATGGGTATCCCTAGGGTTTGACCATTGGAGATGAAAACCTTGGACTAGTCATAGTACCATGAGGTGATGTGCCCACTGGATCATGGTGACTATTTGAGTGAGTACCAATGGTTAGAGAGTATTAACCTAGGTTTTGGTACCTATTGAATAATGACAATGTTTATGGAGGTCAAAAAATTTGACCTATAATATGATTTTATCTATGAGTCATGACCTTTTCTCAGAGAAATTTTTTAACATGAGAACATCTGGATACTCATTATGAAATACCTCTTGTTTGACATATAATTTCCTTCCGCGGACAGAAGAAAACTCCCTAGATCTAGTAGTTTTATCTAGAAATAATAGAGACAAATGGACTATGCTTTCCTTAGAGAAGTTTAGAATATGGAAGAAAGAATTACCTGGAATCCAACGTAAGCTCTCCTCTTCTCCTTGCTTGTAATCTTTAGCTCCAACTCCAAATGTTATAAATGGAACTTACAAAACAACTAAAACAATAAAGAGAAACAAGATATACAAATATAATATACTAACATATATAAACAATGAGTCAATAAGGCATTGTAATACATATGCATTAATGAGACATAAGTATAGGAAACAAATCACTTTTTGTATTAATGTAAGTAGGAGAATTTACAACCCTTTACAGATATTGACCTTGTAGATGCCTCCCAACTATCTTTTCATTCCTTTTCCATAAATAAATCCTTCAATTACAACTCAAGTGTGTGGATGGATAATGGATCCCTAAGTACAAAGTAGCAACATAAGGGCATAACTAAAAATCTCCAAAATCCAACCCAAACTCTATGGTAGGCATTGAATTTATAAGGTAAATGGGTTGCTTCGTATTTACCAATCTAGGATTTAGATCCACATATGAAGGGGGATAAGAGATAAGACATCAAGAGTAGGATTTCAAGATCTAATCCAACAGTAAATAGTTAAAACCACTTGGTAAGCTTCTAGAAAAAGAAGGTTAGAAATTATTTTTTATTTTTACCGAAATTCAAGAGCCATCACACTTACTGTAAAGGAAACATGTGTTTTTCAATACAAATTCTCTTTGTACAACTTGAAAAATTGTAGTTTGCATGAAGGATATGTGTGACAAGGAAAAAATTATGGTTTTGAGTTGTTTAACCTAGAATTCTTGGAAATTTTGGAGAGAGAGTGCTATAGGATTTGCAGGGGATGAATGTAAAGTGTCAATGGATGATGATTGATCTGGTTTTTCAGACCATTTGATTAGATATGAAAAAATGACCTGTAACATATTTCCCCCTAAATTACAAAGTCAAAAGCAGTGGCTGAGGACTGGATTTCTTTACCATGTGAAAAGTCCGGATCAAGAATAGATTGGTTGAGATCATCAATTATCTGTTACAATACATAATCATCATGGTATCATCGTTTAGGTAGGCATACCCATACTCAGCATATAAACTAATTTACATGTATAATAATCAAATTCACGTCCACTGATGACAGATGGTGGACCCATGCTTGGATGAATTTCTGAATGATCATATCCATCATACTTTGTGATCTTGTATGAATCCTAAAATTGCAGCCCCGATGGATCAAACTAGATCTGGGGTCTTCTACCTTGTCACTCGATAGTATGATTCTAACCATGTGAATAAATGAGCTGGAGTCAAACATGGTAGACACCATCTTATTACCATCCAATGATGTAAGTTGTTAACATATGTGAGAGGAACCACAGATAATGATAATGGACCTCAAGGTACTACAGTAAAATCTATGTGGTGCAAATAAATGAGATAAATTTGAACACCACACAAAATCTTTCGTTCGAAGGCCAATGATGAGAACTTGTCACTGAAAGTGAAGAAATTTTCCAATGAGGTATGCAAGCTCCAAGTAACTGAAGGGAGTTTCTAAGTCTACTTCCTGGATAATGTGTTTATGTTGACAGGAAGTGACCCCTCGCAGGAAGGCCTTAATGTGTCTTCCATCAATGAAATGAAATGGGTATCAAGATTTTAGATAAAATATTGATTATTCAAAGTTGGCTAAGGGGCGGCAGACATGAATTAAGGATTAAGGGTTTTGTAGCAGATGTCAAATGAGGGTGTAATTTCTCTCAAACATATCACCACCACTAATATGGACTTGGCAACATTGACTCAAATACCCATCATGAAGGCTTTCAATGAGGTGTGATCAACAGAGAGGAAAGTGGATTACACAACCAAAAGCAGTCACAGAGATGAAGTGAAAGAGTGTCATGTTCAAAAGCGATTTTCTACTATTAATATCTTTGATGCCCTATTTTCCCAATTTCCCAACCATTTTTGGTCATTACCTCTTTATTTTTGACAAGATTGAGGAGGATAACATATGCTTGATCTACAAGTCCATCCTTTAGATGAATCCCTCATATTATTTTTAACGAACCCTTAGGAGTGGTTTGGTCTCATCATGCTTGACCAGTCCAACGGTGTTTAACAGTTTTACGATTCCAGCGAAGGTATAACTCGACTTCTTTTTCATGTTTAGAGAGATTTTAAAAAGGTGAAAAATAAAACTCCAAGATGTTCCTTTTCATAAATGGGTCCCTTGGGCCTGAAAAGGCGTAAAAAAATACCCAAGATAACATTTTATCCATGTTCGACTAAAGTATTCATTTTCCGTAAATAGTCTATCCAATCCAAAAAAGGGTTAAACTTATATTGGGCACATGTATTCTCAATTACTTTAATGAGTTATAAAATACAAGTACTCGACAATCTTTTCATGTTTTGGAGTTTGAAAATAGCTTAAATAGGAATCTAGGGGGTTTCTTTTCATAAGTTTAATGAGCCAAAAACAGTGATAAAAGTATACTTATTCATAAAAATTATCTTTATTTAACTTATAACCTCCATTACGTCCTGTAGTTATCATTTAACCTGCTCAGAACACCATAAAAACATAAAAAATACATGATACATCATAAAATTACATCAAAAAAATTAAAAAAATATTAAATAACGACTTATTTTTACCATAAAAGTGAAAAAAAATATTTTATTTCTTACCATTTTCATTTTACCAATTTGAGTGACCTCTAAGTGGTTTTTACCTTCAATCTTTAGCAGGTGTTTGTGGCCAATCCGGTGGACAATTTCCAATATCGTCAAATCCAGGTAGGAGGTTTATCCTTTATCCTCATTTTCATGGTTTCCATGTCTTATATGTTGAAATTAAACAAGAAAATGTGTGTCTAATTTATTTTTCCCTTAAATAAATTGGACAATAAATTGCAATTTCATCTCATAACAACTTAAATCAGTTAACTAAATTAGAAAGACTGAGTTAGCTCAATAATTTCGAGTTGAGGGTCAAAGGTGAGGCATGTAGAGTGATTCTATTATTTTGGGGGTCCAGTTGCACTTAATGCACTAGTGTGGTGTGAGTGTAATCAGTTAACTCAAATTAATTGAGTTAAAATCAGTTTAACTAGTTCAAATTGAGTGATGAGCTAGTGAGAGGTCTAGTGAATTAAATTAGATTTAATTCACAAGTAGTGATCAATTAGATAACTAATTATTCTCTATTATTAGTTGCATGCATGTCAGTTCTGATGAAGACCCAGTTGAGACAGAGGTTAAAGGGAACATAACTATTAGTTTTCTTATTATAAAATTGCCTAGGTGCAGTTATAAGGCCACGGAATGCCCATGATGGATTACGCAATCAAGGAAGGATGAAATACCTATTTAATAGGGATTTATTTCTCTAGGAATTGTGTGAGCAAGGCAGGGTGGAGGAAGGCAAGGAATTGGCTATGTGTTTGTCCAATTTTTTCTAGATTATTGTGAGACGATTGGTAGAGTGATCCAGGTGGCTCCAGAGACACACAGGACAAAGAGGGCTGAGGGCAGCTCAAAAATCAAAGTGTTTGGATTTCTCTCAAACTAGGTTCAGGTTGAAGCGCTCGTCACCATGATTGCAACAGTGTGAATGGTTCATCAAACTGAGCCCATATGCAAAAGTTAGGAGCGGTCAAAGTTTTGGTTTGACTTAGATGACTGGGCAGCCTTAAGGGAGACACAATTTGGACAAAACCAGGCTAGAAGATTTCAGCAAGCTCAAGTCGGATTTCGGGCGAATTTATGGGATCGTTAGTTATACTCCTTCGGACAATTTCCAAAAATTCCAGAACAACCATATTGTTTAAATAAAAAAAATAAAAAAAATAAACAAAAAAATATATCAATTTGGTTTAGCGCAACTGCCCTCCACAACTAAAATTATTATAAGTCTGACGGGCCGTCACCCCCGCCAGACTCACAGCACCAACCACCGAATATATATAATAAGACATGGTGGGGTGGTCAGCAGTAAACCTCGCCACCCCAACCGTAACATATAACATATGTTATATAGGACCATTTTAAAATTTCATTACCAAAGGTTCTGGCGGGTGTCGAACCTGCTCGGCTTACTATCCAGCCAGTCTACCAGCGGAATGACACCCCAATAAAATAATGTGCCACATATGTAATGCACCGACGAGAGTTAGTGGGGCGTGCTGCCCAATGCGGGCCCGCCCCCCATCGTACCAGACTTGTGTTCAAAAAATATTCGGTGGGGTTTGAATCATGACAGGCACATATTTTTAAAATGAGAAAATTCCAGATACTGTGGGGTCGGTGGGGTTGGAACCCCCAACCTCCGACAAGTTAGCTTTGCCCTCAACCATTAGGGCAACGAACCCTCTTGTAAAGTCCACCCACCTTTATATTATTTAAAACCGTCATTTTCACAGTGCACCTAGGTTAGGGCAGAGCAAGAGCGCAAACGCAAAATGAGGCATGAATTTTTTATTCCAGGTGGAACCATGAGCAGGCCCAGAAACAGGGAGCGGAACCATGAGCCTTGACATTTTCCTAGGGAGGTAATTTTTCTCCATGTCGGAACATAGTCAAGTTTATAGTCATTTTTCACGGTTTTTCGCAGGGAATGCAATGGCGAGGTCAGATTCACCTTTTGAGTTGCAGATTTCCAGTCCACCCATGGAGTAGCATATTGGAGACATCTATGGGGAATCTAAAAGATTCTTTTTTCCCCAGATATTCACATTCTTAGAATTCAGAAATTCGCCAGTCGATTTTGCACTATTTGACATCACAAATCTAATGGCATATTCAAATTTCCCATCTGAGCTTTGTATTTTTCGGTCACTTTTTGAAGTGAAGTTGCAGGTGTCAGCTTTCAGCGAGTGAACAGTCGATTTCACACCTTTCGACGCCACGATTGTGATGGTGATTTTAGATCCAGCAGCACAACATCCCATTCTTCAGTCATCTTCAGCTTGAGGCATATGATGTGTTGATTTCATGTACTTATCTATCCTTGAGATGCATAATGTTGTACAGATCCCTGTTGATGTATGAGTCGTGGGATCTTGTCTAGTTTTTTTATTGATGTACTTTCTGTCATGGACTTGTATTATTTTTTATATCCCTTTGATGCCATGTTGGCAGGATACTCATTGTCACACGTATGTCATTTTAGATCCCTTGTTTTCCATGTTGGTGGGATACTCATAGTATTTATGTGTGAACTATTGTCATACTGATAGGAGTCCTTTTTATGAATGAGAGTTCCACAATGGAACATCTCGTAGAGAGGTCCAGCCACTCCTACGTGAGGGAATTTTCCTTATATTTCATAGTAAACACATCCATGTACATCTTCAACTTTACATCACTTAATGCAGTGGCCTACACCATCTTGACACCGAGGTCCGGAGATGTAGTCCCTCCTTGACGAACTTCGTTATCAAACAACGTGTTCTTATGATTGTTGATCTTGACATGCTATTTTCCTCTTATTTACATCATGCAGTTGTTCATTTATGTTCATTAACGCTTTAATTAAATGAAATTCTAATTTATCATCCAAATTAAAAGGCCTTGGTTAAGGGTATCAAGAATTTACCCTGGATCAAGTGGTATCAGAGCAGGTCTTCTTGCTGATTGGATTGCAAGCATGAACTATTGAATGTCTACTAAGTTGAGCCATGGAGAATTTCAAGGACATGTATGATACCATGCTAGAGTGTTAGAGAAAGTAGACATTTTGTATGAGTCTTATGAAAAACAAGAAGCTGAGAATGTCGAATTAAAGACACTCCTATAGGAAGAGAAGGAGGATAAACATCGATTGCAACTTTAGTTTCAAGCCACGACAGAGGTGTGGGAATAATTGAAGCACAACAACGAAATTATTCAAGCAGATCATGATGCATAGAAGGCGTTCCTACAGGAAGAGAAGGAGGAGAAGCAACAGTTGTAGCTTCAGCTACAAGCCGCGACAGAGGCCTTGGAGGAAGCAAAGCGAAATGAAGGCCTAGAGAAGCCTTCTTCACCTGTTTCACAGTCGATAGCTAAAGTAAACAATGGTGATTTTTCTTTAATTGCTTCACATGATATCATTTCAGTTGGAAGTATGGAGATACCCATTTCAGGAATTGGCATGAGGCTCCTCACCAAAATGGGGTACAGAGGAGGAAGACTTGTCGTTCGTGGCCAAGGCATAACCCAACCATTGGAGGTTTTGCAACGACCTCGCTATGAAGGCTTGGGGTACACAAAAGAAGGATGTTCAAAGTAAATCAAGGGAAAACAGATATTGTTTAACTCTCCATAGAAGATGAATGATAGGAACACTTTGCCATGATTCCCTCGTATTGCATGTTGCAGTGAAAGAACAGAGGCAAGCTCCCATCACCATGATCGCACCAGAGACCACCATAGAAGGTATAATAAGTCTCATTATTCTAGAGAGAATTTTGATTATAAGAATGTTGATAACCATGGTCATAGATCATGGCCTCACAAAGTGTGACATTTCTGTGGTTTACATAACCATGTGCTTTCTAAGTGTTGGAAAAGGATGGCATCAAAAAGGAGGATGAGGCATGGGAAGCCTTCCCCACAGCAGGGAAAGAAATTAGTTAAGCAGGTTTGGAGGAGAAAAACCTTTTGCACCCATTGCAACCGAAGTGGCCACCAAAGAGCCACATGCTGGAGACTCCATCCAGAGCAACGCCTTAAAGACAAAGTGCTCGTTCATACACTAGTCAAAAGAGTTGATTGACAAGCAAGTTTTCCACAGGGAAATGATCCACTCACTTTGATAAGTGAGATATGGTTCTTCTATATTATATTTTCTAGATATGTTAGCTTTTCATGTTCATGTTTGTAAATCATTTTCCACATTTTTTTTTATGAAAGTGATGATGTTTTTTCCATCAATTGTTTAAGCGATAATCATATTTTTGGCCTTGTTTTATAAGTCGTGTGTTGCATTTATTTCATGTAAAAGTGATGATGTGTTTGCCATCACTTTGAAATCCGAAAATGATGTTGTTGGCCTTGTTTTATGAGTCGAGTGATGCATTTATTTCATGTAAAAGTGATGAGGTGTTTGCCATCACTTCAAAATATGATGATGATGTCTTGTATTGTAATGATAGCTGGGGGTGATTTCCATCTTGATGTAAGCTTGACCACTAAGTACATGTTATAAACTCATGGATAGTATGGGAATATTTGGGTCATAGATTGGTCAATTCGAGCATGTAATTTGCAGGGATTGTACCATAGGTTTGCAGAAGGTGCAGGTGTCAGTTCATCCCTTATAGCTCCGAAGGAAGCAAGTGAAGGAGAAGGAAGGGTGACTTTTTAGGACACTCGTGGTGCATACATAGTACACAGTAGTGCAGATTCTTGTTGATGCTTTTGGAGGACCAAAAGCTCCTAAGTGGGGAGGATTGATCCAGGTGGCTCCAGAGACACACACAGGACAAAGAGGGCTGAGGGAAGCTCAAAAATAAAAGTGTTTGGATTGCTCTCAAACCAATTTTAGGTTGAAGATCTCGTTGCCCTAATCACAACGGTGTGAACGGTTCATCAAAATGAGCCCGTATGCAAAAGTTAGGAGCAGTCAAAGTTTTGGTTTGACTTGGATGACTGGGCAGCCTTAAGGGAGACATAATTTGGAAGAAACCCGGCCACCGAATTCCAACAAGCTCAAGTCGGATTCTAGGCGAATTTGTGGGATCGTTATTTTCACTCCTTTGGTTAATTTCCGAAAATTCCAGAACATCCATATTGTTTTAAATAACAAAAATAAATAAATATATATATATATATATCAGTTTGGTTTAGCGCAACTGCCCTCCACAACTAAAATTATTATAAGTCTGATGGGCCATGACCCCTGCCGGACTCACGACACCAACCACTGAATATATATATTAATACACGGTGGGGTGGTCGACGGTCAACCCTGCCACCCCAACCGTAACATATAACATATGTTATATACGACCATTTTAAAATTTCATTACCAAAGGTTCTGACGAGTGTCAAACCCGCTCGGCTTACTAGCCAGTGGGTCCACCGACAGAACCACACCCCAATACAAAAATGTGCCACATATGTAACGCGCCAATGGGAGTTAGTGATGCGGGTCGCCCAATGCGGGCCTGGCCCCCATCGTACCAAAATTGTGTTCAAAAAATATTCAATGGGGTTTGAATCATGTCAGGTGTGGATTTTTAAAATGAGAAAATGTCAGATACGATGGGATCAGTGGGGTTGGAACCCCCGACCTCCCCCAAGTTAGCTCCACCCTCAACCATCAGCCCAACGGACCCTCTTGTAAAGTCTACCCACCTTTATATTATGTAAACCCGTCATTTGCATAGTGCACCCAGGCCAGGGTAGAGCAGGAGCATGCACGCAAAATGAGGCATGAATTTTTTATTCTAGGTGGAACCATGAGCAGGCCTAGAAACAGGGAGCGGAACCATGAGCCTTGACAATTTCCTAGGGAGGTAATTTTTCTCCATGTCAGAACATAGTCAAGTTTACAATCATTTTTCACAGTTTTTCGCAGGGAATGCAATGGTGAGGTCGGATTCGCCTTTTGAGTTGCATATTTCTAGTGCACCCATGGAGCAGCATATTGGAGACATCTATGGGGAATCTAAAATATTCCTTTTTGCCCCAAATATTCACTTTGTCAGAATTCATAAATTTGCCAGTCGATTTTTCACTATTCGACATCACAAATCTAATGGCATATTCAAATTTCCCATCTAAGCTTTGTATTTTTCGGACACTTTTTGAAGTGAAGTTGCAGGTGTCAGCTTTCAGCGAGTGAACAGTCGATTTCACACCTTTCAACGCCATGATTTTGATGGTGATTTTAGATCCAATAGCACAGCAGCCCATTCTTCAGTCATCTTCAGCTTGAGGTATATGATGTGTTGATTTCATGTACTTCTCTATCCTTGAGATGCATAGTGTTGTATAGATCCTTGTTGATGTATGAGTCGTGGGATCTTGTCTAGTTTTTTTATTGATGTACTTTCTGTCATGGACTTGTATTATTTTTTATATCCATTTGATGCCATGTTTGCGGGATACTCATTGTCACACGTATGTCGTTTGAGATCCCTTGTTTTCCATGTTGGTGGGATACCCATAGACTTTATGTGTGAACTATTGTCATAATCATAGGACTCCTTCTTATGAATGAGAGTTCCACATTGGAACATCTCGTAGAGAGGTCCAGCTACTCCTGCGTGAGGGAATTTTCCTTATATGTCATAGTAAACACATCCATGTACATCTTCGACTTTACAACACTTAATGCAGCGGCCTACACCATCTTGACACTGAGGCCCGGAGATGTATTCCCTCCTGGACGAACTCTGTTATCAAATGACGTGTTCTTATGATTGTTGATCTTGACATGCTATGTTCCTCTTCTTTACAACATGCATTTTTTCATTTATGTTCATTAACACTTTAATTAAATGCAATTCTAATTTATCAACCAAAGTAAAAGGTCTTGGTTAAGGGTATCAAGAATTTACCCTGGATCATAAAGTGCAGTAGATTCTTGTGAGCAAGAATGCATTGTATTGTTTCATGATTCCTTGGATTATTATACAATAGAGATAGAGGGGTTTTGAGCAGTTTCTTTCCTCAGGAAAATCTTGTGTTGTGCGATTTATTTACTTCTTTCTCTTAATTGCATGTGATTGAGCGATCGTGTTTTATATTCTGCAAATATTATATAAGGATTCAGTATCTTATTTTAGTACATTATATGATCGGATTGAATCCATTGGTAAAATTTATACATTATTTGATGCATTTTTTGGGGAATTTTTTTATTCTTTAAGACTGAAAATTTTCCCTAGGCCCATCACACTCTTCTTATATCGATAGGTGTGATGGGTCTAAAAGGTTAACATTAATCAAGGCAAACCAACACACTTACCATGAAGGGTAATTTCAATGGGTTGCTCTATTCATTAAGGAACAGTGTGATGGGCGCAGAAAGGGTTCCAAAATTTTGATTTTGAGTTGGTTTTTCTCCCAAAAACTTTCACATTGCTAATTTTATTTGTCTTTCATGTTATTTGTAGGTATTTTACCGGAGCGAGAATGGTTTTAATCTAGAGGGAAAGGGGACATGAGGCTCAATACATGGTTGTTTCCAATGATCCAACAATAGTACAAGCTTTAAGAAACTATGGGATTCTGAAGTTCTTTATGATTCCAGGCATGAGGAACCAGTTATATTTTCTGGAATATTTGATAAGGACTTGGGACATATAGGGACAATACTTCAGGATTGGAGAGCACATTGTCACAATATATGTTGAATACATCTACTTTCTGGCAGGGATTTCGCATAGGGGGGTTCCCATTTCATTACTTGGATTCAGAAGAGGTGGAGAATCAATGAAGGATTACATAGTTTTCTATTTTCAGCCTCGTTCTCAAATAAAAAAATATGGGAAACTTGAGATAAAGGATGTTATTCAACTTCCCATCAGGACAATCATTTTTACCTTTACTCGATTAGCCAACATTGCTTCTCTACACTTAGCTACCAAGTCCAAAATGAAGTATGCTCTAGAATGCTTGGCACCTACAGTTTTCAACTAGTATGAAGGGATCTTGGTTAATTTGAGGGAACAACTCAATAGAGAAAAGACCGGAGGATTGAAGAAATTTGGGTATGTTTTATCATGGTAGAATTTTCTATACAGAGGGTATCATTATTATGACCTCAAAAGATATCTTGCTAGCTTCCTAGACCTAGAGATCCTCACATGAGGTAATGGGTACATTCGATGGCTCAACACGGAGGAGGGACTATAATGACATTCACTCCTACTTTCTTTAGATGGTTGTGGGATCATATGAATATGATTTATTACTACCCATATTCCGAGGTTTATTTTTGTGGAGACCAAGTTGTCATTTTACCTGAAGGGAGGCAATGGAGTGACGCAAGTAAAACCAATGTCATTTTGGATATTTTTGGTTTTTTAAGTTTTAGAAAAAAAAAAATATGTACCAGAGACTAACTATTGATTTTACATGTAGATGTTGGATTTTTGCAACCAGTGGGCATGTTACTCCTTCATCAACGAGCACAGCCACAACTTATACAGGTTGGAGCTGCAAGGCTAGAGGAAGAGATGGCCTATCCCGACATAGAATAAACACTTACCGAGTTTGAGCACCATGTTGAGAGTTTGAATCAAAGTGTGCCAAACATAGGGGTTGATGAGGTCCCTATCCATCTACAATGGTACACTATAGGTGTGTCAGCTCATATTAGTCGATTTTTGTGCAAATTTTCCTGCACAATTGTATGTTATCATGAACATCATCGAGATTGGTCGCCTAGGAGTCTTTTCAGCCATATTTTTGTCAACATGTATTTTTATATTATAATCCATGGACCATATGTGTCTCAAACATGATTTTGTAAAATCAAACACTATACACAGTTTTCTATCTATGGATGTTTTCTACTCATTCTACTCTCTTGCACAATGTATGATGATGGTTGTATGTTTACATATGTTACAAATGTTTTTATAATACATAATTGGCTAAAAAATTTGTTAATATATTTAAACTTCTAGGAAAATGTTGATACAAAATGTAATCCAAAAGTCGCTCTAAGAGGTGAACCCTTAAAAACATGCGTAACATGTTTGGACTTATTACTGAATAGACGTTGCTTAAATGTATCATCGTGAGTTGTGAATCAATTCTGACAACCAAATGGTGAATACCATGCGGACTAGAATAAGATAATAAATTTACCATTGTTTTATATTCAACGATGTTATTATTTTGAGTGACAAATGAAAATTCCTTGCAAACTCACTAACTCATCATTGGGAGAATAGATTACCCATTGTTGGCCCTCATTTTTTATCTCTTTTTGTTTATGAAATACATCTTATTTTTCCATATTATCCATCTATTCACCATCATATGCATATACAAGTATTTAAATTATGTTTTTCAATTATTATATGTTTTTGTAAAAATTGAAATTTAAGTGTATTTTTGGACAGCATCAGAAATTCCCGTAATAGAATTATGGTTTGCATATGTGGAGGACACTTGGGCTTGAGCTGGATATATTTCTAGAAGGCTTGGGAACTAAGAATAAGTGTACACCTTTTGGTACAGTCAAACTGAGCTTTAATAGGCCCAGTCAAAGGTGGTCAAACAAGACCTATCTTTATGGAGGATCCCTAGAAAGTAGGTCAAAACTCTTATTTTGTGGGATTTTCTAGATTTTGATGGATATGATGGATGAATTTGACTTGATTTGATAAGATAAGGATAGTTATGACTATAGGAGTTATTTTAGAAGATTTTGTTAGATACTTTATCTATTTAAGCCTCAAACTTTGAAGGCAATGATATGTAGAACTTGTATGACTTAACATTATTATTTCTGAGACTTGGAGACATAATTGAAGATATTTTCTATCATTTTTGTTGCTATTATATGTTGGTTGATTGATTGAATTTTTAAGTAGTTGAATTCACCTTCAGTGTGCGAGGCAAGGGTGGAGGGCCCCCATACCGAGCTAAGTGCACTTCTTAGTTTATTTTAGTTGCAATTTATGAATTAGCTTGCATATGTTTAATTTGTTTATGCTGATTATTTTTGAGTATTGAGGACAAACAAATGTTTAAGTTAAACATTATTTCTATCTAATCAATATATTTAGTTATAATTCATCCTTACATGTTTTTACATGCTTTTACATGGTTGTTGATGGATCTTAATCTTGTTTCTATTTTGCATATGAAGAGTCAACTCAATATTTAAGTTAAATACTTCTTCTATCTGATCAAGAGACTAGAAACTAGAATTCATCTTTCCTTTTTTTCTGAATTCCTGTTTTTAGCAATAGCATTATTGATAAATGAATATATGATGAAGGACAATCAGGACCTCTTCAGTGAAGAGCCTCTTTAATTATTGCTTCATGTATCTTAATCTATTGTTTAGTTAAGTAGTTTTTGATTTATAATTCATGTGGTAATCTTGTTAGAGAAGGACAAACAAATCTCTCAAGTTAGGAGATTCTTCTGCTTCTAATTACACATCTAAATTTAGAAATGTTTTAAGTTAGATTTATATTTGTAATATGCATTTCCCTAATCATTAATAAACCATCTTCTAAATTGATCACAACTAAAACCCATATATTTTGGGGATGCTTCTTATTTCCACTAACCCGGATTGATAATAAATACTTGCATTAGTTTACAATAGTAAATTGACCCAGCATTTTGGCATCGTTGTCGGGGAAGCATATTCAAAATAGTCAAATAGGAAGACAAAAAGATAAAAAATTTAAAATCACCAAAAACAACAAAAACATAGTTTTTATTTCAATTAATGTTTTCTTATACCTAGAAATAGAGATCATAAGGGTAGATTTGTGAAACAAAACACCCCAACAGCTCATTCATCCACAGAATTAACAACACTAGTTGCTGGAAGACCTACTATAGAAGCGTTAGAGGAAAAACAGAGATCAAGACAGAGATTAACTTTAGTTGAAAGAAAAATCTTTTTAGCCTTAAAGGTAAAGAAAAAGAAATCACCTAAATAACCTACTTCTATATGGAAACAAAAATACACAATAAAACCAACTGTTGAAAAACTAGAGCAACTTGTCCTTGAGGAAATCAAAGTAGTTGAAGAAATAGAAAATCAACCTCATATTGAAACACTACAAATCTCTAAACAAGAAATGGCTGAAGGAGGAGGAGGATCAACTAGACTAAACATGACTCCTGAACAAAGACTAGAATATGAAAGACAACAAAGGGAATAGCAAAGACAACGAGAGGAAGAAAGAAGAATTGAGGCAGAAAGAAAGGCAGAGGAAGACAGAAGAGCAGAAGCACGTAGAAGAATAGAGGAAGAAGCAAGAAGAGAAAAACAAAATATAAGAACACAAGAAAATGAGCAAGAAGTTAACAATGATCAGGAAACTACTTTTGGCTTTCCTATTTTAGATGCAAGAGCAATACTAAGAGAAGAAATAAAAATGAAAAATATTCCACCTTCTGTATTGCCTAATTTCTATGGAATGTCAACAAAATATCATGATGCATTCATGTTCAAGTTTGATGTCTTATGTAGAACCTATGGATATACTGATAATACACAAGCTTCGACTTTTTCCTGTTGCTCTAAAAGCAACAGCCTTGAAATGGTTCATGGGATTAGGAGAACATACAATTGCTTCTTGAGAGGATATGAAGAATTTTTTTCTTAAAAAGTATCAAGCTCACTGCAGGGCTAGAGACTCGAAAGAAGACATTTTCAGAATGACACAACAAGAAGACAAAAGTTTGGAAGAATATTTGGAAAGATTCCTTTACAATTTATAGAAATCCAAACATCATTCTCTTAGTCCTAATACAATCCGCACTATTTTTCTTAAGGGTATTAGAGATGAGTATTTAGACATTCTTAATGTAATGGGAAAAGGAGATGTCTCCAATTTACCATTTGAAGAAATTGTTGAACTATGTCAAAAATACTCTAGGGGAAGAGCAAAGAGTGGGAAAAGAGATATTTCATCAAAAGCTTCCAAATCTACAGCAAGTGTTGTAACAAGAGCATAAATAGGAAACCTACTAGAAAAATTTAAAACATATCTCTTAATCACTTTGGGAACACAAGTATATGTCTTGAAAGCGAAGAAAAAGAAAGAAGATAAAGATGAAATCTTAGCAATTTTATGTCCAAAGTGTAGGCAAAAACATCCACTCAGGGAATGCCCTTTGCAAGGTATACAAGTGTGTGGACTTTGCATAAAAAACCATGCAACAGAAAAATGTCCCAAATTAAAATAATTGCAAGGAGAAGAAGTGAAAGGAGTATATTCTCTCTATTATATGGCACCAAGGAGACCTTGGCAACCAAGGATGCCTCAAAAATTCCCTCAACAAATCCCCCAAAATTTTCAATATCCTCAAAATGCATGGAATACACCAATGCCATGGTAGGCTTGGCCACCACAACAATATCAAAACCAACATGCACAAGGTTGGAGGGGATATGGTTATGGAAACCAACCACCATAGCCTATGTATCCCCAACAGTATCAATATCAACAACCATACCCTCCACAACCATTTCCTTAATATCAGCAATTCCAGCAACATCAACCAATGCCATATCCACCTAAAAACCAACCAATGTTAACTCAACCGCAGTGTTGTAAAATGTAACTAGGTCGGTCTTCATGATGACTATGTAATTATGAAAAGGAGAAGACAATGATAATAAAAATGTATTTTTGTCTCATGGGTTTCATGAGAAATATTTTATGTAGATAGACTTCTTCTTGATGTCTATTAGGCTCATGTCTTCTAAGTATAGGATTAAGTGTCAAAATCATGAAGGATCCAGTTCAGATTGATATGCTCCAATACCTTGTAAAGAATCTCTCAACAAATATGGTGCTCAAGATCAACGTTGGAACATCTCCTTAAAACAACCTATAAACAGTGGAAAAGATTTTGGAGATAAACCTTGTAAAGTCAGCTTGAAAAATGTTGGAAAGGTTGGCTCAAACTATGTCCCAACAGTTCACTAAATAGGTCGGCTAATTATAGGGTCAAATAACTATAAATAGGCCAGAAAACTTCGCATAAATTACAGTGAACAGAATTGAGATATGTCTGAGATTTTTGGTCAAGATCTCAGTGATAAGAATTGCGGACTTTTCTGAGGTTGTACAGAAGTTAAAAGGGAATACGGATTCACTTGAAATAGAAGCAACTGAAGGGTATAAATTGCGGAAGGAATTGAAGGCATAAACTGAAGGTATAGACTGCGGAAGTGAATAAAGGCTATAGATTGCGGAAGAAACATAAGAGTATAAACTGCAGATTGATGAAGCTGGTATGAGAAGAATACAATGCGGATACTTACAAGGTTGTAGTGTAGATATCACAAGGGTTGTGATGAATTCTGAAGTGTAATGAAAGGAAGGTAAATCTATGATTTACCTTCCTACAATAAAAGTATTACTTCTGCGTAAAACATTTGAGTCTTGTACATTTTGGTAATTGACTTGATGAAAGATCAACTAAGAAGAATACATAAGAAAACAAGCTCACAAGTAATTATCAAGAAGATAAGTTATAACCCCTACAAATTTTCAACACGCAACAACTTCAGTTGCACACTAACCAACCACCTCCTAGACGAACACAATTTCTAGCTCAGCCAATATCTAATCCAAGTAACAAGGTGAATAGACCAGCATATCATGTGGAAGGGGCAACATATTATCCTAATTATTCAATTCTTCCCATACAAGATGTCCACCTAAGGTCTGGGAATGTGTTACAAAAATATTATCCTCCAATAATTGAAGAAGAAATTGGACAAGGAGAACAAGGTCAACAATCTCAACCAGAAAAGAAAATTCAGAAAGGTAAAGCTATTATGACACAAACTCCACCATATCCAAAGAGATTTATACAACATAATATTCCAATATCTCTGCCTGAATTTAATATTCTAGATGAATTGAAAAATACATATGTTAAAATTCCTTTGTTGCGGGCAATTTAAGACGTTCTGATATATGCAAAAACAATAAAGGAATCATGCATTAAGAAATCTGGCAAAAGAAAGAGGGATCCACCTACAATCCAGGTAATTGGAAGTCTATCAAGTCTCATGTCCACAAACACAGCCATTGAAAAGTATGTTGATCCAGGAATTCCTATGGTTACCATTTTGATTAGCAAATTTTTAGTGCCAAATACTTTAATATACTTGGGAGTAGCTATCAATATTATGACTACAGAGACTATGAAACATTTAAATCTGAACAACATTAGATGTACTACTACAGATTTAGAACTTGCTGATAGATATAAAGTTGTACCAGAAGGTATATTGGAAGATATCATTGTCTCACTGGATTCATGGAAGTATCCTGTAGACTTCTTGATTTTGTAGCCAAAAAAAAATTTGGGAGGGCATCCCTTAATTTTAGGCAGACCGTGGTTAGCCACTGCAAATTCTTACATTGGATGCAGGTCAGGAAGTATGATTATTGCACATGGAGATGAAATAAAACATGTTACATTATATCCTCCTGCTCAATCTCCTTCTTTATTATCATAGCTTGATGGAGAAGAACCACAAGAGCTTCAATCTGTTCTTATTCTTAATCAAGTTTATAATTTTAGAGAGGAGGAAGAAAATGAGGACTTATTATATCTATTCATCTCAGAACCAAATATTTCAGAGCAGCTTAGAGTAACTCAATATGAAGCTGCTAGTTATATTTTAAATGAATGTTTTAAGGAAAATTGCACTATACAGTCATTGCAAAATACATTTGAAAGCATTTTTCATGTAAATTCAATTACCAATTCAAATAGAAAAATTATTGAAATCAGTCCTCAGAGACATTTGAATATTGGTAATAACTTACAATCATCACAAGAGGAAAAGCTAATAACATTATTTCAAAAATATTCAAATGCTTTTTCCTGGGACTACAAAGACATGTCGGGAATTCATCCAAAAACATGCATCCATCACATTTACATTGATAATCAAATAAAACATGTAAGGCAACCACAAAGACGGATGAACCCCATGATGAAGGAAATAGTGAAAGAAGAAGTACATAAACTATTACAAGTTGGATTTTATCTATCCTATTTCAGATAGTCAATGGGTTTCACCCTTAGTTTTAGTACCTAAGAAAAATGGGAAATGGAGAATTTGTGTGGATTACAGAGAACTAAACAAAGCTACATTAAGGGACCACTTTCCTTTACCATTTATCAATCAAGTGTTATATTCATTAGCTGGAAATAAGTTCTTTTCATTTCTGGATGGATTTAGCGGATATAATCAGATAAATATAGCATTAGAAGATCAAGATAAGACAACATTCACATGCCCATGGGGAACATATGCATACAATGTATTACCCTTTGGTTTATGTAATGCACCTACTACTTTTTAGAGAGCAGCTCTTGCAATATTTGTTGATTTGATTCATGAATGTGTGGAAGTTTACATGGATGATTTCACTGTGTATGGTACAACATATGATTATTGTTTACAAAATCTTTAAAAAGTGTTAAAAATATGCATAGAGACAAATCTATCATTCAGTAATGAAAAAAAAATTATGATGTTAACTGAGGGGATAGTGTTGGGACACCATATTTCTTCTTCAAGGATTAAAGTGGACACGGAAAAAATTCAAGTCATTGTGAATTTAACACCACCCACAACACAAAATGAAGTTAGAAGTTTCTTGGGTTATGTGGGCTACTATAGGAGATTTATTGAAAATTTCAGTAAAATAGCTTTGCCATTATTCAAGCTACTTGTGAAAGATGTGGAATTCCAATGGAAAAATAATTGTCATAATGCATTTGAGAAATTAAAATAAAATTTTTCAATAGCACCCATTCTTCGAGGACCTAATTGGTCTTTGTCATTTCACATTTCAACTGATGCATCTGATACAGCTATTGGAGCATCACTTGGACAAAAAGAGAATCAATTTAATTATGCCATATATTTCATAAGCAAAAACTTAACACCAGCAGAATTGAACTACACTGTTACAAAGAAAGAGATGTTAGCTATAGTACATGCAGTTAATAAATTTTGACATTATATAACAAGTTATCAAGTTTATATCCACACGGATCATTCCTCCATAAAATATTTAATGAATAAATCAATCACAAATGGCATAATAACTATGTTAGCCACCTATAATATTTGTTATAGCAAAAGGTGGCTAAGACTATTTGAGCCTTCAAGGAATAAATTTTATTACTGAAAGTGTTGGCTCTTGAAGACTCTTGAAGGCCTCATGCCTATCCTCTATCCAAAACTTCACTACTGTTTCCATTCAGAACTCAGAAATCCTGCTGATTTCCAAGCCAGATTACTGTTGCAAAAGCCTTTTTCCTTCCTCCCACTTCAAAACTAACCTTCATTTTCTTCCCTATTTCTCCATAAAATTCCTCTATTTTTCATGAGTTCCCTTCTTCCATTCATGAAAATCCATTTTTATAAGGTTTAAAACCCACTTTTAAGCCTTATCGGAACCCTCAATTTCCCTTGAAAACCATTGGAAAACCATAAAAACCCACATTTTGTACATATATGGGTCTTAGCCCCTTCCCGCATAAATCCCTGGTCGTATGACCCTTCATATGACCCTCGGCCCCGCAATCGGGCGCCGAGCCATTTTGAATATTAAACACACCCGCCCAAAGTTTTAAAACCTTTGGTTTTGTTAAAATTTCAATTTTTATTATATTACAAAGTTTCCGTCAGTCCAAATTTCAAATTAATCTCCACCGTCGATCTGATCTGCAGATTGACGGTGCGGAGCCCGTCTCCCATGGTCCCCACATTCCACTCACCTCGTCCAAAAACCGCATGGTATTTATCGCACTGCCTTTGGGCGAAGGCAGTTTTTTCCCAAATGCCAGCGATTCCATACGTCGTTTGACGCGTGTCCTGGGAACTGTTCATAAAACCACCGTCCATCGCGCATTATTGTTTGGACGTGGATGCCCAGCGATATCGTTGTGCACCGTCCGATCTGGGGTGGGTCATCCGACGACTATCACTCGCCGAAGATGCTCGATGCTTAACGTGGTCCCAGCGTGCCATCCAGTTAATCTCCACCGTCGATCTAATCTGCAGATCGACGGTCCATATTCCATCACCCTGATTCCGTCGCCCAGTCAACGATTCTCCGTTTTGACTTTCCCCCTCTCTCTCGACCGTCGATCTCTGGGCGATCGACGGCTCTGATTTAATGTTTCTTCTGCCTTCTCTGATCAATCTTGACCGTTGGATGATGCCATACAACGGCCACGCTTCCTCCACATGCCTCCGCAACAATAAACTTATAAATGCGTGGATTTTTTAATAATTTGTTTGTATTTTGCAGGGTTTCGAGCTTTTATTGCCTTTTTTCGAGGAAAATTCGAAGGCGGAGGATGAAGATCCTCCTGCCTTCGATTCACCAAATAAAATCATCACAGGGTGTTGACAATATGTTTCATCAGTGTTCCTTCAGGCAATGATGCCATATTGCCCCTATGCAGCCCTGTACATCAGAAAAAACCATGAATCGGGCACAGTCAAAGAGTATCAGTGATGAAGACCAAAATTTATCAGAGCAAAGGATTAAAAGATAGATTTTGTGGGGATCATGGCTAAGAATGATTACCAAAAGCCTAATCCCCGATTTAAAAACATAGTTTAAAGAAATCTAAAGTATTTTAATTGACAGAAACCCTCCACCGCCACAAATTGAGGCAAATTGATCCCTCTAGCTACCATGATGCCACCTATGCCTCAAAGTATTCAATCAGAGGCCGAAGTTATTGATCAAGACCAGATGGCTGCCTCGCAACGTAGCTAAAGAGTAAATTCGGCCAAAGAACTGAATGACAGACCCCTGCAGAGTTACTTCGACGCCACACAGAGCCTTAGTGGTCAACAAAAGCTCCCACCGAGCTTAATCATAATGTAAAAAATTTAATACAGAGGATATGTATGTAAATTTCTTCATTGAGCCCCTCAAAGGCCAATAAGCCATTTATTTTGTATTAATTGTAATTGAGATCTTTTATCAGATCTCACCTCCTCATCCTTCTATATATACTACTGCATAAGATGAGTGAGGGGTTGGTTGTAGAACTTTGATATACACTTGAGCTTAAACTTCTGATTGTACATAGTATTCACTGGCTCTTGGAGATCTACTGGTGATAGATAGGTTAGGTTGAGATGTGTATATGGTTGCGGACCTAAAGCACTAGACTTAAATATTTAACTGGTTTGTAGCATCAATACAAGATGATTTATGGGATCCTGGTCTATGTTAACGGTGATGTTTCTCTAATTGTAACTTATTATTTTGTTTCTGTTTTCATTGTGTTTCATATTCTCTTATAAAGAACAGCATGCATAGAGTTAGGACCTACTGTACATCAGTAACCTTCTCTGACTGAAAATCTTTATCTGAACGTTTTCTTCCAATCTATGTTATTTAGGAATGATTTAATTCAGTTCAAGCATAGGAATGTTGGCGTTCCCTCGTCTTATTGTCTTAGCTGAATGTTATTCTTAAATGTTATTTTCAGTATATGTTTTGTGAAGATGAACTGAGGAATATATGGTGAGCCCTGGTCCCAGTTTTGTCCCCACTACTGTCTGGATGTTTCCCTTGGAATGTGTTAAAATCTGGCTAGTTTAAAAGTACTTACCATATCTTAGGCCATTCTGTGTTGTCTGTGTGTTTCTCTTGAGAGTAACCAAGTAAAGCAGAGTTAGGAGAGGATTTTTGGTGAGCCCGGCCCGCTAGTTTCTACTCCAAAGGTTGCCTTCAAGTTTCCCTCTATTTTAAAGTGTTTTATATTGAAAGTGTATCAAAGGCTGGCTAGTTTGAAAGTACTTACTAGATCCTAGTTTACTTTTATGTTTTTCTTGAGTCTATGTCAAAGGCTGACTAGTTTAAAAGTACTTATCAGATCCTGGGCTGCTCTTGTTCTGCATCTGTTTATTTCTCCTTCTTATTGTATCATTTCATTCCATAAATCAAAATTCAAAGAGATCCTTAGACATAGATGACTTGCCCCATAGACCACTCTTGCCTCTTGTTGTTTCAATTAAATCCTATTATGACTCCATAGCCCAATGGACTAAAACCTGCAATTATCTATATTTTTGGCTGAAGCTTACTCTGATTGCTTGCAACTTCTCACCTTTAAAACTCTTTGCATTTGGGACTTTCAACCTAAATAGTAGTCATGCTCAACCATCCAAAAACAAACAAACCCTTGGCCTTCATAACTAGCCTAATATCATAACCCCAAACTTCAAAGACAAATCCATCTTTGTACATATTGGAGAGATCCCTCTCCGGATTCAGGAGGGCTAGATCCTAGAATCCCAAAGTTGGTTGAAACGATGTTGCTTCTACAGTTTTAGTCTTACCAATCCGCTAAAATTATAGATTCCTAACATTTCTAGAGACTCCGCTGGGGAACTGAACCCAGAATCATATTTTATTTTTATAAAACCTTGTGAGTTAAAAGTGTCATTTTCAAGCACTACCAAATAGTGGTAATCGTGGTAAAACTTGTTGAATCAGTGATAAGCTAGGTAAAACCTAGGATTCTCTTAAGAATTTATCTAACCTTGAAATATTAGTTGGCTTAGCCACAAGGGTAAACTGTATTTGTCTCATAACCATAGCTAAGTTTTGAAACAAAGTTAGGATATTCTTAAAAACCATACAACTAAAAAATAACTTAGAAAAACCTAAAAAATATTTCGGATTGGTATCCAATAAACATGGTGGTGGACCATAAAACCTTTTACCTCCTTAGGAGCTAAAAAATTCCACTTGGCGACTCCAAAATCCTTAGCAGACCTTAAGACTCCACTGGGAAGAACCCTCACCATTATAGCATCATTTAAACTCAGTTAGAGGACTGTAGGATTAAGATTTGTGTAAACAGATTAGTTAACCTCTTAAAGACTGTCATACCTAGTTGAACTTTTCTTGTTTATTTGGGTCTAATAACACAGCATAGTGGCTCCCAGAAAGATTCACACTAGAGCCTATCCTGACCCAGACCCACCTGAAGTAGTTGATAACCTAGAAGGTATCCTTAGGAAATCTCCTAAGATTAAACTGTCAACTGTTTTCAGGCCATCCTTGAGAGCTAGTTCAGTTCCTGAAAATCTTTCAGCTCTACAACAATCTCAAGTTGACTTAGTAAATCCATTTAGAACTAGGTCTCTTGGTGATTTAGATCAGTTAGATTCTGAGTCTTCACTATCATCTCCTGAAACAAGTGAACCTCTTGGTAGCAGAGAAACAACACCTCCTGATTTACATTTCCTTCACAACTTAGGCGTCTCTCATCCAAGATCAGCTCAGCAGTCTATTCCTGGTCCATCCACTTCTTCTCACCCTACATCCACTGTTCAAACCACTCCACTTCAGCCCACTGTTCCTGTTGTTAATCCACTCCTTGTAAATCCTCCCCCACCACCTATCATGGCAGCATGGTATGCTCCCCTAGTCCTTCCTGTACCATTAGTCAATCTTCCACATGACTATCAGTCCAAAATTCCATTATATGATGCTAACAATGCTACAACTGCATCACAACATGTGGATAAGATGAATGACTATTTTGACAGAAATGAAATTGATGATGATTCTGTCAAGCTTAGGTTATTTGCTCAAAGCTTAGGGGGAGAAGTGAGAAAGTGGTTCAAAGGTTTAGCCCCCCATAGTATTAATGATCTCCAAGCCTTCCATCAAACATTCTTAAAAAAATGGGAAGTAAAGAAGAACCATCGCCAAGTCCTTTCTGACTACAAGAACCTCCATAGAAACACTGGGGAAAGTGTGCAAGATTATTGCACTAGATTAAATAGTGTGTATAATGCACTTTCCCCAGAACTAGAACCTCCACAAGGCTCAGCTTTAAACAATTTTCCTGAAGGATTTGATTCTGACATGACCTATCAGCAGAGAGAGAGAGACTTTGCAACTCTTGAAGATATGCAAAGAGGTTCTCTTTCTGTGGAAGTCAACTTAATGGAGAAGAGATAAAGAATGAAAAATGAAAAGAGAGTGTCCTTTAGAGAGGAATCTGCACCCTCTACCTCCAACTCAAAAATGGATAAAATGATGGAAGAAATGATGAAAGAAACGAGCATAATTAAGAGATCACAAACAAGCCTAAACCAAAATGCTCCTCAAAATAGGAATCAGAACCAGAATCAGAATTTTAGAAGGAACCAACCTCAGAACAGACCTAGGGAAAATGATCAACAGATCACTCCTCTGTTTCATCAAAATTATGTAAGTGAGGTTGAGGAAATAGATGAGATAATAGAGGGAGATGATGTCAATATGTTTGGCGTAGAAGATGATGACTTTGAGATTCATTATGATAGAAAACAAGGTCTATACACACCTTATGATGACAAAAGGGATGATGATGAAAATTATTATCAAGACATGGAAAATGTCATCATAGAGTCTCAAAAGAAATATGACCTTAGAAGAAAAACCAGTCAACATACCCCCAACAAAAAAACCTCTAACAAATCTTCACAAAACAACACTACAACCAAGCCTAAAATCGTCAAACAAAAGGATAAAATAGTGGCTGTAAATTCTGATAAAGGTAAAGAGAAAGGCACTCAAAATAATGAAAAACAGAGTGCAGACCTTAGTAGTACTAACACTTCAGCTAGTACTCCTATGAAAACAATTGTGTCAAGTGTAAATAGAACAAATCAGCAAGCTGATGTTGCTGATAAAGGGATAGCTAATAAATCTGGGACAAGTGCTTTAAAGAGTCAAATTCCTTTCACCCTGGAGCAGGAAATTTCAAAAATCAAGATCTCTGTTCCCTTGACTGAGTTTGCTGCCCAACAGGTATGTAGAACCCAAATTTTGAAGGCTTTAAATATAGAAGAGAGTAATGATGCAGTCAATCTTAATGATGACCAGCCAGAGCTGATTTTTAGTCCTAAGATTGAAGGTAAATATCAAGAGGGGCCTGTTCCTCCCTTTTATGTAAGTTTAAACATTCATGAAAAAAAAATTCACAATGTTATGCATGATTCCAGGGCTTCTCATAATTTAATGCCTAAAGTTGTGATGGAGAGCCTTGGTTTGGAGATTACCAGACCGTATAAAGACCTGTATTCCTTTGATTCCAGCAGAGTAAGGTGTTTAGGATTGATCAAAGACCTCTATGTTAACTTAGCCCAGATTCCAGCCAAATGCTTGGTTATGGATATTGTTGTGGCTGATGTCCCCCCCAAGTATGGAATGTTATTATCAAGGTCTTGGGGGGCTAAGTTACAGGGGACTATGCAAATGGACATGAATTATGCGACTATCCCTGTTTTCAATCAGAATAGAAGACTTTACAGGGAGTCTCATATGCAATACACAGTTACAAGTCAAGATAGACCGCAAAACTCCCCTTTATACTCTGTAGATACCGGCCTTGATTCATTTATCCTTTTTAACAAAGAAACATTAGATGAATAAGTGACTTTAACCGAGTTAATGACTAATAGGGAAGAGGAAGAAAATACCACAGAGCTGTCAAAGAAGTTTCCTGAACCGTTGAACATTAGCAAACTAAACAAAGGTCTTGAACTACAAGTCGTGCACCCTTTGCTTTTAAACCTTGACACTAAAGAAAACGTGCCTCCAATTAACACAAAACCTGAAGAGTCAAAACAAATTCAATTAAGTGTCGCTAATCATGAAAATATAAAAAGCGCAGTAGTTAAAGAGGACGTTAACCAGGATGAAACTGACAATAGTCCTCTGTGGAGTATGTATTTTGATGGATCCTGCACTAGAACCAACGCTGGTGCAGGTGTCTGGATTTCCAACACTGAAAATAACCACACAGAAAGCATTTCCTGCAAGTTAAACTTTCAATGTTCCAATAACATAGCAGAATATGAATCCCTTCTCTTAGGCTTACATCTGTTGAAAAATTTAGGAGCCACAAGAATCAATGTGTATGGGGATTCAGAGTTAGTCATTAGGAAATTCAATGGGGAGTATAACGCAAATCATCCCAGACTTATAGCCTACCGAAATGATGTCATGGACCTCTTGAAAACCTTTGACGAGTCCAAATTGATTTTTGTCCCAAGAAAGAAAAACATTGTAGCCCACAATTTAGCCTTTGCAGCTAGGACATGCTTGACACCATATGAAACCAAATACTACACAACTGAGATAAAATTTAGACCAGTTGTGCCTGATAATGAAAAGTATTGGCAGATGTTTGACAATGATAAAAAAATAGAAGACTTCATGCAATTCAGAAATGAATTTGAACTAAACAGTTCGGACTCAGAGTATGATACAGACTGCAGTGAAGAAAATTTCCTTGGTGAAGAGGAACCATCTCCTGAACCTGTTAATATCAACCTGCTGTCAAGCAAACTAAAAAAAAAATAGAATTGGATGCAGAGTTCGAAACAGATGAGTTAGAAACTCTGCACTCTAAAGATGAAAGTTTGCCAAGTGGTCTGGCACCTTTAGAAGAATTGTTTGATCTTAACGATGTGGCCAAAAAGCCAAAACTGGAACCTGTAGAGGTTGAAGTAGAAGAGTGCAATATAGGCAATGAAATTAAACCTATGATGATTAAACTGTCTAAAACTTTACCAACTCACATTAAACTTAAATACATAGAGCTGTTTAAAGAGTTTTCTGATGTTTTTGCGTGGAGTTACGAAGATCTTAAGTCCTATGACACTGAAATAATACAGCACAAAATTCCCCTCAAAGAAAACCAAAATCCATTCAAATAGAAACTGCGCAGAATAAACCCTGTTCAGTTGCCATTGGTTCAAAAGGAGATCATGAAAATGTATGATGCTGGTATTATTGTCCCTATTAGATATTCTGAGTGGGTGTCTAATCTGGTGTCTGTTAGGAAGAAAAATGGAGATATTAGGCTTTGTATAGACTTTAGAGACTTAAACAAAGCTTCATTAAAAGACAATTACCCTTTACCAAAGATGGATCACATTTTACAAAGGGTAGTAGGGTCTAGAAGAATTTCTTTGCTGGATGGATATTCAGGGTACAATCAGATCTTAGTTCACCCTGCTGATCAATTAAAGACAGCATTCACTACACCATGGGGCACTTTCATGTATGTGAAAATGCCCTTTGGTCTAATGAATACTGGAGCAACTTTTCAAAGAGCCATGGACATATCATTCTCAGAGGAACTAGGCTTCTTCATCATCATCTATCTGGATGATGTCACTGTGTTTTCAAAAACAGATGAAGAGCACTTAGAACATTTAATAAAAGTTTTTGAGAAGTGCAGAAATTTTGGGATATCCTTAAACCCTACAAAAACACTATTTGGTCTCCAAGAAGGTAAACTTCTTGGGCACATTATTTCTGAGAAGGATATAAAGATAGATCCCAAGAGGATTGAGGCCATATTGAAAATCTCTCATCCTCAAAGCATTAAAGAGTTGCAGTCTTTCATCGGAAATATTAACTTTTTAAGAAGGTTCATCCCCAACTTGGCTGAGCTCCTTAGGAATATCACAAACATGTTAAAAAAGGAGCAAGGGATAAAATGGACCTTGGAAGCAAAGAAGTCTTTTGAACTAGTGAAACAAGCTTTAACCAAAACACCAGTTCTCATAAGTCCTGATTTTTCAAAGGATTTTTATATTTTTTTGTTTGCATCAAAACATACCATAGCTGTTGTCCTTTTGCAGAAAAAACCACAAGGACAAGAGCAGCCTATTGCATTTTTTAGCAAGGCATTGAGGGATGCCCCTTTGAAGTATAACACTATGGAAAAGCAAGCTTTTGCTTTGGTTAAAGCTTTGAAAGACTTCAGAGTATACATTCTTCACTCATACATCATTGCCTTTGTCCCAAACTCAGTTGTTAAAGGCATTCTAACACAGGACCCAGATGGTAAGAGAGGTAAGTGGATCGCTATTATTATTGAATATGATTTAGAGATAAAACCCACTAAACTCATCAAAGGCCAAGGTCTAGCTAGATTGATGGCTGAATCCAATTTTGAAGTTCTTTATATTAATATGATTAATGCTTTAGATGATCAAGAGGAACTCTCAACTCCTATTGTTGAAAACCATTTTATGAATTCCTCTTGGTATGTTGATATTGTTTATGTTTTGCTAAATTTAAATACACCTCTTGGTTTAACAAAAACAAAGGCAAGATTCCTCAAATTGAAAGCTGTAAACTATTGCATTATTGATAGATGTCTTTACTGGAAAAATGGAAGTGGTCTATTTCTTAAATGTTTGCCTGAGTTTGATGCAGAGAAGGTTAAGTACCAGTTCCATGAGGGAGAGTGTGGAGGTCATTTGTACTGGAAGACAACAGCCAACAAAATTTTGAGAGCTGGTTTCTATTGGCCTACTCTCTTCCATGATGTGCACAAAATGATCATAGCCTGTCATAAGTGTCAACTTTTTGAAGGCAAAAGGAAACTGTTACCCCTACCTCTACATCCAATCATTGTCGAGGCCCCTTTTCAACAATGGGGACTTGACTTTATAGGAGAAATCCATCCACCATCTTCTGCCCAGCATAGATGGATTCTCACTGCCACAGACTATTTCACTAAGTGGATAGAAGCCATACCTTGTAGATAGGCCAATGATTCCGTTATTATAAAATTTATGGAGACTAACATTCTCTCCAGATTCGGCTATCCTACCAATATTATCACTGATAATGCAGCAGCATTTGGATCAAGGAAAATGGTTGAGTTTTGTCATAGATATCACATAACATTGGGGCATTCCACGGCCTATTACCCTCAAGGTAATGGACTTGCAGAATCCTCAAACAAAAGCTTAGTGAACATAATCAATAAACTATTGGAGGACAATAAGAAATCTTGGCACACAAAGCTAGTTCATGCACTTTGGGCTAACAGATTGACTTTGAAGAAATCTATTGGTATGTCACCTTTCCAGCTTGTGTACGGTACTGATGCAATTTTTCCAAACAGCCTTGGTGTACCAGTGATGAAGTTGATTCAAGAGTTACAAACTGAAGAAAATTACATGATCAGAAGATTGAACCAGACCATTCATCTTCAGCAAAACAGAGAGGAAGTGTATAGAAAAGCATTGCAGAAGCAGGAGAGCATTAAAAAGCTTTTTGATAGAAGAAAAAAGGCCAGCAATTTCAATATTGGGGACAAAGTTTTGAAGTGGGGACAAAGTTTTGAAGTGGGATTCAAGAAGGGAATAGAAGGGCAAGCATGGAAAATTTGACCACTTATGGCTTAGCCCTTACTCTATTCACTCAGCTACTGGTAACAATGCATTTTTCTTGCAGGAGTTGAATGGAGCAGAACTGTTTGGGGGTCCTTTCAATGGCAAGATGCTTAAGCATTACTTCTCTTGATCCATGTTATGTTCCAAAATCCCTTTTATCTTTTTTCCACTATAAATATTTCATCCACCATTGCATTTAAAGTTGTAAAAATCAAAAATACAAAAACAAAAGAAAAAGGAAAAGGAAAAGAAAAGAGGGCAGATTGTGAAAACAAGAAGGGTACGGCCCCATACCAAAAAAGAAAAACAAATCTGAAAGTGTGCAAGATTAAATGCCACTCCTACAAAACACACTTCTAGTCAGTCAAACAACCTAATCTTGACTAATTATTTTTAAATTTTCTGCTAGTAGGATAGTGAATTCAATTTGCCAAACTGTTTAACCTTGGCTTATCAGTAGATAGATTAGGATAGAAATGAAAGGTTCAAACATGTTCAAAACCTGAACCTAAGTTTCCAAAAAGAGATGATTCAAATCTGTTTCTTTTTTTTTAGTCGAAAACATGTAAATCTGGTTCTAATTAACTCAAAATCTGAACCAGAGAAACAAAGAAGGAACAACTCAAACAAAGGTCAAAACAGAGCTGTAAAAAGAGAAGGTAGTACTTTGAACTTTCAGATCCTAAGCCTTCCATTTTGTTTTAAATTTTCTGAAAAATAAATGTCTATGTGCAGCTTTTTTTTATGCCATAGATCACATCAAGTCAAACAGCTTAATCTTGACTTTACTGTTTTTAAATTTATGTTTTAGAATTTAGAGAATAAAATCTATTGGACAGTTTAATCCCAACAGATTGATAGAATAGGTAGAGAATCATATGGGCTCAACTGTTTAATCTGAGTCCATGGAGAAATAATGAGTAGAAATAGATTAGATTTCTTGCTTTCAAAAGAATAAAATGTTGTGAAAACAGTTTTCCAATCCAAGTGCACTCTAATGAAGAAAAAATTTTAGATCAGTAGGATTGGGTAGGTAGAAAGTTTGTATTGATGAAGATCCATTATTTTTATGGTTGCTAATATGTTTTCAGAGAAAGTCATCTCAGCAAAGGAAAAGCATCCCAATGGATCAGGCACAGGTCAACCTCCCAGAGAACATTATGGATGTGGCACAGGTCAGCCTCCCAGAGAATGCAGGTCTGAAGTTCTTGATGCCTTCAAGAAGGCACCATCCCCAAGTGGAGCCACTGTTAGCCACCTATAATATTTGTTATAGGTGGCTAAGACTGTTTGAGCCTTCAAGGAACAAATTTTATTACTGAAAGTGTTGACTCTTGAAGACTCTTGAAGGCCTCATTCCTGTCCTCTGTCCAAAAATTCACTGTTGTTTCCCTTCAGAACTCAGAAATCCTGCTAATTTCCAAGCTAGATTACTGCTGCAAAAGCCTTTTTCCTTCCTCCCACTTCAAAACTAACCTTCATTTGCCTCCCTATTTCTGCATAAAATTCCTCTATTTTTCATGAGTTCCCTTCTTCCATTCATGAAAATCAATTTTTATAAGGTTTAAAACCCACTTTTAAGCCTTATCAGAACCATCAATTTCCCTTGAAAACCATTGGAAAACCATAAAAACCCACATTTTGTACATATATGGGTCTTAGCCCCTTCCCACATAAATCCCTGGTCGTATGACCCTTCATATCACCCTCGGCCCCACAATCGGGCACCGAGCCATTTTAAATATTAAGTGCACCCGCCCAAAGTTTTAAAACCTTTGGTTTTGTTAAAATTTCGATTTTTATTATATTACAAACTTTCCGCCAGTCTGAATTTCAAATTAATCTCCACCGTCGATCTGATCTGCAGATCGACGGTGCGAAGCCCATCTCCCATGGTCCCCACATTCCACTCACCCCGTCCAAAAACCGTGTGGTATCTATCGCACCGCCTTTGGGCGAAGGCATTTTTTTCCCAAACACTAACAATTCCATACATTGTTTGACGCGTGTCCTGGGCACTGTTCATAAAACCGCCGTCCATCGTGAGTTATTGTTTGGACGTGGATGCCCAGCGATATCGCTGTGCACCATCCGATCTGGGGCGGGTCATCCGACAGCTATCGCTCGCCGAAGATGCCCGATGTTTAACGTGGTCCCGGCGCGCCATCCAGTTAATCTCTATCGTTGATTTGATCTGCAGATCGACGGTCCATATTCCATCGCCCTGATTCCATCGCCCAGTCAACGATTCTTCGTTTTGACTTTCACCCTCGCTCTCGACCGTCGATCTCTACGCGATCGACGACTCTGATTTAATGTTTCTTCCGCCTTCTCTGATCAATCCTAACCATTGGATGATGCCATCCAACGGCCATGCTTCCTCCACATGCCTCCGTAGCAATAAACCTATAAATGCATGGATTTTATAATAAGTTGTTTGTATTTTGCAGGGTTTCGAGGTTTTATCACCTTTTTTCGAGATAAATTTGAAGGCGGAGGATGACGATCCTCCCGCCTTCGATTCACCAAAAAAAATCATCACAGGGTGTTGACAACACGTTTCATCAGTGTTCCTTCAGGAATTGATGCCATATCGCCCCTGCGCAGCCCTGTACATCAGAAAAAACCATGAATCGGGCGCAGTCAGAGAGTATCAGTGACGAAGACCAAAATTTATCACAGCAAAGGATTAAAAGACAGATTTTGCGGGGATCACAGCTAAGAATGATTACCAAAAGCCTAATCCTCGATTTAAAAACACAGTTTAAAGAAATCTGAAGTATTTTAACTGACAGAAACTCTCCACCGCCACAAATTGAGGCAAATTGATCCCTCTAGCTACCATGATGCCACCTGTGCCTCAAAGTATTCAATCAAAGACCGAAGTTATTGATCAAGACAATATGTCTACCTCGCAACGCAGCTAAAGAGTAAATTCGGCCAAAGAACTGAATGACAGACCCCTACAGAGTTACTTCGACGCCACACAGAGCCTTAGAGGTCAACAAAAGCTCCCACCGAGCTTAATCATTATG
This sequence comes from Pinus albicaulis, assembly GCA_034641835.2. NCBI lineage: Eukaryota > Viridiplantae > Streptophyta > Pinopsida > Pinales > Pinaceae > Pinus > Pinus albicaulis. Next base: position 1,380,992,910 of record CM076578.1, on the reverse strand, counting down.
TAAAACATTTAATACAGAGGATATATATGTAAATTTCTTCATTGAGCCTCTCAAAGGCCAATAAGCCATTTATTCTGTATTAATTGTAATTGAGATCTTTTATCATATCTCACCTCCTCGTCCTTCTATATATACTACTACAGAAGATGAGTGAGGGGTTTGTTGTAGAACTTTGATATACACTTGAGCTTAAACTTCTGATTGTACATAGTATTCACTGGCTCTTGGAGCTCTGCTGGTGATAGATAGGTTAGGCTGAGATGTGTAGATGGTTGCTAACCTAAAGCACTGGACTTAAAGCTGTAACTGGTTTGGAGCATCAATACAAGATGATTTATGGGATCCTAGTCTATGTTGACGGTGATGTTTCTCTAATTGTAACTTGTTATTTTGTTTATGTTTTCATTGTGCTTCATATTCTCTTATAAAGAACAGCATGCATAGAGTTAGGACCTACTGTACATCAATAACCTTCTCTGACTGAAAATCTTTATCTGAACGTTTTCTTCCAATCTGTGTTATTTAGGAATGATTTAATTCAGTTCGAGCATAGGAATGTTGGCGTTCCCTCGTCTTATTGTCTTAGCTGAATGTTATTCTTAAATTTTATTTTCAGTATATGTTTTGTGAAGATGAACTGAGGAAGATATGGTGAGCCCTAGTCCCAGTTTTGTCCCCACTACTGTCAGGATATTTCCCTAGGAATGTGTTAAAAGCTGGCTAGTTTAAAATTACTTACCAGATCTTAGGCCATTATGTGTTTTCTGTGTGTTTGTCTTGGGGGTAACCAAGTAAAGCAGAGTTAGGAGTGGATTTGTGGTGAGCCCGGCCCGCTAGTTTCTACTCCAAAGGTTGCCTTCAAGTTTCCCTCTATTTTAAAGTGTTTTCTATTGAAAGTGTATCAAAGGCTGGCTAGTTTGAAAGTACTTACCAGATCCTAGTTTACTTTTATGTTTTTCTTGAGTCTATGTCAAAGGCTGACTAGTTTAAAAGTACTTATCAGATCCTGGGCTGCTCTTGTTCTACATCTGTTTATTTCTCCTTCTTATTGTATCATTTAATTCCATAAATCAAACTTCAAAGAGATCCTTAGACATAGATGACTTGCCCCATAGACCACTCTTGCCTCTTGCTGTTTCAATTAAATCCTATTATGACTCCATAGCCCAATGGACTAAAACCTGCAATTATCTATCTTTTTGGCCGAAGCTTACTCTGATTGCTTGCAACTTCTCACCTTTGAAACTCTTTGCATTTGGGACTTTCAACCTCAAACAGTAATCATGCTCAACCATCCAAAAACAAACAAACCCTTGGCCTTCATAGCTAGCCTAATATCATAACCCCAAACTTCAAAGACAAATCCATCTTTGTACATATTGGAGATATCCCTCTCCGGATTCAGGAGGGCTAGATCCTAGAATCCCAAAGTTGGTTGAAACGATGTTGCTTCTGCAGTTTTAGTCTTACCAATCCGCTAAAATTACAGATTCCTAACAAACTATATGATTTCTATTAATGCAAGAATTTAGCATTACTGTACAAGATTGACAAGGAAAAGATAACCAAGTTGCAAACTTTCTGTCAAGACTACATTCACCTGGTGATCCAAATCCAGTATCAGATAATTTTCTAGATGAACATCTATTTGCTATAAATGTCAAAACTCTATGGTTTGTAGATATAGCTAATTATTATCATCTAGAATCCTACCATATCATTACGCAAACAAGAAAAAAATAAGAATAATTAGAGAAAGTGCTAGATATAGTTGGGTCAATGGAGATCTATTTTATACTTGTGTTGATCTAATAATTAGAAAATGTGTTAGAGAAGATGAGATTATTGAAATTTTGAAAGCATGTTATGATGAACCATGTGGTGGTCATTTTGTAGATAAGTGAACAACATACAAAGTGTTGAAACTTGGCTACTACTAGCCATCCAACTTCAAAGACTCCAGGGCCTATGTGACAAGATGTGACACCTACCAAAGAATTGGTAGACTAGTGGCATCAGATGAAATTCCATTAAAGCCACAAGTACTTATTGAACCATTTGAACAGTGGGATTTAGATTTCGTGGGACCAATCAACCGTCCATCCAATGGAAATAAGTACGTCGTGATATGTACATATTATGTAACTAAATGGGTGGAAGAAAAGGCAGTAACACATGCAACAGAAGATATTGTTGTGTCTTTTCTGTTTGAAGAGATATTTGTAAAGTATGGAGTTCTAAGATAGATAGTAACTGACCAAGGCACACAATTCACATCAAACTTGTTCAAGATCTTACGGAGAAATACAAAATCAAACATAGAAAATCAACTATGTATCATCCTCAAGCAAATGGACAAGTAGAATCAATAAACAAAGTCCTATAGAACATCATGACAAAGATTGTACAAATGAACAGAAAGGATTGGTCAGAGAAATTGAAAGATGCACTATGGGCATATAGCATAACTTGGAAAAACACAACTGGGTTCATTCCATATCAGTCAGTGTATGGAAAATAAGTCCTATTACCCATATAATTTCAAATACATACATACAAGCTAGCAGCAGAATTGGGGATGGAATTGTCTAAGGCACAACAACAAAGAATTATGGAATTAAACCAACTAGATGAGATATGACAACAAGCACTTGAAAACACATCTCTTTTCCAAGAAAAAAGGATCAAATGGCATGATCGATTCATAAAGAATAAAGTGTTTCAAAAAAGAGATTGGGCACTCTTGTTCGACTCCAGGTTCAAAGATTCCAAAGTAAAATTCACGAATTATTGGTTTGGGCCATATGAGATTGAAGAAGTCTTTGACAATGGAGCTTTCAAGATAAAAAAAATTGACAGAGCATCTGTTTCATTGGTCGTTAATGGACATGGGCTTAAAATTTACAATAAGCCTATAAATAAAGAGGATTTTCTGAGAAAATATTCGATGGATTCAGATCTGGAACTAATGGGGCAGCATATCAATATGCCTTCCACAATTCCAGAGGAATAATAATGATAAAAAAATATAAATAAATAAATAAAAAAGAATAAAATAATTTGGTTGTGAAAATCTAGGAAACTGGCACAATACAAACTCAAATTCATATCGGAAAACCAACTTGTTTGGCCAATATGAATTTTCTTTTTGTTTTCATTTTATTTTACTAAAATATTTTTACAGATATACCCTCCAAGACATCGTAGACTTGAGGACAAGTCAAATCATCAACTTGGGGGAAGGTGTGTAATAAAAAAAATATGAAAATAGTTTCAGCAACAGAATTGAAGATGGAATATGAATTACAATTACAAATGAACCTGGTACATCATTCAACATATACAGAAGGGATCTGAATTATTATTGAGAAAATTATTCAGAAAGGGACCTGTATCATTACGATGAAGAAATTTTCAAACATTATTGCAAATTATGCCGGAAGGGACTTGAAAATTTAAAATGTTAGAAGGGACCTGAGCTATATCAAATGAAGATCATATCATAAGGGACTTGAAATGTCAAAGTTTAACCTGCAGAAGGGACCTGAACAACATTATTCTAAATCAAATCATATGCACAGAAGAAATAAAGTCTCTAAATATTCTACGAGAGTCGTTGTAACAATAAACACAATGTCAACCATCATGAACGTCAAATGGTTTGATGGAATACAAGTACAATAAGTAAAAATTGCTCTTAAAATTTCAATTTTTTGTGAAAATATTCTAGAATTGTAAATTTAATTTAGTATTGCTTATGCATTTTTATCATCTACATATTTATCACCTACATTGTCATCACTTACATTTCATCATGTATGATTTTTAGCCCTATTCTATCCATATTCATGTCCATACCACTATTCTAATTACTCAATAAAATAGTCCATAATCTATCCATACCATACTCTACCTTATTTTTCTAAACAAAAGAATCATAAACAAAAGGCTAAAATTAAACCCTTGAATACCTATAATAAACAAACAAAGAGGTTAGTATCATTATAAATATTTAATTTTAAAAATATGACCATTTCATTGGTTAATTTTTTAAAATTAAATAAAAGATCAAACCTAAAGTTCAAAACCATATGATTGCACAACTATTTCAAACAATGAAACAAAATGCAAAGAGCGCAATAATAAATGGTGATAAGCTAAGGTAATGGAGCAAGTGCACAATCATAATACAAACAGTGAATGCAAACTAACCTAAAGTACGATGCGATGACAAACAAATGCATTACAATGATTAATGCTATGGATGAAACTATGATGAGACTGTAATACATGCAGCAGTGGAGGAACAAATAAATGATAGCATACAGTGATGTGAATACAAGTAATATGATGGTGCATATGCAATTGGAGATGATGTGGAGTATGGAAGCAGACATGGTCATAAAAGAAAAATGTGAAAGGGGATGCATAGTAAGTAAAACAAAGGACGGAATGTGCACTAGAGCTAGCATGACAGTCAAGGGAAAGTCGCGCATGAACCAGTCAAGCGATGGTTGATGAACAGTCAAAATAATTTCAAATGCCATATCACAATGCTGTGTAAGACTTATGAGAACATTTTTTCCATTACTAAGACCTGTAACAACTGATATACGGTGTTTTTTTCACCATCATCACCTTTCGAAGGCTCGGTGAGAGAAGAAGGGCATGCAATCAAAGCATGCATCCATTTTTTCAACTCTGTGTGAAACAAATAAACGCAGAAGCTAAGAGAAGACAATGAAGAAAACTGTGAGGAGAATAGAAGAGATATAACGCAGAGAAGAAGGCAGAAAATATAGTAGAGAAGAGAAACGGATCTATAAGGGGAATTAACTGAAGTCTCAAGCTAACAAATCTGGAAAATTTGTCAAGCAACCATGATATTAGGAGGCGAAATCCCGTGAAGGAGAAGGTAAGAAGTAAAATCAGATTTTGTTTTTCAAAATAACAATGGTTGCATGAATAAATCTCGGGGTTGTTAAAAAAAACTGAGAGTTATAAAATGAATTTTCTATTTCGATCCTTAAAGCTTTTCATTGTGTTATATTTTGTTTTGACACCACTCATAAATGCTTTGACGCCATTCATAAATACTCTGCCATCAATCAGCAACTAAATATTTTGATGATTAATGAGTAAATGGTAAAATATTGAGTGAAAATTTTGATGAGATTGGCATTGATTGAAACAACAGAGACCTCAGTTAAATTAGAATTAATATCATGAGGATCACAGCAGAAGATCACGAGGATCATTGCAAATACAGGTAAGCTTGAACACGTCCTCATACACAATCTTCTATTTCAAAATAAATGAAAACAGAGAACAGATAATTTTGGTTTGAATTGCACAAGTGAATTCGTTTTTGAGTTGTGTAATAGATTAATTTTATTTGCACACTCTATAGAAGAATTAGAATCAGGATTTGTGGAGGAAGATTGGTTTAGAAGACACAGTCAAATATTTTTTTGTATTTTTACATAGCAGAGGACAGAGTCTAGTGAATAGCAGAGGACAGAGAATAGTGAATATTTTTTCGTATTGAGCTATTATCTTGTAGAAACAGTGAGTTTAAATTAGATACATCATGCTATGTTTTTGGAAAATAATTTTGTATGAAATCGAAGAGTGACAAGACACTGTTGTATAAAAAAAAATCATCTTTTTTACACAGTCAAATATTTTTTACAAAATAGAGACTGAGATTTTTTTATTTTTTTTAAAGACAGAGAATCAAATGGAGAGTAGGATAATAGAAACATGAATTTTTTATGTTTTTTGAAACCTCTCTATCAAATCTTGTGTTTATTTGAAGCAGCAAACTCGCATTTTTCAAAGGGAAAATAGAGGAGTGATTTGCAAGAGCAGTAAATAAGAGGTAAGCCTTACTACAATGATAACATCCATGTTGATAGGCGGTTGTCATTGATGTCAACCCAAGCAACACCAGGGGCTAACCCAATATTGCATGGGAATTTTGACCTACCAAATTAATATATTCTGGGTCAATAATGATTTTTATGGTTTCTACTTTTCGAGATGTTTCCGTTGATATATGGCACGTCATGTAATTCTTCATGGTTTGAGAGATATTCATGTTTAAAGTTTGTAACCCTAGTTAGTGGGCTAAAACCCCATGGGGTTGGGGAATGGGTCATTGAAAAGTCATAATTAATATTTTTTAAGCTCCTAATATCCCTCCCACGTTCACTTGTTGAAGCCCCTCTCAACTTAAGCATTCATATAAATTGTGAACTTCATTTCCTCCTTATGCATGGGATTTGGCCATCTGAAACAGATCATCGTGGAATTTTCACTCTAAATTCTTTTCTACGAAGGCTTAGAAGCTGAAATTTTTATGAGGTGAAGCTGAAATCCTAAGGAATCTACAGTAAATATTTTAGATCAAGTTGCACAATATTATTGGAGATATGATCTGTGGAAGTAAGGGTTTTTGCAGGCTCCTGAAATTCATCTCAAAGAAGTGACCTTGGTAAAATCATCATAACTCTCTCTCTGAGTATCGGATTGGAATTCCATAAAAATCAGCTGATATTTCATAGTATTTAGTTGTTTCTCTATCAATTTCAGAGGCAAATGAAGAAACAATGACACTTGGCACGCCATACAAGTGCGCTCTGCTGAAACAGTCCATAATTAGGGCAGTGTGAGAAATTGGGTATAACTCTCTCTTGAAGAATCCAAATTGGGTCAGACCTATGGAATTGGAAAGAAGACTCAGAGGACTACTACAAGATCAAAAATCAGATATTGAGGATCTGAAATAATAGAGATACACCAGATTCAATATCGAGCTCCTAGAAGGCAAGAAAAAGCTAGATCATGTGTTGTCAAGGATTGCAAAGGACCAGACTTTCTATGGAAGAAAAGAAAAACAAGGTGCAGTAGAGGGTAGCATGAGAAGAGCAGAAACCAAGTTGCATAACAGCAGCAAGAAGTTCATCATATGAAGTCTTCAAGTGGGCAGCACTGCATACAATCATTGTAAAGGTATCATTGTACTTAGTCATTGTAAATACATTATTGTACAAATTTTACTAGTGTCTATCTGCGAAGGGTTGAAGAGGCCGTGTTGGGAGGTCTAGGATAATCATTAGGTGGTTGTGTCAAAGTTTGGGTTATGGTCTATTATATCTTCTTCTTCTACATCATTCTATATCATTGTAAAGTGGACCATTTTCCCTGGTACGGGAGTTCATTCTTATTTTATTCTTCTATAGGGTGGTAGGGTGGTGCTAGGGTGAGTTGTAGCTCATTGGGTTTTGGGGCATCCGTTTAGTTGACTACTGAAGAATCTCGGGCATTGGAGCATCCATCCAGTGGGAACTAGAGAAGAATGCTTTTCTAGATTCTAGGAAGTTGGAGCTTTATTTTCAATTGGAGTTGAAATTAAAGAATTATTAATAAAGCATTAGGTGGTTTTTTTCCCGGAGTGGGTTTCCACCTTAAAACTGTGTGCATTTGTGTTCCTCTTGTTTACTTCTATCATTGTACAAACACTGATAATAATTGAAGATTAACTAATGCTCTAATTGAAAGGAATACTGATTCAACCCCCCCCCCCCCTCTCAGTATTTCCAACAATTGGAATCGGAGCTTGGTTCCTTTAATAACAGTTTAACAGCTGGAAGGAGGCCATGGAGCATACCAAGAATGGTGTACCTCTATTCCATGAAAATAATTATGCACTCTGGAAAGGAAAAATGGAGATCTATCTCTTGGCGCAAGGTTACGAAGTATGGGACACTGTTCAAAATGGATTTACATCAACCACGGATGAACAAGGTAAGAAGAATTTGGTAAATGATGCAAAAGAAAAGAATATTATTATCAGTGGACTTATTGAATCTGCTTATCATAAGGTGTTGGGTTGTAAAACCGCCAAAAATGTATGGGACAAGCTTGAGATTATATATGGAGGTGACTCAAATGTCAAAGAAGAAAAGCTTCAAAACTATAGAGAAAAATTTGAGCAACTCAGAATGAAAGAAGATTGCAACATTACCGCATACTTCCAATACGTTGATGAAATAACCAATACTCTGGAAGGATTGGGAGAGCCAGTTGACGAGAAGACTATTATACGTAAGATTCTTAGAACGTTACCAGGGAGATTAAACCCAAAGGTATCGGTCTTATAATACAGTGAAAATCTGGATAAACTCAGCAAGGAAGAATTACATGGAGTTCTCATAGAATATGAAATGAGACTTGATGAAGAAAAGGGTACTTCAAATCTAGAAACTACGTTCGTTGCATCTAAGCAAACCAATAAGGACAAACAACCTTAAATTGAAATGACATGCACCTGCAAGTGTGAATAAAAGGGAGATGATGGAGAAGGTCTTTCAGATGAAGAATATGCTTGCTTTACGAGAAAACTAAAACCTGGTAAGGGAAAATTCAAAGGTAAAATTCCATTGATATGTTTTGGTTGTGGTGAGGTTGGGAATTTCGTAGCAAAATGTCCGAACAAAAGTGATGGCAACTCAAAAGGAAAGAAAGGCTTTAAAAAATTCAACAAGCAATGCAAAAATAAAGGATCCAAAAGGAACTTTCTCTCTAAAGAAGATAGCTCCTCATCCGATGAAGAAAGTGACACCAAAGAAGAAGCCAACGAGAAAGTATTGTTTATGGCCAAGCACAATAAACAAGAAGTATCAAACAATGAAGAAGAAGGGTTGACCATAGAATAATTTTATGAGGAGGCAATCAAGCTTATAAAAGAGCTCAATGCTGAGAAGATCCATTCCAACACTCTTGAAGAACAAGTTCAAAATCTCAAAATTGAGGTTGAAGAACACAAATGTATTGAAGAGTCACTTCAAAAGAAGTTGGAAGAAAGCAACCAAGAAAGGGAAGCATTAGAATCCGAAGTAGTCTCGCTGCGTAAGGAAGTGAAGAAGGGAAAAATTGTCCAAAACTATCCCAACAGCTTAAGGGCTTTGGAATAAATCATCAACAATCAATGATCTTACAACTATAGAACTAGCCTCGGTTACAAATAAGAAGAAGCAGGACCTTATACAACAAAATACAATGAACCTATGATGTCTGACATACATGAAGACTTCATTGGACAAGATTTGCAAGCACATCCTTGGAAGAAAATTCCTCGACGAAGATTTTCATCCAGGTACCAACATATCTTTCATGGCTATTGTTATTCATGTGGAAAATTTGGTCATAAAGTTGTAGAATGTCGCACGTACCCTATGAACCAATACAATTCCAAGAGATTCTTCAAATATGAACCTCCCAGGGCTCAACGAAACATCAATAGATTTGAAAATTTAAGAAATCATATGGAATGTTACAAATGTCAGAACTTTGGACACATAGCCAGAGACTGCAGAATTGAAAATCCTCAAGAAGAATCTTCGAAGCCACATAATGAACGAACTTGGAAGAAGAAGAAGATTGACAATTGTGCTCTCGCTCTCAAGGCTCAAAAAAGGAAAGATGTGTGGTATGTTGACAGCGGTTGCTCAACGCATATGACTGGAGATAGAAGGAAATTTGTATCTCTGAAAGAGAAGAAGGATGGAACCATATCCTTTGGAAATGATGGATCTTCAAATGTTATAGGATCAAGTACCGTCACTCTCGGAAGCAAAGATGTTATAGCCAAGAATTTTCTATTGGTCGAAAACATGAATCACAATCTACTCAGTGTTGGACAAATGTGTGATCAAGGACACACAATGCTATTCAACTCCACAAAATGTGAAATCAAGAAAGGCAGGTATGGTAAAATTGTGGCTACAGCAAGTTGAGCTCCAAACGACATATATGTTCTGGATGAAGCAACTAAAGCATGTCTACTAGCTAAAGAAGATGAAAGTTGGTTATGGCACAAACGAATGGGTCACAAACTTTGACAATCTTGTTAGGATAAGCAAAAAGGAAGCAGTACGAGAAATGCCGAAAATCTCAAAACCTTCCAACACACTATGTGAGGCATGTCGGCATGGCAAGCAGACAAAAGTCCAATTTAAAACAAAAGAACACTTTTCATCACATCCATTGGAATTGATACATACTGATCTATGTGGTCTTGTGAGAAAAAAAGGCTTAGACGGAGAATTATATTTCATGTTAATGATAGATGACTATACCAGGATGACAACCGTCAGTTTCCTAAAGAAAAAATCTGAAGCATTTGAGTGCTTTAAGATCTACAAGGAGTTGGTTGAAAATGAAACTGATTTGAAAATAATGTGTTTAAGATCAGATAATGGTGGAGAATTCACTTCCAAATTATTTCAGCAATACTGTGACGAAAATGGAATAAAAAGGCAATTTTCAACAGCACGAACACCTCAGCAAAATGGAGTTGCTGAAAGAAATAATAGAATTGTACAGGAAATGGGTAGAACAATGTTGAAGGACTCAAAATTGGATGAAAAATTATGGGTTCAAGCAATTGATACGGCAGTCTTCATTATCAACCAATGTCTTCTCAGAAATAATTGCAACAAGACTCCATATGAATTATGGAAAGGAAAACCAGCTAATGTAAAACATTTTAGAATCTTCGGAAGCAAATGTTATATCAAAAGAGAGGATCAAATTTGGGTAAGTTTGAATCATGTGTTGATGAAGGTATCTTGTTGGTTACTCACGCAAAAGAAAGGCCTATAAATGCTATAATCTAAGACAAAAACAGATAGTGGAGAGAATAAATGTTACATTTGACGAAGATGGTGTTCTAGTGAGTAATGATGAGGATCTAGAATCTTTGAAACTTGAGACAGAGGCTGAAAAAGACACAGATAAAATTGTAGAACAAGAAGTAACTATCAACGAGGAAGAAGTAAACAATGATCATCAAGATATACCAGAACAACAACAAGAAGCTCCTCCAAGGAGAAAAAAAGAGTGGATTCAAAAGAACCATCCATCAAATCAAATCATTGGTGACATAAATGAAGGTTGACAGCTTTGTTCATCACAACAAGCTCACGTTTCTTTTCTAGCAACCTTTGAGAATAGTAGTTTTGAGGAAGCCAGCCAGAATGAACATTGGGTAGCAGCTATGAATGAAGAATTAGATCAAATTGAGAAGAATAACACCTGGGAATTAGTTCCACGACCAAAAGATAAAAATGTCATTGGGACTAAATGGGTGTTTAGGAACAAATTGAATGAAGATGGGCAGGTTACTAGAAACAAAGCAAGATTGGTTTGCAAAGGCTATGCACAAGTGGAAGGAATTGATTTCGACGAAACATTTGCACCAGTTGCCAGAATGGAAGCCATCCGAATGTTTCTCATCTATGCATGTTCAAGAAAAATCAAATTCTACCAAATGGATGTTAAGTCAGCATTTCTGAATGGAGAATTAGAAGAATAATTTTACATCGAACAACCTGAAGGTTTTCTACTATCACAAAAAGATGACTATGTCTGCAGGTTAAAGAAGGCTATATATGGTCTCAAGCAGGCTCCCAAAGCATGGTATGCTCATCTTGATGGATATCTACGTCAACAAGGGTTCAAGAAAGGTACTGTTGATAGCAATCTTTATGTACAAATAGATAAAGATAATTTAACAATCGTTGAGGTATATGTGGATGATATAATATTTGGTAGCAATGATGATCAACTAAGTAAGAACTTTTCTACAAAGATGTAAAGTGAGTTTGAGATGTCTTTACTTGATGAGCTGACATACTTCTTAGGGCTTCAAATATCTCAGCAAGAGAAAGGAATATTTATATGTCAAGCAAAGTATATCAAGGAAATGCTCAAGAAATTCAAAATGGAAGATTGCAAACCCATCCTTACTCCGATGGTAATAGGTTGAAAATTGAGCATAGACGACTCATCTAAGGATGTGGATCAGAGGTTGTACAGATCTATGATTGGTAGTCTTCTATATGTGACAGCCTCTCGGCCAGATGTTATGCAAGCAGTTGGAAAAGTAGCAAGATTCCAAGCAGAACCAAAAGAATCACATATTATTTCCATCAAAAGAATTCTTCGATATCTAAAGGGCACAGAAGAATATGGCTTGTGGTATCCCAAGGGTAACAATCTCATTATTCAAGCCTTTACAGATGCAGATTGGGTAGGAAGTGTTGATGATCATAAGAGTACTAGTGGTGCAGCATTCTATCTAGGTGGTTGTCTCGTATCATGGTTGAGCAAAAAGCAAACTTCAATATCGTTATCTACAGCGGAAGCAGAATACATTGCAGCAGCATCATGTTGTACTCAAGTCCTTTGGATGAAACAAACTTTGCAAGATCTTCAACTACAATTTAGTGAGCCTATTCCCATATTCTGTGACAACACTAATGCCATCAGCATCTCCAAGAATCCTGTCATGCATTCAAAAACAAAACACATTCCGATCAAATATCATTTTGTTAGAGAACAAGTCGCTGAAAATAATATCAAACTTGAGTATGTTTGTACAAAAGAACAAATTTCTGATATCTTCACTAAAACCTTACCTCGTGAAGCATTTTAATATCTTCATCAAAAGCTTGGGATTCTCCCAAGTTCTCATTAGATTACAAGTCTGCAGGACAGTTGGGTGTCAGGGGGAGTGGAAGTGTGTACAGGTCTACAGGACGGTTGTGTGTCAGCGGGAGTGGAAGTGTGTACAGGTCCACAGGATGGTTGTGTTTCAGGGGGAGTTACCCTTTTCCATTGATGTCAAAGGGGGAGAGAATGTTGTAGGAAGATGTTTCATGATCGCAGGGGGAGTACTTGTGTTTCCATCAATGCCAAAGGGGGAGATTGTTGATCAACGGTTGTCATTGATGTCAACCTAAGCAGCACTAGGGGCTAACCCAATATTGCATGGGAAATTTGACCTATCAAATTAATATATTCTGGGTCAATAATTATTTTTATGGTTTCTACTTGTCGAGATGTTTCCATTGATATATGGCACATCATGTAATTCTTCACGGTTTGAGAGATATTCATGTTTGAAGTTTGTAACCCCAGTTAGTGGGCTAAAACCCCATGGGGTTGGGGAATGGGTCATTGAAAAGTCATAATTAATATTTTTTAAGCTCCTAAGATCCCTCCCACGTTCACTTGTTGAAGCCCCTCTCAAATTAAGCATTCATACAAATTGTGATCTTCATTTCCTCCTTATGCATGGGATTTGGCCATCTGAAACAGGTCATCGTGGAATTTTCGCTCGAAATTTTTTTCTACAAAGGCTCAAAAGCTGAAATTGTTATGAGGTGAAGTAGAAACCCTAAGGAAGCTTCGATAAAAATTTAAAATCAAGTTGCGCAATATTTTTGGAGATATGATCTGTGGAAGTAAGGGTTTTTGCAGGCTCCTGAAATTCATCTCAAAGAAGTGACCTTGGTAAAATCGTCATAAATCTCTCTCTGAGTATCATATTGGAATTACGTAAAAAGCGGCTGATAGTGCACATTCTTTAGTTTTTTCTCTATCAATTTCAGAGGAAAATGAAGAAACAATGACACACGGCATGTCGTACAAGTGCGCTCTGCTGAAACAGTCCATAATTAGGGCAGTGTGAGAAATTGGGTATAACTCTCTCTTGAAGAATCCAAATTGGGTCAGAACTATGGAATTGGAAAGGATACTTAGAGGACTACTACAGGACCAAAAATCAGATATTAAGGATCTGAAATAACAGAGATACACCAGATTCAATATTGAGCTCATAGAAGGCAATAAAAAGCTAGATCATGTGTTGTCAAGGATTGCAAAGGACCAAACTTTCTATGGCAGAAAAGAAAAACAAGGTGCAGCAGAGGGTAGCATGACAAGAGCAGAAACTAAGGTGCATAACAGCAGCAAGAAGTTCATCATATGAAGTCTTCAAGTGGGCAGCACTGCATACAATCATTGTAAATGTATCATTGTACTTAGTCATTGTAAGTACATTATTGTACAAATTGTACTAGTGTCTATCTGCCAAGGGTTGAAGAGGCCGTGTTGGGAGGTCTAGGATCATCATTAGGTGGTTGTGTCAAATTTGGGGTTATGGTCTAGTATATCTTCTTCTTCTACATCATTCTATATCATTGTAAAGTGGACCATTTTCCCTGGTACGAGAATCCATTCTTCTTTTATTCTTCTATAGGGTGGTAGGGTGGTGCTAAGGTGAGTTGTAGCTCATTGGGTGTTGGGGCATCCATTCAGTTGCTACTGAAGAATCTCGGGCATTGGAGCGTCCATCCAGTGGGAGCTGAAGAAGAATTCTTTTCTAGATTCTAGGAAGTTGGAGCTTTATTTTCAATTGGAGTTGAATATTAAAGAATTATTAGAAAAGTGTTAGGTGGTTTTTGTCCCGGAGTGGGTTTCCACCTTAAAACTATGTGCATTTGTGTTCCTCTTATTTGTTGCTATCATTGTACAAACACTGATAATAATTGAAGATTAACTAATGCTCTAATTGAAAGGAATACGGATTCACCCCCCCCCCCCCCCCTCTCAGTATTTCCAACAATCTAGTACTTGATTTTTTGTTTACAAAGGTGAAGTTAATGACAGTAGATGGGTACATCAAATGGTTTTCAACCAATATGACTTCAAGAGTAGAACCCAAAGATCTTCAAATTGAACATTGGAGTAGGGAAACATTTGAAAAATCCTATTAGTCAGGCATAATAGGATTTCTTCAAAAATTGAAAGGTTAAAATGAGGATGTCACAAGAGAATTTATAAAAAATTACAAACAGGATGAAACCATGGTGGGTAGTTTACATATTCCTTTGACTCCAGAATATATTTCTGAAGCTTTAGAGTTTCCATCATCAGGAGAACTATACCATAAAGGATTTCATTTCAAAGACAAGGGTTGGACATTCTTCTTGGATAAAAACAAAAAGGGTTATTTTGATAAGTCAAAGGAGATTCCAAGGGAGTGGTTAAATGAACCTTGGGCAGAGCTAGTTTTGATAATTCAAAAAAAATTCACCTGTGATAACAGGCACAGTGTAGTACACCTATATCATGTTAGGTTACTACAGCATATTAAAGGAGGTATTAGAATCAATTTTCCCTACTTATTTTATAAAAAATTGATGAAGATGATTGAGAGTGTAAAATATGAGACCAAGCCCAAAGAGGCCCAAATTATTCACCAGGGACTCATAAAAATCCTTGTGGATTACCAGTTGAAAGTTAAGGGAATGGTTTGGGAAAATTTTCTGATTGAAAATAAGTTTGTAGAACAAGTCACTAAAAACAAACTTAACCAATACAGGAAACAAGAAATATTGTGCATTCACCTCTTTATCCTAAAACCAGGTCAAATAAACATCAGGAGACATATATGGTAGAGAGGGAAACATCATTTTTAACCATTTCTAGAAGACAAAAAAATAATAATTCAGCAGAACCAGAAGTGAAAATCATAGAGAAATCTCCTTTAACTAAACAAGCAAATGAAATACTTGAGAGGTTGCAACAAGAAGTGTATGAAAATATTGTAGACAGAGATTCCTATTTTGAAAATAATGAGGAAGAAACTTCAGTTTCTAAAAATACCGAGGAAGATCAAAACCTTAGCAGGGTCAGAGAATTAATTGATAGCCTAGAGGTAAGCAGAATCTTGGAGAGGCGCCTGAAAGAAGAAAATGAACCCTATAAAATAAATAATGAGAAATTGGTTAAAGAAAATGATAATATAAGTGGAGAAATGGGAAATTTTAAAACCAAAAACAATCTTCTCTATACACAGGCCTTTTGGTGGCTTCAGGAGAAAAATTCCTAGAAGGCCAAATACGAGAAATAGAAGGTTAAGACCTCCATTTACAAGGAATAAAAATGAAAGATATGGATTCTCTTCTACATATAGCACAATAGGAATTTTCAGGATCAGGAATGGGATCAGCATCAGAGCTCAGAAGGTCAGAAAAAGCAAGCATGAGGACATGCTTGATCATCAGTTTGGGGGAGATGTTGGTCCTCATTTTTTATCTTTTTTTTTTATGAAATACATCTTATTTTGCCATATTATCCATCTATTCACCATCATATCCATCTTATTTTTACCAAAAGATTCATATACAGGTATTTAAATTATGTTTTTCAATTATTAGATGTTTTTGTAAAAATTGAAATTTAAGTGCATTTTTTGACAGCATCAGAAATTCCCATAATAGCATTATGGTTTGAATATGTGCATGACACTTGGGCTCAAGATGGATATATTTCTAGAAGGCTTGGGAACTAAGAA
This sequence comes from Pinus albicaulis, assembly GCA_034641835.2. Taxonomy (NCBI): domain Eukaryota; kingdom Viridiplantae; phylum Streptophyta; class Pinopsida; order Pinales; family Pinaceae; genus Pinus; species Pinus albicaulis. The sequence continues at coordinate 1,380,976,700 of CM076578.1, read as the reverse complement.
TAAGTTTACACATGTTGGTACAGTCAAATTGAGCTTTAATAGGCCTGGTCAAAGGCGGTCAAACAAGACCTGTCTTTATGGAGGATCCCTAGAAAGTAGGTCAAAACTCTTATTTTGTGGGATTTTCTAGATTTTGATGGATCTTATGGATGAATTCGACTTGATTTGATAAGATAAGGATATTTATGACTATAGGAGATATTTTAGATGACTTTGTTAGATACTTTATCTATTTAAGCCTCAAACTTTGAAGGCATTGATATGTAGAACTTGTATGACATAACATTAGTATTTCTGAGGCTTGGAGACATAATTGAAGATCTGTTCTATCATATTTTATATTGTTATATGCTTGTTGATTGATTGAATTTTTAAGTAGTTGAATTCACCTTCAGTGTGCGAGGCAAGGGTGGAGGGCCCCCACACTGAGCTAAGTGCACTTCTTAGTTTATTTGTAGTTGCAATTTCTGAATTAGCTTGCTTATGTTTAATTTTTTTATGATGATTATTTCTGAATATTGATGAATCTAATGATCATTCTTAACTTGCATATGATAGGACAAACAAATGTTTAAGTTAAACATTCTTTCTATCTAATTAAGATCTTCAGTTAGAATTCATCCTTACATGTTTTTACATGCTTTTACATGGTTGTTGATGGATCTTAATCTTGTTTCGATTCTACATATGAAGATTCAACCCAGTATTTAAGTTAAATACTTATTCTATCTGATCAAGAGACTATAAACTAGAATTCATCTTTCCTGCTTTTTCTGAATTCCTATTTTTAACAATAGCATTACTAATAAATGAATATATGATGAAGGACAATCAGGACCTCTTCAGTGAAGAGCCTCCTCAATTATTGCTTCATTTATCTTAATCTATTGTTTAGTTAAGTAGTTTTTTATTTCTAATTCATGTGGTAATATTGTTAGAGAAGGACAAACAAATCTCTTAAGTTAGGGAAATCTTCTGCTTCTAATTACACATCTAAATTTAGAAATTGTTTAAGTTAGATTTATATTTGTAATATGCATTTCCCTAATCATTAATAAACCATATTCTAAATTTATCACAACTGAAATCCATAAATTTTGGAGATGCTTCTAAGTTCCACTAACTTGGATTGATAATAAATACTTGCGTTAGTTTGCAACAGTAAATTGACCCAACACCCATGCTGCGGAGGAAAGGTTTGGGGTACTACAACTAGAACCATCAACAAAACCAACATATCATTGAGGGAACAACGGCATCTTCAAATCAAATGTAATCCAATATATGCAGAGGTGGTAGAAAAATATCAATAAAACCACACTACAAACACACTAGAAAAACTATAAAATATGTTCATATTTAATATGAAAAAAGAATCTAAGAATAGTATTTTTTGAGGTACAACCCATTCCGGCGTTGCACCAAGGGAATTCTATCAAAGTTAACAAGTTCATAGGACCATTTCTCTCGTGCATGTTTGACTATATATAGACCTAACCACATTGGTTCGAGTTTCCCAACTCCTAATTTATCAACTTCTTGGTCATACAAGAGGACTAGATCACCCTCCGAGAAGGCACACGGTTTAACATTTTGTTCAGATTGTGCTTTGACACATTTTTTTGGAGCATAATTAACCATTGAGGCATTTCTTTGAGTCTCATATAGGAAATCTAGGTGTAAAAAATGTTCTTCTTCAGCAGAGGTTACTGGAAGAAGATTGAAAACTATATTTAAGGACAAAATTTCACATTCAATTGGAAGAATTGCTTCCAGATCATACACCAACTAAGAGGGTGTGAATCTAGTCATAGTTCGGATATATGTATTGTATGCCCATAGATCAAAAAAAAGAATAGTATTCCAATTTTTTTTATGAATCCCTACCATGTGTTGGAGCATTGTTTTCGAAACCTTATTAATGGTTTCTACTTGATCGTTGGCCTGTGGATAATAGGGAGTTGAGTTATCATGCTGTAATCCCAACTTGACAGCTAGTTCAGACATCATGTAATTGCGAAAATGTTTACCATGGTTTGAGACTATAGCATGTGGCACACCAAATATGGAAATAACGTGATTAAAGAGGAAAAATGCAGTAGTTTTGTCAATGTTGTCATATGTAGGCATCACTTTGGCCCATTTAGTAAAATAGTCTACAACAATGATTATGTAGCCATGCCCCCTTACTGAGTGAGGGTTACATGTCATGAAGTTGATACCCCATTTGGTAAAGGGTCCAACAGAAATAACTAGATGCATAGGAGAAGGTGGAGCATGGGCTTTCTGGTTATGGATTTGGCATGCATGACACTTTTGGACTGTTAAAATGAAATCTTTGGACATAATTGGCCAAAATTAACTGACACGTAAAAAAATTTGGGTGGTAGCATATCAATATATATGTACATTGCATGCTCCATCATGACAATCATTCAAATCTTTCTCAGCCTCCTCATGAATGAGGCATCGTCGTAAGATCGTGTTGATACCACACCAAAAATGGTGTCGCCAATTATGATATAATGGTGAGCCTAGTACCGAATACAGCATTGATCAGAACGAGTGGTTTCTAGTCAGGTGTAGAGATAAATGATGATATCTCCATCCCAAGGATCAGAAGAGTTGATCATAAATAAAATTTCATCGGGAATAAAATCACTAGATGTTGATTCTGACGTGGAAGAGGGAAGGTCGCAAATCAGTTTGGAAAATACTAGAGATTTCTTAGACTTGGATTTGATGAATTCCAAATTAAACTCTTAGAGGATAACAATCCACTTTGAGTGTTTTCCCCCTAGAAATTTTCGTGATAGAATATAGGTCATAGGATTGTAATAAAAAACCAAAATGGTCTTGTGAAGCAGATTAGTGGCGAAATCTCTAAACATCTTGGACAGTTTCAAAAGCTTATTTTCAACATGGGGATACTTGGCTTCAGTGTCACTCAAATTACGGATCAAATAGTAGATAGGGTGTTTGTCTCCTAAATCATCCTCTTATACCAATACCATAATGATAGTGGTAATATTTGCAACAAGATAAAATAAATAGTCTTGATGATAATTAGGGGGATACGGTAATGATGCTTGGGCAATTACGCCCTTCAAGGCATTAAAAGCCTTTTGAGTTGTATCATTCCAATGAAAGGGAACCCCTTTGGTAATTTTTGGATAATTAGGAATGAAACATCATATAAAGTTAGCCTTCCCTTGTATGTGTTGTAACTGAATGAGGGAGGAAGTAGCAGGAAAATCAATAATTTCCTGAACTTTCAAGGGGTCAATACAAACCCCTTGTTTGGATACAACAAATCCTAGAAGTCAACTAGATTGAACACAAAAGACACATTTATGTGGTTTTAACCATATGTTATAATTTCGATGTCACAACAATATTTCTCTTAGATGCATCAGATTGTCTTCACAACGTTTAGAATGGGCAGGAAAATCATCAAGGTATGGTTGCATGATATGCTTGATGTCGTGAAAATCATAGTTCATTTCCCATTGCAATGTTGTGCCTAGATTATTAAGACTGAAATGAAGTTTCTGATATGAAAATTTACCCCATGGACAGATGAAAACAGTCTTATGCTAGCCCGAAGGGGGTATGTTGATCAAATTGTAACGAAAGAAGCCATCCATAAATGATAAAACTTCATTTCTGGCACAATCATCAACAATTTGGTCGATGAAATGGGTTGAGTAGTTTCCCTTTGGATAAGCTTGGTTAGAATCCTGATAATTAACACATACTCAGATTGTATCTTGTTTCTTCATAACGGGAATGATATTCGAGACCCAATTGGCTAAAGGAATAGGATAAATGAAATCAGCATGCAAAAAATTTTCAACTTCCAGTTCAATTGCAGTAGATTTCTTAGGGTGTACCAGATGTAGACATTGCCTAACTATTTTGGCATATGGATATGTTTTGATTTCGTGCACCACAATATTTGGATAAATTCCTGACGTCTCTTCATACATCCAAGAAAACACATCCTTGAATCCTTGAAAATTTTCCTTATAAATATTAATCTCATCTGGGAACAAGATGTGCTAATATGTACATTTTCAACAATCTCAGGCTTGATTGAAATATAAAGGGGAATGGTTTCCTCAACATTCTCAAGATTCTTCTCATAATAAACTGCATAAATGGATATGGTATTCTAAATTTCTTCAGTAATATTGGGTGATAAAAATCCTTGAAAATTGTTCTCAAGTATTTTTGGTTGAGGCGAGGAAAGATGATGACTATCGTCCTAGGGTTTCTAATTTGACATCATGATCTCCATGATGCTTTTGTCAGTAGGAAATATGTCATTACAAGGGTCAGATTGGGAAACTAAATCGAAATCTTGAGAGGGAAAATGAACCAAGTTTACTAAATCATTGTTTTTAGAATCAACCGGACAAGCCAGGTGCGTAACCTCATAAGATAACTCAACAAGGTTGAGCAGCATACAACCGCTAAAAGAGTCGATGATAGAAATGTCAAGAACTATCCAAGGATCATATCGAATAGTACTAGATGAAATCATGTTGATCAGAGAAATCATAGAGGGAATGTCAGGAGGAGGAAGCACGAAATTTCACATTAAGGATGAGTCTTTTAATAATCCTACTCCAACATTTTCAAAAGGTAGTGGTTTGTTTCCCAAAAGAGGTATGTTTCTAGTAGTTTGGAAATCAATGGTGAAAAATTCAATTTTATCAATAGCCACAATGCCCCCTTGATGAGGGAAAGTAATCATCTAAAAATAGGAAAAGCCTACAATTTCCATGGCATAAACCCAAGTATGGCCTAGTAATCGATTATAATCTAATGGTCCATTAATGACTTCGACCTCTACTGATATTATCTTACTAGATAAATTTTTTGGAAAGGAATTGATAATTCTGTAAGGCTTACATCCTCTTTCATCAAAGGCTTTGAGTGTCTTCAGTGACCAAGGGAAGGAGAACCTAAATCTTTCCAACATGACATCGACATGATGCAAGTAGAGGCACCTTTGTCAACAATGGTTTGGAAGACATTTTTGCCTCTCACCACAACTTGAATCATAAATTCAAGTAGGGGTGGAATTTTAGGTGTATAATTCTCTTGATTGAACACAATGAGACATTATTATGAGGTATCTACGCCTCCAATGGTTGCTAATAGTAACTTCTTCTTAGCGAGATAGTTCTACAAAACCTAAAGAGTAGACATAGTTGAAGGATATTGGGCTAAATATTCAACTATATTATAATTTTGTGCATCTCTTGCATGGGGGTTAAATTATTATTTAATAATCACCCCTTTGGTAGGTTTATTCGTAATCTCAGGAGAAGGTTTCTCGGTTTGGAGAGGACCATATGTGGGTGGAGTAGAACTGAAAGGTTGATAAGTAGCATTTGTAGTTGAAGGATTTATATTACCATAATATTTATTTCTAGTTGCCACTGAGATGTATTTCCAACACATGAATACGTTGGAATCCTTTTGGGAAGAAGAGGATGCATCTTGGGAAACCATTTTCTTCTCCTAGTTGGGGAAAGGATCCATCAATATGGCAGGTGCAGTGGATGCATCTTTCAAAAATCGATTGATTTATGCTTGATGTGGACAATCCTTGGTAAAATTCTCGTCATTACAAATAAGAAAAGGGTAACGAGGCTTACGCTTCTCGTGAGGAGACTGGTTCTTTTACTTATCCTATGGAGGGTTTTCTTGTTTGTTCTTATCTTTACCCTTTTTCTTACTTCCAAGTTTTTGATATTTTCCTTTCGTAGATTGAATAGTGTTAACTTTATAAGTAATCACAGGAGCAATATTAGAAGGGCTTTGATCAGTCATAGCTAGATAAGATTTTGAATTAGTTTGATCAGAATATTTTCTCACTGATTGTTGACTGATGGGACCAATCACGCCATCAGCAGCATGTGATTCCTTCGAGAGAGCAGGTGGAATAGTATGCGAAGGTCATGGAGAATTAAGTATCTTGTCATAGAGTGTGTCGTATTGGGTATAAATCAAATCTAGGTATTGAGCACAAGAAATGACTTGCTCCTCAATAACAACTCCACCTTTGGAAATCCTCAGTTACAACACACAGGAGGGATTTAACAAACCGTTCTGCCAATAATTGATCAGGAATATGATTTTTTACCATATTACATTAGCGCATCCTGTCAATTATATGGTCGAATATATGAGTAGAGTCATATTTCTTTGAGATCAAAATCTTAGTACCAGTTTCATAACGAATGGGTAATTTGAATTGGGTTAGAAACATTGTTTCCAATGCATTAAAGTTGTTAAATGAAGTTCTCGGTAATTCAACATACCACTTAGTTACTGAACTAGTAAGAGTTCATTGGAAAAGTCATAAATGAATAGAGTAATCATTAAAGGAGTTTAACGAACACCTTAAATGATAGGTCATGGCGTGATTTTTTGGATCTTCTCCAGGGTTTTCGTTAAACTTCAGAATGTCACTCAACAATTTGGTTGGAATAGAAAACCACCAAGGAGAATGAAAAAGCATATCATTTGTTAGTTGGGAGAGATCAAGTAACTCAAGTGTTGCAATGAAAAATAGTTTCCTATTAAAGTTTGTTGGAGGAGGTTGACATTGTGGATAAAGGTTTACCGACGGTGTAGGGTATCATGTATATGATGGAATGGGTTGAGTTATGGGCACTTGCATTCCACTGGGATAAGGAGGAGTTTGATAAACAGCATGATCGATACCAAGTTTCTCAGTTCCATGAAAACCTTGGTAAGATTATAAAGTTTGACTTTGCATTTGTTTGCCTTCATAAGGTATTTTTTGTATATTTGTTTGGCCAATAGGAATTTGTGGGACACCTTGGAATGGTTTCCCAAATGGAATTTGCATCATTCCAATACTAGGTTGACTAGTTGTCACATGTGGCATGCTTTGAAAAGGTTGGTTAACTTGCATCTGTTGAATATTTTGATCAAGTGGGTTAAATGGGGTTTATAACACACCTTGAATAGGCAGGATAGACAGGATTTGAGAAATTTTTAGTGTCGTTTGACTAGTTTTATTTGGGATATAGCCTAAACAGGTTGACTCATTTGAAGTGTAACTTGGTCAGGTTGAGGTATAGATTGAACAAATTGGCAAGTGGTAACTTGAGGCATAATTGGAGCAAGTTGAGAAGTCAGGGTTTGAGTTAATACCAAACTAGGTTAAATGGGCAAGGTAATATTCCAAGGAGTAGCATCCATTCTTAGAAATGGAGCACTCGTAGGAATAGGACTTGTAACAGGTGGAGCACCAACTTGTAACACCTGATTAGTAGATGGGAACATACCAGCAACAAGTTGCCATGTGGCTGGAGGATAAGGTGTGTAAGGATACCACTACCCCCCAGTAGGAGGGTACCCGGTATAATATGGAGCGGGTTGTTGTGGATACCCTAAACCATTGATAAAAAATCCATGTTGATGATCTAATGGATTTTAAGATGTAATAGGTTGTTTGATTATGAGATTGTATTTTAGGTTAATCACATCATTATGTTTTTTTCGACGATTCAAACCCTTTGATGTGGTTCATCCTCAGGATAAAGGTGATGATGAGGGTAATTGAGAATTCCATGGACTTGTTGGCACACCAGAAAAAGTTCTAGACAATGATTGGTATCTAGGTGGTACTTATGGACCACCATATAGGTCAGCTTTTTGTGACGTGAAAAACATAGAAGTTGTTGCAACTTCAGTCGATTCATAAATGATAGCAGATATGGGTTGAGAAAATTTCACTAACAAAAACATGGCTAGACTTCTCAAAGGATTTTTCCGAGGAAAGTTAAAAGGTGAATTAAAATGAGAAGTTTGATGTAAAGGAGCATGTGTTTGAGTATTAGAGGTAAATATAGGAAAATATTGGTACAAAGGAGGAAATTCATGTTGTAATGGTATGTAAATAGAAGTTTGAGGGCTAGTATAATCGTCTTCAGTAATCTCCTCTATGCTCAGTAATCCGGGTGGAAGGGGTTCTTCTTCAATTCCCAAAGACAAAGGTTGTGCATTAGATAAAGGCAGAGTTCCTTAAGTGGAAGGTTCAACAACTTGAATTACCTCAAGTTGCAAGAATTATGAATCGACAAAGTAAAGTCCAATGAATTTAGGTTCTAATGACTCAACAAATTTAGATTGAGAAGTTTCAACTGCTTCAAACTCACTAGTTTCCAAAGAGGTAACTTCGAGTTCAGTACTATTGGGAAGTGACAATTTTGGTTGATTAAATTCAAATGTGGCTTTAGAAGGGGTATCTTCCAATGTACCAGGTTCAGTATTTTGTGTTTTCTTATTTTTACAAAGTCTAGGTGTTGCCTCTAGAGGTAGAGGAGGAAATATTTTCATTCTACATGAACGACGAGGGTGTTCATGGTGTTCTTCCATAGTGGATTAAGTAATTTTAGAAATTAAAAAACAAAAATAAAAGAAGGGGTAACTAGGAAAAATGTTTACTAAGCCACTTTGAACTGCAATATATTTTTGTCGGTACATGTAGGAAATCTCCCTGTATGTTTTTTTCAATGTATCACAGTTAACAAGGTGACCTACTTGGTTTCTTATGGTAGGATTGCAACCTAGTGGGGGCTTCCAAAATATACATGGAGGTACATGGAAGCGTAGTTCATATTAGTGTTATCTAATGCATAATTGTATGATGGGGGAATTCTAATATACTCACATGTACATGGAGTGTTATCTTATATACCCAAAGCTACGTGGAAGAACATTTTGATATACTCCAATGTATGTGGAAAACCAACCATCCTCCGGATGTAACGATGACAAGAAACAACAGCTCCTACGTTTAGCAACACCAAAACACGTTTTCTATCCTAGAACACAATGTGAGACGTTAATGTGCCAACTGCTCCTTAGGTTAATTGAATAAATTTTAAATTTGATCTTGATTTAAATTTCAGTTTCAAGGCTCACGAAATGAATTCACCTGAACTCCTATAATGCAACTAGCATTATTAAAATAATTATTTTTCTATCAATAAATATCTATCTAAGGGAAGGAAGGATTTTGACATTGATGCATCAAACAAGAACTTCCTAATTAACATCTTCATATGTACTATTCCAATTTAATTCAAGGCCCTAATGCATGAAGAAAATGATTTTTTTTTCCTTTTCAATTTTGCATTGAAAAGTGAAATACATCTAGATTATTGAATCAAAATAATTCACACAGACTGAAACTATAAATGAAATGTTCTTTTATCAAATAAACAATCAATCCAAGTGATCAAAAACCCTAATTGACAATAAGAAACAAAAAAAAAACAAATTCTCATCAAAAGGCAACCACGCTCAAATTAAACACACTAATGGATTTACAAAGACATAGGCCAATTCAAAGGCTGAAGAAAATAAATTGAATCAAAACAGAACTCAAATCAAGGTATAAAAATGAAAATTTTCATCCTACAGGGACCATTGCAGTCTACATATGACAACCAGTGTGAGCCATCTCATTACATAGAGATACAAGTGTGTTGGGTCACTCTTTCTCCGTTCAGAAAGTGTGCTTGGGTTGATTTTGTTCAAAAAATGAAACACAATCCCTACCAAGCTTAAAATTATACTTTCCTAAGAATCATTATTATCTGAAAAAGTAAAATTGAGTCTCTTTCAAAGGTATAAAAATATTAAACAAAGGAAACCACTAAAGTAAAATATCTTTCCCTAGTGGAGTCACCAAGTTGTTTGACAGATAATTTCCTTTTGTGGATAGAAGAAAACTCCTTAGATCTAGTGGCTTGATCTAGAAACAATAGAGACAAAAGGAGTATTTTTTCCTTAGATGAGTTTATAATATGGAAGAAACACTTACCTGGAACCAAACGCAAGATCTCCTCTTCTCCTTTCTTGTAAGCTTTAGTTCCAACTCCAAAATCCAACCTAGAATGTTACACGTCATTTTGTCACCATGACATTTGACTATTCATATGGGTATATCACCATCCATATCATATTCCCTTAGAGTTCAAAAGCACTCATGTTCCTGAATCAAGTATTGGAAATTGGAGAAAAGCTTTGTAAAACCCTTAAAAGATTACCTACACACTTTATATAGCCTTTTCCTGCGCATGCGTTGATGCTTCTTCCCTTAGTCGCGGCGATCGTCGCTCTATTCGACATTAAAATCTGCGCACCCCCATGAAAAGCAAGTAAAAATTAAAAGTAACTTCTAGAAGCCTAATTGGTCAAATATTCTCCCAAATAGAAGCCTCTAGAGTTGCACCATTTCGAGATTTATCCCTCCACTCATGGAGCTTATCCCTTGGTCCAAGGGACTCAAATCCCTTCATGGGAGGAATCCATCCCTCTCTTAATGGATCTGAAACTACCTCAATCTCTATATAAATTGAGCTCAATTTTCAGGTTGAAGGGTAGATACCAATTTGAATAGAGACTGATTTGTATAGTTTCTAAGTTAGAGAGAGTTCATAGTGTTCATAGTTTCTATGCTAGTGAGTTGTTTTTGACACATTGAAGATCACATCTTTGTGCCCATGACTTCATGCTTGCCATTCTAGCGAGGAAGGCTTATCAAACTGAAGGAAAACGATTTCTCAAACACACAGGAGGAATATGTACAACATCAAGGCATCTGGTTTTCAGGTTGCTCTTTCTAATTTATGATAATACATATGGATCTATTTTTCTCATTGTCTTGTTTCTGAATTCATGGGAATGATTTCAATACTTAGATTCCCTGATTAGTGTTTACAATTATTATATACTGCAGGTGCTTTGATCGTTTTCTTGTCTGTGATTACAGGTTCTTTTCATTATTGAAGAACTACTTTGGAGCGAAAGGAAAAGGAATACATCAGACATCTTGATTGAAAGGTAAGAGCATGTCATCTTTATTTCATGGTTGTAATAATCTTAAGTACAAATAATCTAGAGAAAGAGATATTCAATGGATCTTTGTTTCTAGTTACTCGTTGGAGTACTAGGGAGATCACTCTTTTCTACAAGAGGGATTAATCCTGGTAACATAGACTCTATGGGAGGCAGTAAATTTATAGGGTAAATGGGGTGGTTTGGGATTTTCCAATATAGGAATTAGATCCAAATATAAGGGAGGATATGTTCTAGGGATAAGAGATAAGACCTCAAGAGTATGAGTTTGAGATCTAATCCAACAGTAAATAGTTAAAACAACTCAGGAAGCTTCTAGAAAGAGAATATTAGAAATTATTTTTTATTTTTACTAAAATTTAAGAGCCATCACACTTACTTTGAAGGAAACATGCATTGTTCAATGCAGATGCTCTATGTAGAACTTGCAACAATGCATTTTGCATGAAGGCTAAGTGCGATGGGGAAAAAATTAGGGTTTTGAGTTGTTTAACCCAGAATTATTAGAAATTTTGGAGAGAGGGTGCTCTAGACTTTGCAGAGGATGAATGCAAACTATCAATGGATGATGATTGATTTGGTTTTCAAACCATTCGATTAGATGTGACAAAATGACCTGTAACACCTCCCTATTCAAGAGGGAGTGTTGATTTTTGTAACTATGGTAGGTCTTCGTAATGTATATTTTAGTTCTTAATATATTTTTAAGCATTTTCTTCATACTAGAAACAAAAATAAAAATTTAAGAGACATTTTCTTCATGTCGGTTGCAAAAGAAGAAAAAATTAAGTTGTAAAAGCTAAAAAAATTTCTCCAAAAATTTAAAGTCGACCTCCTTTGATTCAATTGGCCCATCAAATGTTCAAGTCATCTCAGTTGAAGGATGCACCCATTAGGACTAGAAAAGCATATAAATAAGAATTAGTTTGAACTCTCTCAAGTCATGGATGAATTTTTCATATATCTAAGGCAAGAAGAGCCTAGTCAAAGGAAATAATGAAGTCTATAGCTAGCATATTAGCATAATGAAGTATTTTAAGGAATAAAGTGAAGGTAATATATGAGGCCAACTAAGGCTCTATTCCAAGGTAGCGAAGAAGGCCATCTTCGAGGTTAGTGAGGAGCATATTATAAACCATTGAAGTTTCATCTATGAGGACTAGTGAAGCAGCATTTTTTAGGCAAGATCAAATTTCTATGGGCAGATGACTTGACTAGGAGGGAGGACCAAGTTTGACCTAGTTATTGACTAATATGTATTTCTATTGAATTGAAGGTTTCTCTTTTGAAAAGGTTGTTGGGTTTTTCCCCCATGTAGGTTTTCCAAGGGTAAATTCTTTGTGTGGTTGTCTCTTTATAATCCTATTGTATTAAATTTTATATTGTTGATGTCTTTTGATTAATTTGGTTATTGATGAAATCATGGATACGAATGTGTAAAGGAATAAAATCATCAAAATGAATCATTAGTGTAGAATATATATATATATATATATATATCAACAATACCGATAGTGTAAAACATATAAAATGGAATTTGATGGTGAGGGTTTTGTGTGATTGACCCATAATCGTGGCTTTGTGGGTGATAAACTAAACGTAGGTTTTCTTGATGCTCCAAAAGGATTTGAAGAAGATGGACCTCCAAAGGTTGATGTTGTTGAAGATCCAAAAAGATATGGAATTGAAGAAGCTATTCCAAAAGGGGTAGATGAGAAAGTCAACCCAAATAGTGAATTAAATATGGAACCTAATGAAGATGCAAATGTGCTATCACCAAATCCAACTAGTTTATTACCAAAAGTACTAGAAGACGATGAAGCTAAAAAATGATTTGCAGAAAATTCTAAACCAAAGGTAGGTGTTGTTTTACCAAAGGGATTGGACTGTCCTTGCTCAGAAAAGATACCACCTCCTGCAGGTTGTTAGCTTGCTAGGCCTGGTCCACCTTTGTCTCCCAATAAATTATCCTCCCATCTTAATTCCTGATGACTTTTGTCCTTGTATTTCCAAGTCCACCTTTTCCTCCCAATTGATAATCCTCCCATATTAATTCCTCATCACCTTTATCCTTGTATTTTGGCATAGAAAATATCGAAATAAGTTTCCCCGGTGTATTCCCACCTGAAGTCTACAATATCTATCTCATTTGTACTTGTATATGGTGTCTCTCTACTACCTCTACATTGTCCACCAAAGGTATTTTTTCCAAATCTCGGGCTGCCAAATGTTGGAGTTATTGATTGAGTTCCAAAATTTGAACTTTTACACAAGAAGATGGGGTGCTTCTAAATGTTTTGTCGCTCCCACCATTCTTGCAAAGGAAGAATATGCACTAACAAGAGGTAGTTGGTGAAAAAGCTTGCTTGTAGGACATAATATACCAAGGGGATATTTCGTTAATTCTGGATGTGAGGGTTCAACTTTTCCAATTTCAAGAAGAGCATGAGGGGCACTTGTAGGAATTGAGTTGAAATCACCACAAACTAACATAGGTATGTTTAAACTGGTAGTTATTTTTTTCTAGTCCTTTAAGAAGAGTATTAACTTGCCAAAGTTTGACATCCTTTATATTCAGATAGGAATTTATGTGTGTATTAGCCACACAAAAGTTTGATGTTTTCCCAACGCAAGGGCATCATTTCCATGGTTAGTGTCCTTAAGTAATAGACTAAGAGCAACATTTTTTTGAGTTGATGGAACTATAACTTCTGTCAAATATTATATCTTTTTTGAATTCAACCTCATATTTTTTAACGATTGCAAAGCGATCGCAATGGAAAAATGTTGCACAACCATCTATTGCATAGGTTGTGCTAGTATAAACCTTTGTTGTATTCTTCTTGTAAACACCTATTTACCCATGCTTTTCTAATTTAGGTGCAAATAAATCCTCAAACTTGTCACTCTCAACCTCTTTAAGGAAAATAATATCTACTTGATAACCAACAATTTCATGCAACAAGTTCTAGCGACGATAACGCCACGAGAGAGACCAAGGAGGAAAATAGTTGTACATGTCACTGGTTGCATACATATCTGAAAGTACATTATAAGAGAGTACAGTTAAGGTTCTATAAGCTATAGTGCATTGTTGAGGAGGTAAATCCCCTCTGCGGACAGAGGCGATCCCTACTAGCCCAGCAGGGGTCTAGCAACAATCAAACAATGTTATGACGCAAGCTCCTAGTTACGAATGAAAGACTTGGGATAGAAGCCACCCTGGATTCCAACGCCACTATCTGAAGAAGAAGCGTCCCCGTTCCTCAGCCTCGGCAGATCACAATCCTTCCACGATCTCCGCGGATGAACACCTGCACATGGAAGAAACGAACAGATACAAGCATAGAAACCAGCATACGTAACTATGGCTTATCGATCGGAAAGGACGTTATACATTAACATGATGGAAAACGGTGGAACCATAATCATAATCATCTATTAAATAATAAACGAAGAGAGATTACAACCAAGTTACGACGTCGCGACCTCCTTGAATGGGTCTCGATCGTCCTAAATCCTGGCAAAAGCTCGCCAAGGAAGGGAAAACCTCTCCGGTCTCTTGACAATGGTCTCCTTACTTGAGTCAGCCTTAAGGGAAAGAGAGGATTCTTTACAACACAAAGGCTCTTGGGAATATGGAGATTCAGAGCTTAGGCACTTCAAGACTAGCTTGCCATGGATTTGAGCAGGCTTTTATAGATGGGGAAGGAGGGAGTTTGGATCCCTATTATTATGGGATTGGCCCTATCAACAAGGAAGGTTCCATGGGAGGTGGCAAAACCACTTCCCTTCCATAGAACTCCCGCAGCCAAACCTCCCAACTCAAGATAGGCAATGGTTTCTGAGTTTGTTGAAACTCAACTTTCGCCATCTTTATTTAAAAAACACTCCTTAAATTGGCTGGCGCGACTACTGCTCTGGGACAGAGCGCCAGTTGGCGCGGCCTCTTTGCAGGATTTCCCCATTGGCGCGAGTCTTTTGAACTACCATGTTGCCAATGCTAAGGGATATTTTTCATGACTTTGCACAGGAGATATCTCCATAAAGGAAATAGGCTCATGCTTGGGGATGCCGTGGTGATATTTCAAGGCATGACAATGTTCATAGGTCACAAAATGGGTCCTCCATTGTGCGGGACGGGGAATGGTAGGGACGGTGACAAATTACTGTGTAACAGATGCCCCCTAAAGTATGAGGCCCGAGAGAGAGAGGGGTAAGTAACTGCGAGCATGTTCAGCGAAGGCCCGCGATGGAGCTTTGCGCGAAAGATACAGCGTGTATCTCAAGTACATGATATATATGTGGTATGGACGCAGCCATCCGAAACAGAGTATGTTACAATCCGGATCCAGGGTATGGGCGCAGCCATCCAACTAAGATCAAACAAATAGACTCAGGTATGGTCGCAGCCATCCAATCGGTGAGTCATGTACATAATGATAATAATCCACAATCGCAGCCTGGATTACAACAGACACAATCCAGGGTCTTGCGCTCCATCTCGACCCAACAGAGTACAAGTTCAAGCACGTGAATATGTGAGCTGAAGTCGAACATGCAAGAACATCGTCTGATTACCAGCCAATGATGAAAACTGTTAACAGACGCGAGAGAAACCACCAATAATGACAATGGTCCTCAAGGTACTACAGGTACAATCTATGGCGTGCGAATGAATGAGTTGACGTCGAACACCCGCAGAATCACTCGATCGGAGGCCAATGATGTAAACCTCTCGTCGAATGCGACGAACCTGCCATTGAGGCATGCAGGCTCCAAGGTACCATAAGGAGTCTCTAGACCAACTTCCTGGATAATGAGTTGAAGTCGACAGGAAGTGACCTTGATCGAAGGTGGGCCATAATGATTCACATCGCCCACGACCACAAAGACAGTGCCAGTGTTTTTGTTGTGAATGGAGGATCGTATAGAGAAACGAGAGGAAGGTTGAAATTTGCGAGGGCCAACTTCTCGAGGGGAAATGAATGGCACGACGATGAAGTTAAGCAGATGTTGACATCAACGAATCAAGGAGGAGCATGGCGGCAGAGAGCGGTGAACGGATGAGAGGTCAAAAGGGATTACCCAAACCACGGAAGCCCAGTTCCGCTGGCAGTGGATATCCCTGACCGACACGAATGGAACAAGTGCCATGTTCAAGAGCGACATACTTCCCGATGGCTCATGACGATGGTTCATTTTCCCCATTTACACGGCGAGTACCCCAATTATTTGATATAACTTAAAAGCAGAAGGGGATAGCATATGCTTGCAATATAAGTCCGCCCTTCGGGCGAATCCATCCTAGTGCATTTAACGAGTCCTAGGAAGGAGGAACTCGGAGAACGTCATTTCGACTAGATCCAATGTCATCATGGTTTAAAGAGTCTGACAAAGGAAGAACTCGGCGTCTTTTCATGTTTAGAGAGTCTGAAAAGACAGCAGAAAAGAAAACTCCACAGGTCCCTTTTCATAAACAGTTCCCCAGATCCGAAAAGGTAGAAAACAATATCCGGGAAAACCTCCTAGTTGCGATAGGCTAGGGTATTCCTTTTTCGTAATCAATCCATCCCAGCCCGAAAAAGGGTTAAACTTATACTGGGTGGATGTCGATTCGTGTCCATTTTAACGAGATCGAAACGACAAGGGTCTCGGCAATCTTTTCATATTTAGAGAGTCAGAAAAGAGCTGAAAGATGACTCCAAAGTGACTTTTTTGTGTATTTACCGAGTCCGAAAAAGTATAAAATACAACTCGTTTCCATCGTTTAAGTCGCAAAAACCTGCTGCTGCACATACCAAGCAAGCGTAAAATCCATTTTCGACATAACATATGCAAATATTTAATAAAAATAACTTTTAAAACCCATTTAACGTCGAAAAAGTTATAAATATGTCGAATTGGTAAAAATAAAATTACTTTTACTATTTACCTTGGTGAAAAGCAACAGTGGTCCTTTTGGAGCAGAAACTTCTGACGGTGATTGCGACAAATCCAGTCGACCATTCAGCTTCTCGTCTGTCACAGGTAAGAGGCGCTCTTTTGCTCTTCATTTTCATTCATTTTTTAATCGCTTTCCTTTAAAAATCAGTTCTGTGTGGTCATTTTTAAAATTTTAGGGCTGCGCCCATTGGCGCGGGTATCGGGCACGGACCCGCGCCAATGAGCTATTTTTTACAAACGGCTCGCGCTAGTGGCCGAACCTCAAATTTCGCCCAAAATTTCGATATTTAGACCAAAATGCATGGAATTTGAAGCTCATCAAAGATCTAACTAAGGGTTTTTGGCCATGTGAATGCAGATAATCACTCAAAATGGCAATAGAATGGAAAGAACGAGAGCACGGAGAAGAGGATGAACAGGCCATGCAAAGCCAAGCTTGCATGAACGCACTTAGAAACTGTGGATTGAAAAAGTTCTTCCTCACGCCATGTTTACGAGCTCAGCCCGAGCTCCTCCCGATGCTGTCCCGGTATACGAGACCGATCGAACGGTGTTCGAGGTTACGAGATGAAGTGTTAGAGCGGAGGTCATGGCGTTTGTTCATCCTTTGGTTTGTCACTTCGGTCAATCCTGGCACGCTAGAAACGGACTATCGGGAAAGATGGAAGAATGTGTGCCGAATGTGGGGGCACAAACGGGATGGGAAGCAAGAAGGTGGATATCCACCGTCTCGTCAACGCGAGGTAGTTCTCCATACCATCACGCGGGCTGCTGGGTCACAAGCTCCGCACGAGGCCACGAAGACCCAACTCCTGTTAGCCTCGGAATGCATGGGTCCCTTATTGTTCAACTGGGCGGAAGCAGTAACTATCAACATGAAAAGGCAGCTCACAAAGTGCAAACAGGGGAAACTGAAACAGTTCGGTTATGGTTCCATCTTGGTATCGTTCATTCTGGAACGTTTACCAATCTTCCAGGGCCAAGGGGCCGCAGTGGCGAGTCTGATACCACGAGAGCCAAGAATGGCTCGCTGGGCAGCATTGATGCCCAGATCTGGAGGTGGCCAACAGATGTCCTGGAGGCCAGAGTTTTTTAGGTGGTTACGGCGCCAGCTGATTGTCGTGGAAGACTGGCCCTATGCAGGAACTGACTTTACCGGGGACCCAAACCTCCACTACCAGAAGGAGATGACTGGGACGAGGAGCTGGGTAAGACCTCATATTTTTGATTTTATGTTTATATGTTTTTTGTTAATACACATTCGTCTTAACACAATTATATATGCATGCAGATGTAGGACCTGAGAGACCAGCCGGGATGTCTCCAATCTCCCGGAGGACACAACTCGCCCCTGAGATTCAGGGAGAAGGCGCCGGAGGAGATGAACTGATCCAGAACCTCGAGGGGATTGCCCATGGGATTCCAGATTATGCCCGGCTAGCAGACGTACCGATGGCATACCAGCGCCACACGGTGGGAGTTCCGAATCGGATCCACCGAATCCTGAGGCGTCTAGTGCGTGCAGTCACGTGCTATCATGAGCACCATGCGGATTAGTCCTTAGGATTTATACCACACCTATTTTTTGAGAGACATAGCGTCTCTGGATGTACTAAGACGTTTATGTATATTTTTTGAGTTTTGTGATGCACACTGTGTAGACATTTCGACATATATATATATATATATACATACGACTATTTTGGGTGGATCTTTTACATGTGATGATGTTTTCTATATGTCATGCAAATGTCTAATACAAACGTAATCTAATGTATCAGTTACATAACAAACGACCCAATGCGAAATGTATTCACACAATGCATCTAATCACACATTTCATTTTTACGCAAGCTTAAAAGCACACATGAACACACACATATGCAAACTATGCTTGAAATGAGGAAGACGAGCATGCCCCCCAGCATGATGTCTCAATTCGAGGTGCATGCCCCCCAAGCTTCAGTCCATTGAAAATGGAGTGAAGGTTCAAAACAAAAAGTCGAATTGAACATGCTCGTGTTTCATTATTTTAACGAGGTTGACACACTTAAAAGAACTGTCCTCAAACAACTTGTTTCATTGTTTTTAGGAGCTCGACACAAGTGGAGGAACTATGCTCCAACGACCTTGTTTCATTTTTTAAGGAGCTTGACACAAGACAATGAACTGTGCTCCGATAACCTGGTTTTATTTTTTAAAGAGCTTGACACAGGGAGGGAACTGTGCTCTAAGATCCTGGTTTCATTTTTTAAAGAGCTTGACCCAGGGAGGAAACCGTGCTCTAACCGACTTACATCAAAATGAACAAGAAGGCGGTGCTTCCAAGAGTTCCACTCCTGATGGAAGGGAAACATCTTGGAAGTCAGGACCCAATGCCCCCAGCACATTATGCACAACGGCATCATCACTGAGCACAGGCACGGGGTAAGTGGCCACATAGTTGACCTGCGGTGGAGCAGATACAACGGGTGGATAGAAACCAGGAGGGGGTGATGGCGGACCAGATGCCATATTAGGACCAAAGAACGAGAGCTGATCAATGGTCACGATCCGTCCTTCATGTGGAAAGCACATCACGCGAAAGAGGGAGGAGACAAGTGCTCCCATGGCATAGGTGTAATCGCGCCCCAGGAGCAGATTGAAATCCAAAGGGCCTGGAACGACCATCACGTCCATATGGACGGTTTTACCTCCCAAAGTAACAGGTAACCTTGGAAGGATCCCCAATGGTTGACTCGTTCTTCTATTGAATGTCAACAGATTCTGCGTAACGGGCGCAAGCGGCGGCGAACCGAAAGCTTGCCAGGTATTTGATGACAGAATACTAACAGAGGCACCTTCGTCTATAATGGTGCTGGGTACAACCAGACCAAAAGCCTGTACTGTGATCTCGAAAGGCACGTAAGACGGAAGGCGAAATCCTGCAAATCGATTCCAGTCAAAGGAAGCGACCAAACTACTCGGAGGGGTCACCATTGACAAGCGAAGGTCTTCCCCTGATGTTACGGTAGAAGAAGCATCCTCCATGACCTCCATCTCGAAGGTGGGAGGGATATCCTCTGGAGCCTCCATCATGGGAGGCGGAGGAGGGGCTTCTTGAAGTACAGGGACAGGAGAATCTTTCTCCAAGTCTGAAGAATCTGAAGAGATCAGAAGGACATGGGGGGTATGAGATCCACTCTCGACAGAAAAGACCCGGTGCAATGCGGACGGGGCCAGTTCAACCGATCCTACGACCAATGGTTGGTCAGGGACAGATTCGTGAATTTGAATTTCTGGGGGAGTGGGATCGACAAAGGATGACTCTTGACCAATCGTAGGATCATCTGGCGGAGGACTCAAAGAAATCCGATTATAACCAGGTGGAAGGCGAGGTGTAGAACCCGCTGGGTTGTCCAAGACTTGCTTGGCTTCATCCATATAAGGATAAAGGTGAATGGCATGGTGCCCTTCACACAACTTACAGGGATTGGTGATCTTACCCTGCTTCTTAGAGTTCTTATCAACAGCAGCTGAAGACGTGCCCCCAGCCGGCTCCCCAGAAGCCAGAGCCAACGGTGGACGGCCGATTGGACCATGCCGACGGGTGAGGGAATCGGGGCAGTCTTGTCAATGGTCTCCGTACTGTGACGAGGACGACTCGGTGGAAGGGTGGAAGGTTTATCAGAGGGGATTATCTCGGGCTTGATGGCCGTACATTTAGCCTCTCTCTTATCAGACTTCTTCTTCTTTATCTTCTTCTTCTTCTTCTTAGCCACCTGGTTACTCGAATCCAGACTTTCACCAGGCGAAGTAGAAGAGGAGGACGCAGAAACAGGCGAAGAAGGGGAGAGGTCCACCTTGGAATCAACATGATGTTGTTCAGGTGGAGAAACTGATTGAACAGTAGTGGAGACATTCGGGACAATAGAGGTCGAGAACAACCAAACAGGCAACCCAAAAGTTAACCCAGGAAGGGACAACGTCGCCATGTAAGGAGCACCAACATTTCCAAAAGGAGGAAAATGACCAGGATTCCCTTCGGAAGGGATTCCTTGGTTGGTAAACTCTGAAAAAGTTGCCATCAAAACTCAAAACCACACACGGGCCGAAAAAAATTTAAGACACACGATCAAACGGCCAACAAGCAATATCTAAGCGGGCGTGTAATCGTGGGTGATTAATTTTACCACATTGGAAAGTAAGAAATTCTACCGTTTCATATTTTAAGAGTCGAGAAACGATAAAAAGATGACTCTATCTCTTTCAGAGTTGACACAAGCGTGAAAGGACAAGCGCTTGACGGTCTTTTCAAGTTTAGGGAGTCAGAAAAGACCAAATGACCGCTCAGGAAAAACTAGGCACAAAGGGTGTACCAAATATCCGTGAACTGCAATATACACCTTGGTTTCAAAAATGAAACAGAAATCGACCAAGGACTTTCCGTACGTGCAGGTAGTCTCCCCGAATGCTGTGTTCGGTGTATCACGGGTATAGGGCGGCAGACTCGTCTTCCTATGGATAAAGGATTGAAAACCTAGAGGGGTCTCCCTTTATATACGCGACGGTACGGGGAGCGCAAGTCCGTACTAGCGCCGTCTAAAGCCAACAGGCGAACGACAGCTGCTAGGTTTAACGACGCCGGAACACGTCTCTAGCCTAGACCTTCTAAATATGTTTCGTTAAGTTCCAATGCTGCCTTAGGTTAATTGAATAAATTTTACAGTTGATCTTCAATTAAGTTCCAATTTTCAGGCCCTATCGTATGTAATGTCTCGAAAGACTCCTAAATGCAAAGCTATATGCCACAGTGCAACATTTCGTTCGATGAAAACTAGTTAGAGAAGAGTTGAGAGCTTTTACACAAACGAAATGAACGGAAGACAAACAATGAGATCTCTAGTGCAACTAATGCAATTGAAAACTTTTCATTCAAAACACTAATCACTAGCGATATGGAAAAGATCACAATTTGCACTAATTAACAAAAGCAAAAGAGATTTTTTTTTTGGTTTTCAATGTTTAATAGCCAATATGCACTAAACAATCTTGAAAACAAACGGAACAACTTGAGAAACGATTTTCAAGAGAGCGAAACAAACAAATTTCACTCAACAACACAAGCAACCAGCTCCCCAAATCGACCAAAGTCTTTCAAAGCAAAGAAGAGACTCAAAAGCTTCCAATGGACCGTGTGATCTAGGTCCAAGGTAAGACCAAACGAATTTCGAATGAAGGAATGAACAATCACCCAAAAATCACAATAAAACAATAAACAACTACTTAGAGGGTGTGGAGAATCAATCAGACAGTTGACAGGACAATCAAAACACCAAAACTTCCAAGGAGGGCTCGATACACTAAGCCACTAGATGCCCTAGGGCTTAAAACATGAAATCGGTAGATAAAAGCAAACAACCAAAGAATAGAGGTGAATTCCCAGCCAAACAGGACTCCAACACACTCAGGCAGTCGGAAAATCAAGAAGAAAAACACTGATCAAATCCAGAGAGCTCAAAAACGAGGAAACTCAAAAACTTACAGGGGTGGCGCGACTGTAAGTGTGAAACTGGCGCCAGAAAGCAATTGGCACGGGCTGGACAAAGGCAACGTGCGCCAATTGGCGCGACTGTCGGGTCAAAAACTGCGCCAGCCGAGTTTCTCAGCCAAAAATTAAAAACAAGCTACTCCAGAAGCAGACCAATGCAAGCCAAGCAAACCAAGAAGCAAAAACAGTGAAAGAACCCAACCCAGAAGGTTCATCAAGCAAGGGAAAACATAAAACAATCAAAGCGAGACAACACAAACGAGACAATGAAAACCGGATGATCCCCAGTGGATTCGCCAAATTGTTGAGGAGGTAAATCCCCTCTGCGGACAGAGGCGATCCCTACTAGCCCAGCAGGGGTCTAGCAACAATCAAACAATGTTATGACGCAAGCTCCTAGTTACGAATGAAAGACTTGGGATAGAAGCCTACCTGGATTCCAACGCCATGATTTGAAGAAGAAGCGTCCCCGTTCCTCAGCCTCGGCAGATCACAATCCCTCCACGATCTCCGCGGATGAACACCTGCACATGGAAGAAACGAACAGATACAAGCATAGAAACCAACATACGTAACTAAACATCAGTCAGAAAGGACGTTACTCACATTAACATGATGGAAAACGGAGTGGAACCATAATCATAATCATCTATTAAATAATAAATGAAGAGAGATTACAACCAAGTTCTGACGTCGCGGTCTCCTTCGGATGGGTCTCCAGTCGTCCACGTCTCGCAAAGCTCGCCAAGGAAAGGGAAAACCTCTCCGGAGTCTCTTGACAATGGTCTCCTTACTTGAGTCAGCCTTAAGGGAAAGAGGGGATTCTTTACAACACAAAGGCTTTTGGGAATATGGAGATTCAGAGCTTAGGCACTTCAAGACTAGCTTGCCATGGATTTGAGCAAGCTTTTATAGATGGGGAAGGAGGGAGTTGGGATCCCTATTATTATGGGATTGGCCCTATCAACAAGGAAGGTTCCATGGGAGGTGGCAAAACCACTTCCCTTCCATAGAAATCCCGCAGCCAAACCTCCCAACTCAAGATAGGCAATGGTTTGTGAGTTTGTTGGAACTCAACTTCCGCCATATTTATTTAAAAAACAATCCCTAAATTGGGTGGCGCGACTACTGCTCTATGACAGAGCGCCAGGTGGCGCGACCTCTTTGCAGGATTTTCCCCATTGGCGCGAGTACTGAACTGCCTGCCCACGCCAATGCCAAAAGGGATGTTTTTCATGACTTTTGCAAGGAGATGTCTCAAGGGAAAATGAGGCTCATGCTTAGAGGGATGCATTGATGATATTTTCAAGGCATGACAATGTTCACAGGTCACAAAATGGGTCCTCCATTGTGCGGGACGGGGAATGGTAGGGACGGTGACAAATTACTGTGTAACATGCATCCTTCTAGCTCAATATTTGCAATTCCATCAACTGCATTGATTGGAATCATGCATTGAGGAGTGGGGCAAGGGGTTGGGATAACACAGGAATTGTGGAGTATGATAGCTAAACATGCTGGTATTCCTATGGCTACATCAATTTCCATAGGTTCTAACTTCAGAGCATAGCCCACATCATCAGTTGTTGGTGTATATTTTTTTGAATGTCCAGCTTCATATCGTGTCTTACCCCCACACCTTTCAAAAACATGAGGAGGGTTTAGCAACACAGAACAATTGCTTAGAGATACATTTTGAATTCTTGTTATCATCTAAAAAATGATCACCTAGCCATTTCTAACTAGGTGGATCGAAATACATCATGGAGGATTAATTTTACCATCGTAAAATAACTTTCACCATAGGAAATAATTTATTAAAAAAAAATTATTAAATTATTTTTGTTTAAAATAATAATAAAAACCCATTAGAATAATTGAATAAATCATTATTTATTTAATTTTCTCTAGAAATAATTATTAAATCATTATTTGATAATTATTTCTTAACACCTTTGAGTAAATCACCTTGGAATCATTATTTATTTATTATTCCTTATTCTTGTTTTTGGAATAGTTGTTAAACCATTATTTAATAATTATTTCAAATTCACACTTTTCTTAAATCTCACAAAGTAATTAATAAATAAATATATTTCTTGATCACTTCAACCATTTTCTAAATAAACACATTTGACCATTTTGAATATTTTTTCCCTATCAAACAAATATAATAAATTATTCTCAACAGCTAGATTTGGATTTGGTCAATATTTGTTTATTATTTTCTAATTCCTAGTTTAGCTCAATAGTTTTCCATTCATTCTTCACCATGATCATTATCACCGTCACCATTATCATCTCATGCCCTTTGAACTCCCACTAGAGTTTTATCTTGCTTTTGGGTTTTTCTACATATTTGAGAGAGAATAATAAGACCGTTGAAGCATAAGGACATCAAAAACACCCATCCCATGGAGGGGGATTTACAAACTCGTGTTGTAAATCTTCTTCACCAAGTGTTTCAATAAAATTGTAATTAATTTAAATGTCTTCTATTGGGTTTTTAGACTTATTTTTTTTAATATATTTCTTGGGTTTGCATCAGATATTTTCTTGGAGGTGTAGGCTTTTACCCTGTACATAAATTGCTTGCAAACGAATTCTTAAAACAGAAAAATAAATAATGACGAGAACATAAAAAAATATACACAAATATTTTACCCTGGATCCGAAAACTGGGACTACCAAATTGATTTTTCATTATATTCCTTTCAATGTTACAATACATATAGATACATGTCGAAGCATTCATAAACCCATTAATTAACCTTGGATTAGAACATAACTATAGTTCCCTTGACCGGATCTAAAAAATACCATGGGAAGAAAACCATCATGACCAAAACCATGTGCAAAACCCATGCTTAAACCATGGGTAGGTCGGCCCACCATATTTGGGTCTGCCCACAATCCTTGGGCCTACCCAACTATTATTGGGTCTACATAAAAATAAAACAAATCCCTCGGGCATTGCCCTGGACCCCATGACAGGGGGATGTCACCCCCCATGTTGACCATTTGATTTGAAGATCCAGGGCAACTAGAACCATCAACAATGACCATGGTTATTAGTTTTCCTTTATTACCTTTATTACATGGATTTTTTACTAGGTTTGTTACACGTAGATCTTCTACAATCTAGATGTCTAGTCCAGTCTGCATCGACAACTCTATGGATGTCTAAAACTCTATCCAATATTAGTCTTCCTTAGTGGCACAAACCATAATCACTAGTGCCACACAAATACCTGAAAACCCGCTTCTGTTTTCCAATTCTCCTTCCCTCACTTTTACATAAACCTGCTCAATATTCCCATTTCATGTGCAATGTTTGGTCTCGTACAGACCATTGCATACATTAAGATACCAACTGCACTCGCATATAGAACAGGGGACATGTCCTCTTCCTCTTCTTGTTACTTGGGACATTGTTCAACAGATAACTTCACACCTATAGGAATAAGAGACTTCACCAGTTTAGTATCATGCATATTAAACCTCTGCAATATTGTCTCGTCATACTTCCTTCGGTTTAACCAGAGCTTCCTCTTTGCCTGATCTTGTTTAATTTTCATGCCAAAAATATAGTTTACATCACAAATATTCTTCATGCAGGGAAAATTCTAAGGATGGAAAGCTATTTTAAATTTTAGAAACCTTGGCGAATCTCACCAATCAATAATATGAAATCTATAAAATGTTTGATGATATTTTTGTAAAAATATTCAAATTTCTAATAATTTTAAATAGTATCTATATAATTTTTTGGTTTTTTTAAAGGTAAAATATTTTTATAATATAAAATTTGGGTGAAATATTTTTAGGGATAATCAAAATTAGTGAATCCGTTTTTTAGAAAAAAGCATGGAAAATTAGCCCACTTGCGAATATTAGCCCCTAAAATTTTCCACGCCTTCATGTCGAATTTGGAGGATAATTGGGTCTTCAAATCCTGGATAACTTCTTTGTCATTTCAAATCAACAACACATCATCCACATACAAGACCAAATAAATAACATGAACACCAATTAATTTAAAATACACAGAGTGATCTGCTTTGCTCCTTGTGAGGCCAAGTCCCCATTTATATGTATCAAATTTTTGATACCACATCTTTGGTGATTGATTTAACCCATACAGATACTTTTTTTAACTGCATACCAGTTCTTTAGTACCCTTCACCACAAATCCTTCAAGTTTCTTCATATAAATCTCTTCCGTATATCTGTGAAAAAATGTTGTCTTCTCATCCATATGTTCTACCTTGAAATAAAATGTAGCAGCAAAAGATAAAATTAATATAATAGAAGCTAACTTGGACACAAGAGAAAATATATCACCAAAAACAATTCCCGACACCTGGTAATAACCTTTTGCTACCAATCGATATTTGTATTCATCCACCTTTCCTTCTGCCTTCATATTCTTCTTAAACACACATTTTTTTCCAATGGGTTTTCTTCCATCCAGCAATTCCACCAGATCCCACACCTCATTTTTGTCCAAAGATGCCATTTCATCAACCATGCCCTCTTTCAAGAGTTTTCCATTCTCTAAATCCACTACATCCCAGACAATTTTGGTATCATCATCAGTAATAGATCAAGCAAAATTTGAACATAAATCAAATGCACAATACCTCTTTGGTTTCCTTCTCTCTCGAACTGATCTTCTCAAATTGGAGTTTGTGGCTCTCCTTATTCTAATTCAAGTTATGTTATAGAGTTTGATTCTTCCTCCTTCAGTTCAAACTCTATCTTTTCAGGTTTCTTTGGTAGGACTTCTTGTTTAATAACATCCTTCACCTCTCTAAACACCACATCTTGGTTGTACACAACCTTCCTTGTTTCTGGGTTCCAAATCTTATATCCTTGTATACCATCCTTATACCCAATAAATATGTACCTTTCAATTTACTATCCAACTTGGTTATTTTCTCCTTTAGAACGTGTACATATGCATCACATCCAAATACCCTCAACCGTGAAAGAGAGGGTTTCTTACTAGTCCATAACTCATGTGGATTCTTACCCTTCAACATTGATGAAGGTGATCTATTAACCAGGTAACATGTAGTATCTACTGCCTCTTCCCATAATTCCTGCCCTAATCCAGCGCCAATGAGCATGCTTCTTGTATTTTCCATCAATGTCATGTTCGTTATTTCTAAAACTCCATTTTGTTGAGGTTTGTATAGAGTATTCGTCTGTCGTTATATACCACACTTCATACAAAACTCTTCAAATTCCTTATTGAAAAATTCTCCACCATTATCTGTCCTTGACATCTTAATTTTCTTCTCTGTCTGATTTTCCACCAGAGCCTTAAATTATTCAAACATGTCAAAGACTTTAGATTTATTCCTCGGGAAATATATCCATGTATTCCTTGAGAAGTCATCTATAAATGAGACATAGTACACAGACTTACCCAATGATGGAACTAACACAAGTCCAAACACATCATTATGCACAAGCTATAATATCCCTTTCTCCCTCTTAGCACCTAAGGGGAAATTCACCCGATTTTGCTTCCCATATACACAGTGTTCACATAAATTGAAATCAAAGAGAAATTAAACATACCTTCTACCGTACCATTACCATGCAGTATTCGAAGGCCCTTCTCTCCAATATGTCCAATTCTTTGATTCCATAGCATGGTATTTTCTCCAGAGACCACTATATTATTTGTTCCACTTTCAGGAGCCACAAAACTATTGCGCCCATCAATAACAATACTACCCAGAATCTTGTACATAGTTCCAATATAAACTCCATGAATCAATACCAGTGCTCCTCAAACCATCTTCTAGGTATCTTTCTTGAACATTTTTTTACACCTGAATCATTCATCTTGCTTACAGAAATCAAATTTCTAGCCAATGCAAGAATATGCAGAACATGAGGAAGTGTTCTAATCCTTACACCTCACAACTTCAGCTTGAATTTTATGCGTTTAATAATTCTGGCCTTCTTTTCATCCTCTGAGAATATATCACCACCATCATATTTCTCTTACTCGAAAAACCACTCCCTTTTGGGGAGTGAAGTGAAAGGATGCACCTGAGTCAATCAACCATGCCTCGTGATCTACATGTGTACTTGAAGAAGAAGGCAAGAACACAACCCCAACTTCATCTAAGGTGGTCTTCACCTCTTCAAAAGGAGAATCATTATATCCCTTTCATTTTTCAAGAGATTTAAATATATAGTCTTTTTTTTAGTGCCCTTCCTTTCCGCATTTCTAGCACACCTTTACAGATTTTCCTGGACATTTATATCTTCCTCTTGATTTAGAACTCCCAATCTAGGACTTATTTTTATTATGTTTTGGGACCATCCTCTCATAGACAAGGCATATCCATTATGGCTATCCATATTTTTATGTCTCATCTCCTTTGACCACAAGGATGTGACTATTTCATAAAACTTCAAGGTATTTGTATTGCTACCTATTGCAACAATGAGACTATCCCACAAATCTAGTAGAGAATAAAACAAATTGATGTACTTATCTTCTTCTAGATTACCGAGTATTAAAGGTGTTTAGATGCTCTGTCACCGAGTCTCCATCCTTCATCCTCAGGTTAGATAGTGTTTTCCGTAGGAACAGGTTTTTCACCAAAGACTTAGATTGTTACCAAGTCCCTAACTTGTCCCACAAATCCTTCTTCGTAGCTTCCCCTGATACATTCAACAATATTGAATCTGAGAGACAGAATTTTATTATGCTCTTTTCCTTCCAATCTAAATTCGCCCAGCCTTTTTTCGACATTATTCTTGGTGTCGTGCCTAGATCTACATCAATCTAGTGATCTCGGTCCACCAACAAATCCTCCATCTTGAGCTTCCACGACTCAAAACTTTAACCATTAAATTACTCAATCTTTATCTTTCGACTATTCAACATCTTCATTCACCGCAATAATTATTGTCATTGAAAATGTTCTACCACAGACCTAAGAAAAACCCCTCAGCAGTAGAGGCATCCCCTTGAATCCGAAATAACTCTAATACCAAATGTAGGTTTTAACCTTGTACAGAAATTACTTGCAAATGAATTCTTAAAATAGAAAAAAATAAACAATGACGAGAACATAAAACAAATAGACACATATATTTTCCCCTCAATCCCAAAACTAGGACTACATGATTGACTTTTCATTTTATTCCTTTCAATTTTACAATACATATATATACATTTTGAAGCATTCATAAGCCCCAATATATTAACCATGTATTATAACATAATTGCAGTTCCCTTGACCAAATATACAAAATACCATGGGAAGAAAAACATCATGCCCAAAACCATGTGCAAATCCCATGTACAAAACCATGGGTAGGTCCACCCACCATCTTTGGGTCCACCCACTATCCTTGGTTCTGCCCCCCATCCTTGGGTCTGCCCAACTAATCTGAAATCTACAGGATTGATTACTTGAACAATTGACTAAGGAAGCGTTTATGTGAATGAATGAAGGAAACTGAGTTATTTTTATGCCTTAAACATAAAATTTATTAACAGAAATGAAGAACATACAATGGTAAATAAAGACCCAAACACATCAAACATTGATTACAGAGTTCGTCCCTCCTGGACTACGTCTCCGGATCCGCTTCCAAGTGGGCGTCCATTTTATTAGGAAATGATCCTAAAGAGTTTATTTACAAGATATTTTACCAACTGAAATATGCAGGTAGGAACTGTTGGTTACTATAGAAATAAATCCTTCTTTCTCATCTTTCCAACGCCTGTCCCCATTCCCATTTTGGCTCAAAGATGACCAAAATATGCCCAAAAGAGCATATGTTGTCATATACAAAAGGTTATTCTACAACTCACAATTCAACTCCTAACTCACTGGTGCAATGGAAAACTCTTTTTCAAAACCTCGGGCAGGTTCCAAGGTCGAACCTCCTGGGCTATACAAGGCAATCTATTGGTTTTAGTTCGAGCCAACTAGTCTTCAGTGTAATGAGTGTTTAACACCATGCTAAACCTTAGCATAACACAACAAACCACCTTATCCAAAATTTGTTTGGTGCATATTATTAACACCATAAACATTAATATATTCCTATGTTGGCACATTACATTATAACCTTTATATTTTTTTCCATTGGACTGAAACATTTAAAAACTCAGCGCCATTTGTGACATTTATAACCAAAGCTTTAATATAACCCATAGTTTTAATACCCATCCGACGGTGATGTGAAACAGTTGTAACCCATTCATGGCGGTCAGATGGTTGGCATCCCCGTGGCAGTTGCGTTGGACTAGCAGTTATACCTTGTAACAAAACTCTAGCAGTGTTGGACCTCAACCCGTGACAACGGCACTGACTGTTCATGCCACATATGCGCCACCTCCACATTTTAACATGTTGTCATATCACTCCGCACCACTGGATGTCATAACTTTGGTGCCACGTGGTTTCACTCTGCGTTTGGATGTTGTTACCATTGGCATTGTTTAACCATAGTTTTTATACCATATACCATGTTTTTATGCCATTCAACATGTTTTTAAACCATATATGTTTGTAACGTAATGAACCTCCACCATAATAACATATCATACTCTGCCATAGGTTTATGTATAAAATATTTTTGCCCACTTTGTAATTTTTGTCATATGGTTTTAGACCATAGGGTATAATAAATTTTGCACTCAAATCGGTCCATATAGCTATACCTTAGGGATATGTGCCCATTTTGCAATTTTTTGACACCGTAGGTGTTATATACATTGTTAGAACCTTAGGTTAATTAAAGATGTTCCCTAACCATATTAATGCACCTACTATGAAATATCAACCAAAACCAAAATCTCAACATACACCTAAAGATTTGTATCTGTTAATGAACTGTGAACCTTTTTATTATATTGAATGGACCCTTTCCACATTTCTAGTAGTGGGAATGCCACATGGTGAGAAAGGCCCTTTCTACACCTGTTCACCACAAAATTCAACAGATGATTTCTCCTTCATCCGAAGACCAAATTCAAAACCGAAAGTAACGTCCGATTCAGAATGACGGACTTTACAGCATGGAATTATTTCTGGGAACATCTGAAACCTTTGAAATTAGAGCAACTGGAGAATCCTCCTGTATCATTCCTCTCCACTGAAATATTTTGGACCACCAAAAGTTTGGTTTTAATCAGACATGAGGTGAGGGTATAGCTCCCTCACCCATTCGATCTCCATCCACCTTGCTTTGCTTGGATTCATGCCCTTGAATCTCACTCGACAATACTTGACATCTCCATGCCTGGAAGTGCATACTTTACTTTTACCTTCACCTTTAATCCTTATTCTGTTGATGTAAATCCATACTTGATCACCAACCTAAAAGTGATGATCACCTTATGCTTATCATGATGCTTTTTGAACCTGTGCATTTTTTCAGTCATATGAGGAAAATAGCAAAACCTTTTTAGATGTGCCACTGTCTTGCCTACAAAAACATGCCCTAAAACATGAGAAGAATGTGCTTTCCTGATCACATGTGTGCTTTCTCCTTGCGATATGCACAAATTTCCAAGATGGTATAATAACCTTTCATAAACATGGTAATTCTCTTCTTCCACCTAAGCATCATGAGTTAGTGATTCAAAAACATCTTTGAAAATGGTATTTGCAGCATATTGTTCATTGTAACTTTCATGCGCAAAAGAACTATTTTGCAAATTAACCGAAACATTCAAAGAATACATTGACAATATATCAGCTACTTTGTTTATTGTACCTTCCTTCTACTGAATTACTAAGTGGACTTGCTGCAAAAACCCCATCCATCTATAATGTTAAGGTTGTTGCAACTTAGTTTGAGTTTGAAGGTATTGAAGTGGCTAATGATTGGTAGGAATCCCTATTCCTTTTGCATACCTACTAGCATCATTTTCTATTTCAAGTGGTTGTCAAAGGTCTAGTGGAGCTATTATAATTTTATGCTTTAAATTTTCACATGTTTTGTGTTGTTTTCCTCCCCAATGAAAGGAGGCTTTAAAAATTTTAAAATCATGAAGTGGTGATGCAATAAAATAGAAATTAAAAACAAACTTCCTCCAATACTAAGCTGCACGCACGAAACTTCTAACTTGGTTGTAGTGTTGTTTTGTGAAGATTTTTCAGAGGTTTTTTTGTTAGGGGTTTGTTGACTGGTTTTGCTTCTAAGGTCATATTCTTTTGAGGCTCTATGATGACATTTTCCATGTCTTGATAATGATTTTCATCGTCATCTATTCTGTCATCATATGGTGTGTATAGACCTTTTTTTCTATCATAATGAATCTCAAATTAATCATTGTCTACCCCCAGCATGTTGATATCATCCTCCTCTGCTATTTCATCTATTTCCTCAACCTCACTTACATAGTTTTGATGAAAGGGCAGAGTGATCTGCTGATCATCTTCCCTGGGTCTGTTTGGAGGTTGATTCCTTCTAAAATTCTGGTTTTGGTTCTGGTTTCTATTTTGAGGAGCAGTTTGGTTTTGATTAGCTTGTGCTCTCTTAATTATGCTCATCTCTTTCATCATCTCCTCCATCATTTTCTCCATCTTTGAATTGGAAGTAGAAGGGGTGGATTCCTCTTTAAAAGATACTCTCTTCTCAGCTTTCATTCTTGCTCTTTTTTCCATCAAGTTGACTTCCACAGAAAGAGCACCCCTTTGCATCTCTTCAAGAGTTGAAAAATCTCTCTCTCTCCCAGCTGATAGGTCATTTCAGGGTCCAACCCTTCAGGAAATTTGTTCAAAGCTGAGCCCTGTGGAGGTTTTAGCTCTGGGGGAAGTGCATTATAGATATTGTTGAATCTAGTACAATAAGCTTGTACACTTTCCCTAGTGTTTCTATGGCGGTTCTTGTAATCAGAAAGGACTTGGAGAGGATTCTTCTTCACTTCCCATTTGTTTAGGAAAGTTTGATGGAAAGCTTGGAGATCATT
Organism: Pinus albicaulis; assembly: GCA_034641835.2. Lineage (NCBI taxonomy): Eukaryota > Viridiplantae > Streptophyta > Pinopsida > Pinales > Pinaceae > Pinus > Pinus albicaulis. Next base: position 1,380,943,347 of record CM076578.1, on the reverse strand, counting down.
GATACTATGGGGGGTTAAGTCTTTAAACCATTTTCTTATTTCTCCCCGACTTTGAGCAAATAATCTAAGTTTGACAGAATCATCGTCAATTTCATTTCTGTCAAAGTAGTCATTGATCTTATCCACATGTTGTGATGCAGTTGTAGCATTTCTAGCATCATATAATGGAATTTTGGACTGATAGTCCTGTGGAAGATTGATTAATGGTACATGAAGGACTAACGGAGCATACCATGCTGCCATGATATGTGGTGGGGGTGGATTCACAAGGAGTGGATTAACAATAGGAAAATTGGGCTAAAGTGTAGTGGTTTGAACGGTGGATGTAGGGTGAGCAGAAGTGGATGGACCAGGAATAGACTGCTGAGCTGATCTTGGATGAGAGACACCTAGGTTGTGAAGGAAATGAAAATCAGGAGGTGTTGTTTCTCTTCTACCAGGATGTTCACTTGTCTCTGGGGATGAAAGTGAAGACTCAAAATCTAACTGATCTAAAACACCAAGAGATCTAGTTCTAAATGGATTTACTAAGTCAGCTTGTGATTGTTGTAGAGCTGAAAGATTTTCAGGGACTGAATTAGCTCTCAAGGGTGATCTGAAAACAGTTGACAATTTAATCTTAGGAGACCTCCTAAGGATACCTTCTGGGTTATCAACTATTTCAGGTGGATCAGGGTCAGGATTAGCTCTAGTGTGAATCTTTCTAGGAGCCACTATGTTGTGTCTTTCAGACCCAAATAAACAGGAAAAGTGCAACCAGATATGACAATCTTTAAGAGGTTAACTAGTCTATTTTACAAACTTAATCCTATAGTCCTCTAACTGAGTTTGAAATATATTATTATGATAAGGGTTCTTCCCAGTCGAGTCTTGAGGTCTGTTCAGGATTGTGGAGTTTCCAAGTGGAAGTTTTTAGCCCCTAAGGAGGTAAAAGGTTTTATGGTCCACCACCATGTTTATTTGATACCAATCTAAAATATCTTTAGGAGATTCTGAGTTATTTTTCAATTGTGTGGTTCCTAAGAATATCCTAACTCTGTTTCAAAACTTAGCTACGGTTATGAGACAAAGACAGTCTACTCTTATGGCTAAGCCAGCTAATTTTTCAAGGTTAGATAAAGTCTTATGAGAATCCTAGGGTTTACCTATTTTGTCACTAATTCAAACAAGTTTTACCATGATTACCTTTCTTTGGTAGTGCTTGAAAAGGCTACTTTTTACTCTCAAAGTTTTATAAATATGAAAATGATTCTGGGTTCGATCCCCAGCGGAGTCACAAGAAATGTTAGGGATCTGTAATCAGCAAGATTAGCAAAGTCCGATCACAGAAACAACATCGTTTCAACCAACGTTGGGACTCTAGGATCTAGCCCTCCTGAATCCGGAGAGGGATCTCTCCAATAAGTACAAAGATGGATTTGTCTTTGAAGTTTGGGGTAATGATATTAGGCTAGTTATGAAGGCCAAGGGTTTGTTTTGGTTTTTGGATGGTTGAGAATGAATACTGTTTGAGGTGGAAAGTCCCAAGTGTAAAGAGTTTCAAAGGTGAGAAGTTGCAAGTGAATAGAACAGCTAGGCTGATCCAAGGGGCAAGTCATCTACATCACAAGATTATTGAGATTAAAATGATGGAATGGGAACAATAAAATTTTGGAGAGGTGAAAACTGATAATAATTTCACAAAGGATTTATAGTCATTCCAAACAAGAAAAGCCTCTTAAGTAAATGTTTAAAACCAACCAAGGGCAGGACTAACCATTGACTTCTTGGGCAGGTTTGTATTAAAGCAACTTAATTGACAAACAATCCAGTAATCCACATAATTACCTTCAAAAAGTATGAAAACATATAAGAGAAGACAAAATGTAACTTAAGATCAGATAAAGTACTTTTAAACCTAGTCTTCTTTCAGTCAACACCAAGGGAAACTTTCAAAATCTTCCTTTGGAGAATAGAAGCTAGAAACAGGGCAAACCATCACTTTTCTAGTCTAACTTTAATAAGCAAATAAGGAAAATAACTTTCAAGAACACTGTTTAAAGAAAACAGTAGGACGAGGGAACTCCAGCATTCCTAACTGCTTAAACTGTATTAAATCATTCTTAAATAAACAAATTAAAGGAAAACATTGAGATAAATATTTTCAGTCAGAGAAGGTTACTGATATACAGTAGGTCCTAACTCTATAAATGTTGTTCTTTATCAAAGAATAGTGAACAATATGACATACATAGAAGGAAAACAATAACAAATAAAGGGGCACTTCACCAGTGATATAGACCAGGATCCCAAGAAACAACTTGTTATTGATGTCAAACCAGTTACAGTACTCAGGTCCAATGTTTCAATTCAGCAATCATCTTCACTATCCAGCCTAACTAATCTAACACAAACAGAGCTTCAAGGACCAGTGAACACTATTTACAGATAGAAGTCTCAAGCTCAATTACATTACAATGTTCAGCAACCTAATCAACCAACCATTGCTCATCTTCTACAGAGTTATTTATAGAAGAAGGAGGAGGTGAGATCTGATAAAAGATCTCTCAGGACATTTAATACAGATTAATGACTTCTCAGCCTTTGAGGGGCTCGAAGGAGAATTTTACAGGTGTGTTACTGTATTAATTGATTTACATTTATGAATTAATCTCGGTGGGAGATCTTGTTGACTTTGAGGCTCTGTTTTATGTTAAAGTAACTCTGTTGATATTTTTTGCATTAACTTCCTGTGGCAGAATTAATTCTTCGGTTGCATTGAGGCAAAGGTGGCACCTATGGTAGCTGGGAGGAATCAATTCGCCTCAAATGTGGCGATGGAGGCCTTTCTGTCTATTAAACACTTATGATTTTTCTTTAACCGTGTTTTAATTTGGGGGATTAGGCTTTTGATAGTCAATCTTAGCCGTAATCCCCGCAAATCGGTCTTCAATCTTCTGTTCTACTGTGCTCTGTCTTAAAAAATTGATACTCTTTTAAATCGTGTTGTAAAAACACAGTGTCTTGTCGATGTGCAAGGCCACGCTGGGCTCGTATGGCATCACTGCCTCATGAAGCAAATGACGAGACATGGAGTAGAGCCCTGTGAATGGTTCTCTTTTATGAATCGAAGGCACAGGAATCGAAGGCATAGGAAAAGTGGGTTGAAGTGTAGTGGTTTGAACAGTGGATGTAGGGTGAGCAGAAGTGGATGGACCGGGAATAGACTGTTGAGCTGATCTTGGATGAGAGACACCTAGGTTGTGAAGGAAATGCAAATTAGGAGGTGTTGTTTCTCTTCTACCAGGATGTTCACTTATCTCCGGGGATGAAAGTGAAGACTCAGAATCTAACTGATCTAAATCACCAAGAGACCTAGTTCTAAATGGATTTACTAAGTTAGCTTGTCATTGTTGTAAAGCTGAAAGATTTTCAGGGACTGAATTAGCTCTCAAGGGTGATCTGAAAACAGTTGACAATTTAATCTTAGGAGACTTCCTAAGGATACCTTTTGGGTTATCAACTATTTCAGGTGGATCAGGGTCAGGATGAGCTCTAGCGTGAATCTTTCTAGGAGCCACTATGCTGTGTTTTTCAAACCCAAATAAACAGGAAAAGTGCAACCAGATATGACAATCTTTAAGAGGTTAACTAGTTTGTTTTACAAATTTAATCCTACAATCCTCTAACTGAGTTTGAAAGATATTATTATGATAAGGGTTCTTCCCAGTGGAGTCTTAAGTTCTGTTCAGGATTGTGGAGTCGCCAAGTGGAAGTTTTTAGCCCCTAAGGAGGTAAAAGGTTTTATGGTCCACCACCATGTTTATTTGATACCAATCTAAAATATCTTTAGGAGTTTCTGAGTTATTTTTCAATTGTGTGGTTCCTAAGAATATCCTAACTCTGTTTCAAAACTTAGCTACAGTTATGAGACAAATACAGTCTACTCTTATGGCTAAGCCAGCTGATTTTTCAAGGTTAGATAAAGTCTTATGAGAATCCTAGGGTTTACCTAGTTTGTCACTGATTCAAACAAGTTTTACCATGATTACCTTTCTTTGGTAGTGCTTGTAAAGGCTTCTTTTTACTCTCAAAGTTTTATAAATATGAAAATGATTATGGGTTCGATCCCCAACGGAGTCGCCAGAAATGTTAGGGATCTGTAATCAGCAAGATTGGCAAAGTCCGATCACAGAAACAACATCGTTTCAACCAACTTTGGAACTCTAGGATCTAGCCCTCCTGAATCCGGAGAGGGATCTCTCCAATAAGTACAAAGATGGATTTGTCTTTGAAGTTTGGGGTAATGATATTAGGCTAGTTATGAAGGCCAAGGGTTTGTTTTTGTTTTTGGATGGTTGAGCATGAATATTGTTTGAGGTGGAAAGTCCTAAGTGTAAAGAGTTTCAAAGGTGAGAAGTTGCAAGTGAATAGAACAGCTAGGCTAAAAAGATAGATATAATGTTGGTTTTTAGTCCATTGGGATATGGAGTCATAATAGGGCTTTAATTGAGCAACAACATCAAGAGTGATCCAAGGGGCAAGTCATCTACATCACAAGATTATTGAGATTAAAATGATGGAATGGGAACAATAAAGTGTTGGAGAGGTGGAAACTGATAATAATTTCACAAAGGATTTATAGTCATTCCAAACAAGAAAAGCCTCTTAAGTAACTGTTTAAAACTAACCAAGGGCAGGGCTAACCATTGACTTCTTGGGCAGGTTTGTATTAAAGAAGCTTAATTGACAAACAATCTAGTAATCCACATAATTACCTTCAGAAAGTATGAAAACATATAAGAGAAGACAAAATGTAACTTAAGATCATATAAAGTACTTTTAAACCTATTATGCTTTCAGTCAACACCAAGGGAAACTTTCAGAAACTGCCTTTGGAGAATAGAAGCTAGAAACACGGCAAACTATCACTTTTCTAGTCTAACTTTAATAAGAAAATAAGGAAAATAACTTTCAAGAACATTGTTTAAAGAAAACAGTAGGACAAGGGAACTCCAGCATTCCTAACTGGTTAAACTGTATTAAATCATTCTTAAATAAACAAATTGGAGAAAAACATTGAGATAAAGCTTTTCAGTCAGAGAAGGTTACTGATATACAGTAGGTCCTAACTCTATAAATGTTGTTCTTTATCAGAGAATAGTGAACAATATGACATAAATAGAAGGAAAACAATAACAAATAAAGGGGCACTTCACCAGTGATATAGACCAGGATCCCAAGAAACAGCTTGTTATTGATGTCAAACTAGTTACAGTACTCAGGTCCAATGTTTCAGTTCAGCAATCATCTTCACTATCCAGCCTAACTAATCTAACACAAACAGAGCTTCAAGGGCCAGTGAACACTATTTATAGATAGAAGTCTCAAGCTCAATTACATTACAATGTTCAGCAACCTAATCAACCAACCATTGCTCATCTTCTACAGAGGTATTTATAGAAGAAGGAGGAGGTGAGATCTGATAAAAGATCTCTCAGGACAATTAATACAGATTAATGACTTCTCGGCCTTTGAGGGACTCGATGGAGAATTTTACAGGTGTGTTACTGTATTAATTGATTTACATTTATGAATTAAGCTCAGTGGGAGCTCTTGTTGACTTTGAGGCTCTGTTTTATGTTAAAGTAACTCTGTTGATATTTGTTGCATTAACTTCCTGTGGCAGAATTAATTCTTCGGCTGCGTTGAGGAAAATAATTGATTTTTAACAATAACTTCGGCCTCTATTTGAATGCTTTGAGGCACAGGTGGCACTTATGGTAGCTGGGAGGAATCAATTCGCCTCAAATGTGGCGGTGGAGGCCTTTCTGTCTTTTAAACACTTATGGTTTTCCTTTAACTGTGTTTTAATTTGGGGGATTAGGCTTTTGATAGTCAATCTTAGCCGTAATCCCCGCAAATCAGTCTTTAATATTCTGTTCTGTTGTGCTCTGTCTTAAAAAACTGATACTCTTTTAAATCATGTTGTAATAACACAGTGTCTTGTCGATGTGCAGGGCCACGATGGGATCGTATGGCATCACTGCCTAATGAAGCAAATGACGAGACATGGAGTAGAGCCCTGTTAATGGTTCTCTTTTATGAATCGAAGGCACATAAATCGTTATCCCCGGCCTTCAGCCTTTTCTTTCAATATAACATATAAACCTTTAACACCTACAAAAAAACAAAACTTATTAAGAAATCCTGCGTTATTGGGGAAAAACGTCTTCAGAAGGCGTGGGAGGAGCGTAGCTGTTGGATGGCAGCATCCAACGGTGGAGATCTGCGTAGAAGAGGTTAAAAAGGAGAGCGGGGGAAATGGGTTTCGGGATAAATATGAGCTATCGAATGTGATTAGATCCACAGAGATCGACGGTGGATATTAAATTGGGAGATCGGCGATCGGAGTGAACAAACAAAGGCAGCGATTTAAAAAATGCAACGCGATTGAGCGTTGGCCATTGATCTAAGAATCAGATCAACGGTGGGGAATGAATCGGCAGGTTTTGAAGCGGAGGTAATACTTGTGATCGGAGGGAATGAGGACTGTTGGATCATGGAAGGCGGAGAGGAGATCTACGGCAGACAATCAATCGGGAATCGGCATCGGGGGTGGCAAACAAATTGCACCGAATGAAACTTGCGATGTGATTGAAAAACTCCGGTGTGATGTAGCGCGGGCCGTTTGATCGGTTTACGATCAACGGTGGAGATTAGTTTTAGAACGAACCGGCGGAAAACCCTTATAATACATGAAAAACCCAAAATTTTAATAGAACAAAGGTTTTGATGGATTAGAGCGGCATATTTATATATATGAAAAGGCGCTCGTTTGCGGGGCCTTGGGTCTATGGAATATGATGGGCCCGGGGCTTTATATAAAAAGGGCCTATCGCAATCGGAAGGTTAGGCCTTCGTCTTTTTGATCTAACCATTTATATTAACACGTGACTTTGGCTTATTAGATCAAAACTTTGGATAAATGGTTTTTTGTATTTACAAAGGAAAAAACGGATCAGGAATGGATTTTTCAATGTTTCAAGTGTCGGATGTGAGCTTTATGGTTATATGGAATGGTAATAAGATCGAGGGTTTTTAAATACAAAGGCTAATCGCATCAAAGTTTTTTTTTTTTTGTAATGGCACAAAGACTTGTACACTTGGATGTTTGCAATGTGATAAGCGCCGAAAAGGGTTAGCGCTTGGTTCCAACCTCTAAAGCGTATGGTGGGGAAGTGGTTAGGATTTATCCAAAGGGGGCTTAAGTCCATGGTAACAAAAAAACTTGTTTTTTATGAAAATTTTCAGAGTTTTCAATGGATTTGGGGGTTTTGGTATAGTTTAAAAATGAGTTTTAAACTATGTAAAGATGATTTTCATGAATGGAAGAAGAGGAATCATGAAAATGGAGGAGTTTTATGGAGAAAAAGGGGAGCAAATGAAGGTTAGTTTTGAGTGGGAGAAGGGGAAAAATGATGGTTTTTCAGCAGTCTTTCTCTTGGAATTTAGCTGAATTTCTGAGTATAAAATGGTAACAGCAAATGAAGATTTTGGACAGAGGCATGAGGCCTTCAAGAGCCAACACTTTTTAATAATAAAATTTGTTCCTTGAAGGCTCAAAAAGTCTTAGCCACCTTTTTCTATAACAAATTTTATAGGTGGCTAACACAACTATTTCAACCAATTTGACCTTAAACTAAGAATCACATCTGTTAAAAGCATCATACTTATCGTTAGGTTTTTTCTTAACAAACATGAAAAAATACTTCTTACTTGAACTTATGAGTCCTTTCATTTGACCAACATTGATTAAATCCAAGTTTGTCTTACTTCTGTGTGCCCTGACAATGTATTTAATTCCTTCTTTAAAAATATGATACTTATGCTCCTTTCTATAGAATATGGCATCTTGATCATAAAGATAAGGACTACCCAACACAACTCCACATAAGTCCAAAGTAATCACATCTAAATCAACTTCATCAACAAAATTATTTATGATTGCAAAATTTAATCGACATTGTTTTGTGACATGCATCTGAGTGTTTTCCTTTAACCATCCGAAAGGGTAAGGTTTTGGATGATTCCTAGTTTCCATTTCCAATTTCCTTACTAATTTCTCAGATATTAAGCTTTCTTGTGATCCACTGTCAAATAATGTGTCAATTTTAGTGTGCTTGGATATTATCCTTATGTGTAATAATTCAATCCTCTTATTATCTTCAACCACAATATTATATTTTAAATAAGATGCATAACAAGTAGAATTAGAACTGGGTTCAGAAGGATTACTTGTCAGACCCATATGGTTATCTTATTTTTGTCACCAGAGTTAGATCCCAAATCCTGTTGGAGTGCTCCATTAGCCTTCATTTCACCCTTCTTCTTAAGGAACTTCTTTGGCTTGAGTTCCAGATGGAGCTTCCAACACTTGGAGAAATCATGTCCATCCCTCTGACAATGAGTACAATTTGGCCTCTCGCCTTCCTTTTTAACTGTTGCATATTTCTTCCCCTTTTATTTTCTCTTCCCTTTGTTGTCTTTGAAGTCTTTTTTTTCTGACTACTTGAATGGTTTCTTTGAAAATTAAAAAGGTTTGCGACCTTATTCAACATGAACGGCTTGCACACATACTTCATCAAAGTCATTTGGATTGAACATAAGAAATGTATGCTGCAAATAAGAATGAAAAATTCCAATATACTTTAACAAATTTTCCCATGTATTCAATGGAATATCAAGTGCTAAAGACTTTTTCCTTAATTACTGTGTAAACTCTTGCACACTTTGTCCTTTACCCTGCCTCAAATGTTGCCATTCTATTACAACCTTCTACATGTGTCCTAAAGGATAGAATTTATTTTTAAGAGATTTAATAAACTTAGACCATGAGGAGATGATTTTACCTTTATGTTTTAAGTCTGATTGAGTTTTACTCTCCCACCAAATCAAGTTTTTACCCCCCATTCTAAGTGAAGCTAACTGAATTTTCGTAGAATCATCATCAATATTCTGAATTCTACAATACACTTCAAGTTGTTTAATCCATTTATCTAACTTTTCATGATTCATTTCACCATCATATATGGGCAGTTCAAACTTAACATCAAGCTTCAGAAAAGGATATTTCTTATGTTTCTTCTTTGAGTCAGAATCTGAACTTAAATCATCAAAAGATGAAGAAGAATAAGATGAATATGGAGGAGAAGGAGGTTCATTACCATCAGTTTTTTTCTCATCCTTTTCCTCTTTCATGCCTTTAGAATTCGAAGAATCTGGAGAAGGAGGAGATTTGTCACCCTCAATTTTCCCCTTTCCATTTTTCTCCTTCTTTCTTTTATAATATCACGTTGCATATCTAGTCTTCTTGTCTTCATAGAGTTCTACAATAATCTTTTTTTTTTTTTTAACTGAAACAGTTATTTTTATTGATGAAAAACTAGATTGGGCAAAGCCAAATCATCCATTACATCTTTAAACACAGAAAACCACTTAAGGAATGGTTGTCATGAATGGAGCATCAGCATTTATGCTTATCATACCACTTTGTAATGTGTTGCCTATATTTGCAAGTCTGTCAGCTTCCTTATTTAGATCTCTGAGTATGTGGAAGATTAGAATCGAGGGGAAATTCTTCAAAATTCTGTTCACTCTGGTTAACTGTTTGTTTAGCGTCGGATCCTTGAACCCGTTTTTGTTTACAATTGCTCTTATAAGCACTTCTGAATCTCCAAAAACAAGAATTTTACCTGGATTCTCTTTTCTGGCCAATTGACAGGCTTTCAACAGACTTAGAGTTTCAGCATGATTATTGGTTTTCAGACCAAGTCCCCAGCTGAAGTCAGTTTTGGTCCCGTTCGGAAAATGAATCACCCCACCAGCGCCTGACCTTCCCGGGTTGCCTTTTGAGGCACCGTCAAAGAAAATTGTGTATTTGCCCTGATATTTCCACCACTGGTGAAAGTTGTCCTCTGATTCTCAAATCTGCCATCTTTCCTTGTGATTAGTTCGGATGTTTGCAAGGAGTCTGGCCTTGCTGGTGTAGCCATCCAGCCACATCCTTTCTTCAGTGTGGAGGGAGTTATCATCTTTTATTTGAGAGTGGTTCAGAGTTTCTACAAGGAGATTCTTGGCTTGCACTGCCAATTTTTCTGTTGGTAGCTCATTATTATTGAAAATGATCTCGTTCCGGGCTTACCAGAGCTTCCAGCATACATACTTGGGGGCTGCAATCCACACCCTGTGCCATAATGATTTACTGGCAATGTTATGGGGATAGCAAGCTTTCCAATTGATAAACATGGAAGTAATCGAATTTTGCGAAGGAGGGTTCACATCCAGTCCATTCAAGAAAAAGGACCAGACCTCCTTGGAAAAGTTACAATCAATAAACAGATGGACAGAAGTCTCCAAAGTGCTCCTGCAGAGTGCGCAGCGATGAGGACCTGCAATATTATTTTTACTCAAATTATCCCCAGTTAATATTTTGTTATGGAACAAGGTCCAGAAGAAAAAGTTGATTTTGGGAATGCTGAAGCTGTCCCAAACCTGTTTCCACACAGTCTCAGAGTAAGGCGAGTCCTTATGGCATTGCAACTGAAGGTATCCCTGTCTTGCTGAATACATCCCCATTTTTCCCCAGCCCCAGGAGTCTTCATCGTCGATGTGCACCGGAGCGAAGTCAGAAATGGCATCGATTAGCAAATCCAACTGAGGTTTTAAATGCTCAGGAATTCTGGGAAAAATCCACCACAGCCAATTTCCATTGCTGTCCTAGTCAGAAATGTCCTCGATTTTCCTTATGCCTTTCTCCTGAAGCCAATCTCTTATCTCAAAGATATCAGAGTTTTCAGCAAGGGGGGGATGACCCATGACGCTGTCGCTCCAGAGCCTAGTTTTTTTACCATTACCTCGAATTTTGTATAGATGGGTTCTGAAAAAACTGATGCCTCTGTTGCACAATTTCCAGGCTTGCGTGCCTGTGGGGCGATTGTCAACTGAATAGGAATTTATTGATTGGTTCTCGAGATATTTAACCTTGAAAATCTTGCTGACAGGATGGTTAGGCTCTGCGTAGAGTTGCCAAAGAATTTTATAGCCTAGGGCAAGGTTTGCGTTCATAGGATCACGAATTTGCAAGCCTCCTTCAGCGTGTGGACGTTTCACAGTATCCCAACTGATCAAATGAAATCTATTGTTGTTTCCACGCCCACCGTTCCACAGAAAATTGCGCAGTAGTCTGGATATTTGATTTGAAATTGACTTTGGAGCCATCATCAAAGAGGCCTAGTATGTAGGCAAAGCTGTAAGAACCGATTTAATGAGCGTGAGTTTGCCCCCTGTGGTGAGCGAGAATCCGCCCCACGCTGCAATCTTGTTCTTGAGTTTCGAAATGACTTCCTCCCAAAGTTGATTTTTGTTGGAACCCAACGTAATGGGAAGTCCCAGATATTTAATTTTGTCCCATTCGGCATAACCTGGAAAGCCCAAGTCATCAGCGATTTTTCCTATTGTATGCTGCTCAGAGTTCCATCCATAAACAGCACTTTTCCTTTCGCTTATCAGTGCTCCCAAGATGCTACAGAATTTCTGGAGGATGTTTTTGAAGGAGGTTGCAATTCTTGATGAGGCTCCTCCCATTAAAAGCGAATCATCGGTGAACAGCACATGGTTCACTAGGTCGATGCCTCTCTCGATTCTGATTCCAAGTATGTTGCCAGTTTTCTTTTCCAAGGTTAGCTTTCTTCTCAAGGAGTCTGCCATCAATATGTAGAGAAAGGGGGAAAGAGGGCAGCCTTGCCTCAGTCCCCTGGTGGCTAAGAAGAAGTTTGTCGGTCTTCCATTTATCATGGGGGCAATCCATATCTTTTCAATGCAGGCTTTGATGAGATTGATAAAATCCTGGCTGAAACCAAAAGATGAGAGGACCCTGTACAGGAAAGAACGGTTAACTCTGTCAAATGCATTGCACATATCCAATTTAATTATCATACCTTGTTCTTTACGAGCATAACTGGAATGCAGAGCTTTCTGGACTTGGATGACATTATCCAGGATATGCCTTCCCTCCACAAATCCCCCTTGTGCTGGTGAGATTAGTTTTTGCAGGAGCGGTTTAATTCTGTTCACTAAGAGCTTGGCCACAATTTTATAGGATGCTTTGCAGAGGGAAATCGGCCTATATCTGTCGAAGGAGCTTGGGTTGGCTTCCTTTGGAATTAAGGTGAAAAATGTGGAGTTTATTCCACCACAAACTCTTGCCTTCTTCATGAACCCATGGATCATCCTCAGGAGGTCAGACTTGATAAACGCCCAACAAATTCTGTAGAAATGGACTGAAAATCCATCTGGACCTGGGGCTTTATCAGGCTCCATGTTCCAAACAATTTCAGAGATTTATTCTTTCGTTACTGTGCTCAGAAGGGTGTTATTATCTTCTGCACTGACTGTGTTTGGAATGTTTGTGAGGAACTCTTCTATGTCCTCCTCATTCCCTTCCTTTTCTGCGCTAAGGAGTTTTTGAAAGTGATGCTCAGCAGCTACCTTTATTTGTTCGAAGTTTTTGCACACCTGACCGCTGGAAGTAGTGATTTCAGCGATATGATTTCTCGATAGACGAGCCCTGCACTGTCTATGGAAATAAGAAGTATTTCTATCGCCAGCTTTGAGCCACAAGCTGCGAGACTTTATCCGCCGGTATTCTTCTTCACTTCTGAAAGAGTTGTATGTTCTACTTTGAGCCAAGTTTTCCTTGTCTAATTCTGAGGGGGATATATCCTTCTTCTCTAGATCAAGTTGTAGATTTCCCAGCTGTTGGACTACATCTTTCCTCTGTCTGGTGGGGGATTTTGGCGCCTTCTTTATCCATTCCTTTAGGGCCTTCTTAGTGTTTTTCATTTTTTGTTCCCACACAAAACTTGGGGAGCCTGATACCTCTAGTCCCCAAGCAGATTGCACTGTATCAAAAAACCCTTCTCTTTCTGCCCAGAGAGGACTGAAGTGAAAGGGGAGAGGGCCCAGGTCTTCCTCATCCTTCAAGCATAGAAGGATTGGTTTGTGGTCCGATGTGAGTTTTGGGAGAATCTTGGAGAAGACTATTCTTTTGTCCAACATAATGGAACTGTTGGTGAGAAATCTGTCCAGCCTTGCTGATATTTGATTTTCCTCAGTTCTGTTGTTGGTCCAAGTATACTCACCTTTCACAGGCTTGAAGTCTATTAGATCCCACTTAAGAATGAGGTCTTCCACTAAGGAAAGGAGGGGATCCCTTGAAAATACCCCGCCTCGCTTCTCTTTGGAGTCCAGTATTATGTTCAGATCTCCTCCTATGACTATGTTCTGGGGATTGAGAAGACCTAAATACTTCGAGAGTATCTTCCAGCATTCTTTTTTTTTCCTCATAATGCACAGGGACGTACAAATTGAAAAGAGCTATTTTGAGATTGCTTGCTGTGTGGTGCAGTTCTATAAAAATCCAATGTTGAGTCTCATGTGATCTTTCTAATGAGAATGAGTTTTTGGACCAGAATGTGCTTATTCCTCCAGCTATACCTCTGGCACTGACTGCCTTACCTGAGTATTTTTTCCACTTTGTGTTGCTTGTGTTTAGAAGGAGCTCTCCTTCTATTTTTGTCTCTTGGAGCATGAGAATGTCTGCAGTTTCCATTTTCAACAAATATTTAACGGCCTCAGCCTTTGAGGGATTCCCCAGACCCCTGCAGTTCCAAGAGACCAACTGCATCATTTACCGCTTGTTGGGGTGGGACCACTTCCCTTTGGGACCCTTGGTCTGGTGTTCCTCTCGAGGGTCATCTCAATGGTAGCTTCACTACCAAGGGTTTTTTGTCTTTCTGTTTCTTCTTCCCTATTTTCCTTGTTTGATTTATTCTTCTTGTCTTCATAGAGTTCTACAATAATCTTTTGAATGTTGAGGAAAATATTCTAAAACTGCTCGTCAGTCTTGGGATCGAGATTTTCTTCTTCATTTTCACCCGCCATCTTTCGAGAGCTTTTATTCTTTCCAATCTCTAGATTTTTTTCTTCTAGTTTCCCTTCTCCACGTCATGACCTGGATCTCGTCAACATTCATTGGAAAATATCCTGCTTAAACATGATCAACCTACTTTGATACCAAAATATGATCTGAAATCTACAGGATTGATTACTTGCACAATTGGCTAAGGAATTTTTTATGTGAATGAATGAAGGAAACTGAGTTATTTTTATGCCTTAAACATAAACTTTATAAATATAAATGAAGAATATACGGCAGCAAATAAAGTCGCAAACACAGCAAACATTGATTACGAATTTCATCCCTCCTAGACTACGTCTACAGGTCTGCTTCCAAGTGGGTGTCCATTTTATTAGGAAAATATCCAAAGAGTTTCTTTACAAGAGATTTGACCAACTGAATTTTCCATGTATGCATTGTTGATTACTGTAGAGAGATATCCCTTTGCCTCAGCTTTCCAACTCATATCTCCATTCGCAATTTGGCTCAAAGACGACCAAAATATGCCCAAAAGAGAATATGTTGTCATATACAAAATATAGTTATGTAACTCAAAATTAAACTCCTAACTCACTAGTGAAATGGAAAACTCTTTTATAAAACCTTGGGAATGTTCCAAGGTCGAACCTCTCTGGATATACAAGGCAAGTTGTTGGTTTTAGGTTGAACCACCTAGTCCTCGGTGAGTTGAGTGTTTAACACCATGATAAACCTTAGCATAGCACAATAAACCACCTTATCCAAAGTTTGTTTGGCGCATATTCTTAACACCTGTTGTAGCCACTACAACAGCACCCAAAATTTTGGGTATATTTGAAATTTTGGGTCCCCCCTTCTACTTGCTTAGCCGTTGAGGTCTTTCACCCAACCTGTAATCAGTGACATCCCCATGGATTATCCCAATCCCTCATGGGATTTCTCACCATCATGATCAGATGCTTTTGCTGAAAACACGCTGTGTGTGGGAGGGATCATCAAACACATGCTCGAATAGGAACTTCTCTGTGCATTAAGGATATTCGTTAGAAGCCATTTCGTCATGGATCATTTAGGCATTTTGTCTTGATACTCCACCAAGCTCATGTAAATTATTCAAAGGCATAATTCTCTACAGGGTAACTGGGAACCAACTGATGTTATAATGTTTCATACAAGTCAATCCCACGATGATACACTCATCAGTGTCATCACCACACCAAGGGAAATAGATTGAAGTGAAATAACAAGGCCATAGCTGCGAAATTTCCATCTGATGTTCGACTTTGATATGATAGATGATAAAAGTGAACCTAAAAGGCGTCCCACGAAGCATAGGCAAACCCCAGCTCAGTGGACACATTACTTCGATCCTGCTTTTTCATACTCCCCTTACTATTGCTATGCAAAGTGGCACACACGAAAGGAATGACATACATAAGACGAGTATACCTTATAGGCAAGTCGAATTTTTCCATGAAGTTTGGAAAGAAGAAAGGAAATATATTGTTTAATGGGGGATCGCATTTTAAAGAGCAGTCCCATCCCACGTACCTACCAAAGCCATAACTAGAGGGCAAAAGGAGGGATTCTAATTGTTACGCATTCCAAAGCATATTGAAAAGTCATGGGTTACCAAGGAATGGTTTTGTCTCCGTAAAGAGTGCCCTATCAACCACCCAAAGGCCCACGCGGCATGAAGTCCTAAGAAACTATCAGCATATACATCTGCGTGGTGGAAATTTTTAATTAGGAGGGAAAGGGGCCTGATATAAATGATCTTGTACAAAGATGAATTCGGGCTTCTCGAAGGTAAAACCGGAGTGCACATCCCAAATAAATGTATTTTAGACTGCATGTTCCTCTTTGCAGTGCATTCTCGATTGCAATCTCGTGAGGGAATGGGAAGCACACCACAGAAGTGGAATATCGATAATGGGTTCAAAAAAAGAGCATTAAGAAAACACATTTCGACATGGTATTTCCCCGCTAACCCTTACCTTTTCGGGGTAGAGAAATCGTTTTACTTATCCTGAATACACCGAAATAATTAAGCGTCCTCTGCATACGTCGTATTAAGCATAGTTTCTGCATTGCACAAACCCAAGCACTTTGAATTATGAAATCATGGTGTCGGCATAACTACGAGTCGAACCCACAGACTTTCACCGGCCGGAGGCTGGAGTTGGTTGATATCGTGCAGTTGCCCATGATGGAATATAAAAAGGAGTCATGACGCCATGGACAACACTGATGTTTCCACCTCATAAGCAACGTTCTGAGGGGTGCACTGTATGGAGGGCGTTTAGATGAGGCGTCGTCCATCGCTTTGGAATAAGCTTCAGACGTTCTGTCGACCCATGCAAGAATCCAGCAAATCCACATGTCTAGGTCTTCAAGAAGCAACCAGGTTGGTACGCAAAGAGAGGTCAATACATGCACAAATGAAAGGCTGAGAGGCATTGCCATATTAAGTGTATACAAGATCTGTAACACCGTTGTCGATAGAAGCGAGCGGTCGATACATGAAGGCCCTCACTGCACTGAAAGACTGCAGAGAGCAGCTTTGCCACATCGCACACACCTTATTGACCGCCCGTAGAATCCTTTTCATGAAGCATTGGCATGAAATGAATATGTATGAGCTGTGACTGCGACCATGACCGCCGAAAGCCCATAAGGGAAGGAGGAGACCTATTTCGTCATCCAAAATGTGACTGTGTCCAAGACACAATGGGTCGTCAGGTCGCGAAACTGGCAGGGCGAAGGAGGATGCGACCAGGTTAGAATCGCGACCCTGTGACTTGTTGAGGTCACATCCCACATTAAGAGCGTAATCGCGCGACCCCCAAACAAGTCGCAGCTTCTCTCAGTCGCTGAGTCGCAAGTCTAGGGCATTAATGTGAAATGTGACTTAGCAGGATCTACAACCATGTGACCTCCATGGTTGCCAAGTCGCAAGGTCAGACACCAGCAAATCCGGGACCAGGTGCGACTCTCCGATCATGCGACCTCCATGCTGGGTTGCACCCTCATGTACAATCGTTACTTATGCAAGGATGGGTGTGGGCGAAGCCATTGGGTGATTTCCTTAAAAGGTGTGATAAATTGTTTTAGAAAGAACGTGGATATATTACACCAAGTACATCGCGAAATCGAGTAGCATGCCTCAATGTATGCTTTACTTTAGGTAACTTCCAGAAAGCAATGTGAGGATATATTGGCATCTCCCTAACATAGGCGTTACCTTTGGTAACTTCCAGAAAGCAATGCGAGGATATAGTGATAAATCAAACATCATCGCATAAAATTATATATTTCTAATGGGAGTATAGGATCTTCCTAAGTCCACTGATAGACATATCATTTACTTCCATATACTTCCGATGGATTGAGATTCCTTTCATCTGAGACTCTTAGAGAAGCAATCCATAGGATTCGAGTGAATGTTGAAAATATGATCTGGCGGTGACAGCCATCTACTATTGAAGATAGTAAATCTCAGAAGCTTTATCGCTTAATATGATTCGAGTGCAAGGGATTCAAAACCGCCGCTTTGTATTTCAAAGATGATAGACGGGCAGAAAAGTGTGTCTCTGAAAAGGACAGCCCATCGAAGGTAGTGCGCATGTGTTCTCATCGCCGCTCTGCAAGCAAGTAAAAGTGGAAAGAGGTGTTACGGTGGAGGGGACCGGGTAAAGGAATGGCTATTCCTTGGAACAAGAAGAGTTTACCAATTAATCAAACTTGACACAGGCCATAAACTTTCATGAATTCCCCAGGAGGAATCTTCACAAGGAGCAAGTCTGGTATAAGTGTACACAAGTCGCTCAATCATCTTTATGCAAAACAGGACTATGCAGGGGTCCAACTGATTTTAGCTGTGTTAAAATGTTGCATTTCTTATGTTTTTCATATATATATATATATATATATATATATATATATATATATATATATATATATATGTGTATATATGTATATATATATATATGTATGTATATATGTATATATGTATATACATATATATATATATATATATGTATATACATATATATATATATATATATATGTGTGTGTGTGTGTGTGTGTGTGTGTGTGTGTGTGTGTGTGTGTGTATAAATGTATATATATATATATATATATATATATATATATATATATATATGTATGTATATATGTATATATATACATATGTATCTATATATATATATATATACATATATATATATATACATATATACATACATATATATATATATATATATATATATATATATATATCTATATGTGTATATATCTATATATATATATATATATATATATATATATATATGTATATATCTACATATGTATATATGTATATATATATATATATATATCTACATATGTACATGTATATCTATATGTATGTATATCTATATATATATATATATTTATATGTGAATATATACATATAGATATATATATATATATATATATATATATATATATATATATATATATATATATATATATACATATGTATATGTATATATATATATATATATATATATATATATATATATATATATATATATATATATATATATACATATGTATATGTATATATATATATATATATATATATATATATATATATATATATATATATATATATATATATATATATATATATATATCGCTGATTCAAATTCATTTACTTGCAGTTAATATGAGGAAAAAACTATGTTGATTTACTTTGTTTTCTTGCAGGTTACATAAGGAAACAGTAATGTCCACCCAAATGAAGAGAGCTGCTAGCCCTCTCCAGAGGATGCATAGTTGGGTTTCAAACCAACAAAAAAACCCGCGTTATGCGGA
Organism: Pinus albicaulis; assembly: GCA_034641835.2. NCBI lineage: Eukaryota > Viridiplantae > Streptophyta > Pinopsida > Pinales > Pinaceae > Pinus > Pinus albicaulis. The sequence continues at coordinate 1,380,924,509 of CM076578.1, read as the reverse complement.
TGCTCAGTATCTCGCTCAAAGTAGAAATGCCACTCTCCCACTTATCAACTCATGTAAATTCTCTTAGCATGGAAAGGGCATCACTGGCAGATAGGAGCTACTGTTTCACATAGCAAGAGCTAAGGTTGTTCTTCGGAGAACAACACTTTGATATCTCAAGAAGAGAAATGTAGAAGGGATCAAAAACCCCAAGCCACAGGTCCCGAACTTCCACAAGTCACAGATCTGCTTGAGGTCGCAAATCACAGATTTTCTTCATGTCGCAGGTCGCAGATTTCTTCAGGTCGATGGGTCGCATAGTCGCACTCCCTGTTAAAAGCCCGACGGCACAACCCAGCGACCCAGCGATCGGGTCGCAGGTCGCAGGTCGCTCATTGCTGGGGGTCGCAAGTCACAAAACCAATCAGGTCACAAGTCGCAACAATGGCTCAAGTCGTAGGTCACAGAACAGACTGGGTCGCAAGGCAGCCCAACAGTCGGGAAAGCGAAAAGTCAGGGAGCCCAAAGGGCAAGCTTTGCTCTATAAATAACTCCTCTCGGAACTTGTAAAGGACTTTTTTCTTTGGGGAGACTCAAGGAGAATAACATTGTATAGAAGGACTGCACATTTTGATTATGAATACGAGCACTTGTAAAACCCATTTTTGGATCTGATGTCGGTTAATGTTCCAACACTATGAGTATTCTATTTTCAGTTTCTAATATCTTTTGGTTAATGAAGCTGTCTCTCTGTTTACATCATTATGCATTATAGTTTCCTAGACATGTGTTAAGGGTGCTAAATCTATGTTTCTGCTTTAATGAATGCTAATAAATTTGTTTGTTAACATTTACATTATTGCCATGATCATTCAAGGAAGTGAAGGGTATTCTTCCATAAGGAATTATTTCTTTTGTGGTTAGAACAGCTTTTACAAGCATGACCCTAATGACGTGCTGCTAACAGCATCTCCTTCGGCTCCATGCTTCACAAATCATCTTGCTACGCATAGTGTTATATGTTCATTTACTTCATCAATCATGTGTTTTGTATCATTTGAATAAGCGTGTGTCTGTAGGTTCACAGAGTTCTCCCGAGACCAAAGGAAAAGAAACTAAGCGGTAGCCGGACCCACACCCTTGACGGGATCCCCATTCCAAACGGTTTAGAGTCTAGTTGGGACTTTTTACCAGGGAGATCCCCTGTTGTTGGTTGGACAGATTTTCCCATCAACAACACCATAAACATTAATATATTCATATGTTGGTGCATTATTTTAATACATGGCGCATTACATTATAAACTTTATATTTTTTTCCATTAGACCGACACGTTTAAAAACTCTGCGTCATCTATGACATTTATAACCAAAGTTTTAAATTTATAACCCATAGTTTTAATACCCATCTGATAGTGATGTGAAATAGTTGGAACCCATTTGTGGTGGTCAGATGGTTGGCATCCCCATGGAAGCTGCATTGGACTAGCGGTGATACCTTGTAACAAAACTTCGGCAGTGTTGGACCTCAACCCGTGACAGTGACGCTAACTATTCCTGCCACATATGTGCCACCTCCATGTTTGATCATGTTTCCATATCCACTCTACATCATTGGATGTCGTAAATTTGTTGCCACGTGGTTTCACTCCGCGTTTGGATGTTTTTACCATTGGAATTGTTTAACCATAGGTTTTATACCATATACCATGGTTTTATGCCATTCAACATGTTTTTACACCATATATTTTTGTAACTTAATGAACCTCTCCCATAGTAACATGTCATACTCCACCATAGTTTTATGTATAAAATATTTGCGCCCACTTTGTAATGTTTGTCATATGGTTTTAGACCATAGGGTTTAATCAATTTTATGCTCACCTTGGTCCATATAGTTATACCTTAGGGATATGCGCCCATTTTGTAATGTTTTGACACCATAGGCATTATTCATATTGTTAGAACCTTAGGTTAATTAAAAATGTGCCCTAACCATATTCATGCCCTTGCTATACAATATCAACCAAAACCCAAATATCACCATACACCTGAAGACTTGTACCTATTAATGAACAGTGAAACTTTTGATTGCATTGACTGGACCATTGCCACATGTCGAGTAGTGGGAACGCCACATGGCCAGCAACGCTCCTTCTTCACATATTCACCACAAAATTTAATGGACGATTTCTCCTTCATCCGGAGACAAAATGAGAAACTGAAAGTATCGTCGAATTCAGAACAACAGGCTTTACAACTTGGCGTTATTTCCAAGAACAACTGAAACCTCTGAACTTGGAGAAATTGGAGAATCCTCCTTGATCACCAACTATTATTGGGTTTGCATAAAAAATAAATTAAAAATTAAAAATAAACTCGGGGCATTGCCCCGCACCCCATGCAGTGGGATCTTCTGCCTCCCCCCCCCCGCTATGACACCCCCGTTGCACCTGGTGCAATGTATATTTTGTGGAAATAGTCACGGAAAGAATATAACACGGACCCAATATCAGTTTTTATCATTTTTATTCCAAATCTAAAGTGTAAAAGTGACCACATATTTTTGTTAAGGTCACTTGTCACCAATGACTTATGTGAATCATTTTTGGTACACTTTCCCGAAATATTTACACTCACAAGTGGAAAATCCTCTGGTGTAGTAATTCAGTTCCTTGGTGAATATCATTTTAGTGTTTTTCCATCTATTTTTTAGCCTCTCAATTTCTATTTTTAGATCTCCTTTGTTTTCTGGAAAAAAAATGGCTTTCTGTTGGTTTTTAGCATCTTTCCGCAGATCACGGGTACTAACTAAGCAGGAGATGGCACCATCTGGGTGTGATATAAAAATCGAGGGTTGTGAGAGAAAACAAACTTTTTGGCCCATTTTCTGCATTCCAACACACTTTTCAAGTTAGAATCTGCATTATGTTATTTTTCACAATTTTTTTCAGAATTTTTCAATTTTATTAACTGTGTTGTGTGTGTACTGGGGAGGGTTTCTATTATTTCTTGAGTCACCCCTAGCCCTAGATTCTCTTAGTAATTTCTCATTGAGGAAGGGAAAATACCCTAGGTTTTGGAGTACACCTCCATCATTTAGGAAGAGCTTTTTTGAGTTGAGGAGTCTAGGGTACAACACTTTCAACCACTGATTTCTAGGGTTTTATCCATTATTTTATAGCCTTTTTGGATACGTGTATTCATCATTTCACTACCTTTATATTTTTGTGTTTCCTTCCCCCTTAGGATCCCCTTGTGTGTCCTACATTTTGGAGCTTCTTTCTTATCATTTTTCAACATTTTCACCTCTATCTTTTGTTGATTGTCTGCACCATTTTCAGCACCCTAGTGCCTTTAGATCCCAGTCCCATAGAAATTAGATATTTTGGCCAAAAGTGTGTCTTTCAGTAGCTTGTTTTCCACCTCTTTTTCAACTTCTTGGGTTGGGGTTTGTGTGCTTGAATTTTTTTTTCATTTTACTGTCCATTTTCAGCATTATTACAGTTTTTCAACACTTTATTTTTAGTGGCGCATGGCATCATAAAACATGCTCAATTAAATCATCCACTCGACACATCATTTTCACATACACATACCTTAAGCAAACATGAGCTTGGTTAACACCGACAATCCAAGACTTGAAACACTACACCTTAATAATTCAACACACATAGATTAAGCCCACTGGCTACCAGGGAAAAATAATCTATGTAGTTAGGTGTAGGATTGGTGGGATAGGATTCTAATAACAACCATATATCACTTACATTGACAGGTAGAATTTGAAATATTAGGAATCTTAAAATCCTTCACCATCCCATGGTCCAAATTCGGAGTGCGTCAAAAATATTATTCAGAGGGGGTTAGGCTAGATCATCATGTGAGTGGTTCTCCTAGGGGCTACCCAACCCATGGTAGGGAATCTCTTGCATTGGTTGATCACCAAGAAGCTCAAGACTCAACCACCCCTGTGGGATGAAGGTAACCGTAGTGACCAATCTTAAGAAAACACCCTATAGAACTAGTTGTGGGCAGCATTCAGTTCTCTACCCCCACCTTTCTCTAGAAAACTCTGCTTGCGGAGAGCAGATTCTGTCATGTAAGAAGTCTTTTGGAAGTCCATTTGAAATATTAAAATTAGGACTTGTTTGAGGATTTAGATGACCTATAGTCTAGAGGTCACATTTTATTTAATGGGATGTGTTTTGATTGAATTAGAGTAACATATTAATATAGTTAGTTTACACTTGGAACCACTGCACTAGGTGTTTCCTTGTTGTTTGTTGTTATTTTTCTCCTATCATGACCCTTTAGTCTATTGAGTCATAATTGTCTTGACATTGTTGTGCCCCTAAGAGTTTGTTGTGGATACTTTTTGGTCTTCTCCCCTAGTTTCCTTTAGGGCATCTTACTCCTCCCCGTTGAGTTAGAGTTCATCCTCCTAGTCCTCCATTGAGTCCTCATTTTGACTCTGATTTGGTTGATTCCTCCAGTTCTTCCTTTGATTCTGCATCTTCCCAACCCTGTACCACCACCATGTCAGGCAAAAACATGGGTGTGAGAAACCACAGTGGTAACCAAGGTAGCCCCACAAGAAAAACCTCTACAGGTATACTCACTAACCTCCCATTTCTCTCCTATATGGTTGGTTTGAGCCTTCCTGATTTCATCCATATCATCAATGATCCTCTTTTCCATGACCCAAATTGCCTTTTTATGCCTACCAACCTTCCTTCTCACATCCCCAAGTTCAAAGGAAATCCTAAAGAAGAACCCACAAATCATGTTTTCTCATTTCATATGTGGTTTTCATCCAATTCCATCACTGAAGACTCCATATTTCTTCGTCTCTTCCAACGCACCCTTACTGAAGTTATTTCCAAGTGTTATGTAGATCAACCACATGCCTCCCATTCCACTTTACCAAATATCATCAAATATTTTATATCCTTCTTCTAGTTACCTCTCCGTTATGACACTAGTACCAAACTCTTGACTTCTTTCCGTCAGACTTCTACCACCCACCTATCTGACCATGTCCGAGAATGGCACAAAATAAGGAGCATTTTTCAAAGACTGTGTCTATATGGATTGGTTCCTTAGAACATTGTTGGCCCCCATAGGTAAGGATTTCGCCTACCACTTCCCCCAATCTGATGAAGAAACGCTCCAAGTAGCTTTGAAATATGACCTTATCTATGCACGGCCAAGATATGTTTATATTGTCCTTCCCGATCTTCTTCGGCCCAGTGTTTCTAATGCACCAAGGGAATATTGCACTGTTGTCAGTATAATTGTATCTATATCACACCCTCCACCTCAAACATATGTTATGCCTCCGATGAGTTATGATCAACCCCATGGGGGGGCGGGGCATTTCCTCTTACGCATATCCCTCTCCCAATCCTTCACATGGAAATACTTATCCAAGTCCTAGCATGTCATATGCATACTCCCATTCGCATCAACAGATGTAAAGACTAGTTCTTGCTTCACATGTTTATCCTACGGTTTCCCCGTCTCCTTACTATCCTTATGCACCACTTAGAACTCCATCCCCCAATGCACCCCTGTTCCCTACATAGAGAATTTCAGAGCACCTGAGCTTCAGTTTAGTTCCTCTGCAACGCACTTTTCGACATTAAGAGGTGTGTTGGTCCTAGGTCATTGTAGATTTACCCTAGGATCCCCAAAACCCTAAAAAAAATTCATGAAATTGTAAAATAATGCTACGAATAGAAAGAGAGAGGTCACGTCTCTTACCTGGTCCTGACAACACAAGAAATGGTCCACAGAATCTATCGCGGTCAACTGTTGAATTTCGAGGGAAAAAATAGCTCAGAGCACTAAAAAACGAATGGTAAAATGACATGGTAAATTCTTATTTAAATGGTCTTTTCGATTATTTCATGCATATTTAATGAATCGACTATATTTTTAACTATTTTTACTATTAAACAGTTATGTTTAATCCATTTGGTGGTTCTTTGAGCAGTTTTATATCTCATACAGTGAATTTTGACGTGCATGATCTTAAAATGAAATTTTACCACATAACACACTTTTATCTATCTTTTGAGCTCTAGTAAACATCGAAAAAGGAACCCCCTTGGAATCCTCTTTCAGCTCTTTTCAGACTCCCAAAATATGAAAATACTGTTGAGCACTTGTCCTTTCAAGCTCGTAAAAGGAATTGAAATGACATCTACTTAGTATAAGTTTAACCCTTTTCCAGACCGAGATAGATTATTTACGAAAAAGGAACACCCTAGTTGAACATGGCTAGGAGGTTCTCACAGGTATTATTTTATGCTTTTTCAGACCTGAGGGACAAATTTATGAAAAAGAACTTGTGGAGTTTTATTTTCATCCATTTTTCAAACTCTCTAAACATGAAAAAGGACCAAGTTTTCACTGTCATTAAACTCATTAAAACATCAAATAGCGATAGACTTGTCCCTCATGAAAAGATTGAGTTTCACTTTCGCTAGACTCATTAAAACATCACATAGAGATGGATTCACCCAAAGGGTGGACCTATACATCAAGCATATGTTATCCTCCTCAAGCTTGTTAAAAAATGGAGAGGTATTGGTCAGCAATGACTGGGGAAAATTGGAAAGGGATAAATCACTTTATAATAGCAAGTTTCTCTTGAACATGACACTCACTCACTTCATCTCCGTGACTATTGGGTTGCATTATCTTCTTTATGGTCTATCATACCTATGTTCTATCTTACCATCCATCACTTTGGTTTTGGGTCAATGCTTCCAACTCATTCAGTGTTGTTGATATGTTCAAGATAAGGCACCCATTAATTCCTCATCCTTTCCAATACTCATAAAACTTCATTTCATGACTGCAATCCCTGAAAATTGCTTCATTAGTTACATTTTGTCTTTGAAATCATTACTCCCATTTCGTGTCATTGATGGGGGATACATCAAGGCCCTCCTACGACGAGTTGCTTCTTGTTGATGTCAGCTCATTATCGAGGAAGTTGACTTAAAAACACCTTTCCAGTACCTTGGAGCTTGCATACATCAATGGAAATTTTCTCGCTTCCGATAATAGGCTGACATCACTAGCCTTTGACCGAAAGGCTTTGTATGGTGGTCAACATCAAATCATCTATTCACACCATGCAGACTGTACTACAATACCTTGAGAGACATTATCATCATCGGTGGTTTCGCTCGCGTCTGTTAACACCTTACATCATTGGTTGGTAACCAGACGGTGTCTTCCCATGTTCAACTTCAGATCACATATTTTCATGGTTAGACTTGTACTTAATCGATCGAGTGAACGAGATAGAAGACCCCAGATCTAATTTCATCCATCCAAGCTGTGATTTCAGGAGTAGTACCACATCATTCGTATGATGGCTTTACACAGATGGTCATCCTATCATGGATCTATATTTATAGACAAATTTCTGATGTTACGATAGTTTATGTGTTGAGTATGGGTATGCCTCCCTAAGAACTTCATGTCCAAAATAAAAAATATATCATGATGTAATGTATTGTAATTGATGCAAGTCACCATTTTATTCAGATCCTACTCATCACATCGTAAAGCATATCACTCAACATTATCATTTTTAACTTCACGCTTTAGGGGGTAGCTGTTACAGGTCAATTTGGGCATCACTCCTGAAAATCAAATCAGTAAAAATTAGGGTCTATCATACTATAAATCAGTTACTACTTGCCTTAAACAAGTCATCCCATTGTTGGTTTTTATCTATGAAAATTTCATTGCTTGAAGTTCAGCTGAAATGCTCCATTGAGCCACCAATGCACCCCTAGACTGTAGTAAGTGCTTTGCAAAGCATTTACTCCTATGCAATGCAGTGTTACATAGCACCTAGGCCCACTTAACAGTGCGTTGGTCAACTCGGAGCGAATTTTTCAAAGGATTCCAAGAATATTCCCACTTTCTAGTGGCTTTTAGAAGTGTTTCCAGCTATCATACTACCTGATAACCTCGAATATGAACACTATGGAGCCATTAAATCACTTATCCTCCTATCCCATTAGATAAGGAAACTCCCTCATCCATTTATGGAAAATCCATTTAATGACCCATTAATGCAAAACTACCCTCATTTATTATAAATTGAGCAATGATCATAGTGAAAAGGGGAGCAAGAGTTTGAATTAGTAGAGTTATGCTGGTGAGATTATTATTCTTTGAGGTATTGTTTGCAAGTAATGTTCTGCTACTGGAGTAATGTTGCTGATGTGGTGAGGATAGGACTAAATTTGGAGCGAGTTGAGATCGAATTAATCCAACTGGTTGTAACTTCTCCTTCTATCTTATAATAAAGATATTTTTTCCTTGCCTAATACATGTGTTCATGATTTTATATATGTATTTTCAAATGCAATTGATTCAGTTTGATTAAGATGAATATATAATATGCCTTTATGTTGTTTTATGTCTTCTGTTAGCAATTTTAAGTACCAATCAAGCGATTTCAGTTTGATTGAGAGCGACGGAAGTGACAAAAGGGAGACGAAGAATAGTGAAGGATCACAAGTAGGTGTTCTTCTCTTATCTATTTATCTTAAGGAAAAGGTCAAGTGTCTTTCATCTATTGTTCTAAGTGCGTACACCACACTTAGGGAAACTTATCTATCCGTAGGTTTGATTTCCGTAAAACACAAGGAAACCAAGGTCCACCACCTAATGCCCCTCAGGGACACTAGCCTAATCTCGAAACCCAGCGACAGGGCGAATAGCCCAAGCAAACCAAGGGTCTTCGTACGAATATACCTTATTCCTGTTGTGGATTATTTGGCCATTATAATCACAAGTGTCCCCTTTTACCTTAGATGCACCATGTATGGGAAGCTCAAGAAACTAATTTTAGAGGACCTTAGCCCCTTACTCCACATCCTCTTCCTCTTGCTTCATCACAACCGATTGTACTTACAAATCCTTTTCCCCATGAGGGATATGTAGTTTCCCAACCCACACAAGGTAATGAAACTCCTCAACTTTCATAATATGGCTAGAACAATTACCAGATCATCATGATGAATTTTTATGAAGTCAACATTGAACAAGTCAACATCCAGACTCGATCGCACCAATATGACAAGCACCCTACAAATTCAGTGACTGATTCGCAACCTAAAGTTTCCACTAAGCCTATGTTGTCACCAAATGGTCCCTTACATATCCCTCTACCTAAGGTGGATATTCCCTCCAAGATCCCCAAATTTCCATTACCTCGAAATGTTTCTTATTCTAAAGCTTCCCATCATTATAGCATAGTAGATGACTTAGTGCAGTCTACCACTTTCATGTCAACACTGGAAGTCCTCTAGACGTGTCCATCCCAACAGAAAGCTCTATTGTCTACTTTAGGCATTATGGATCCCTCTGGTGATCGTATGATTTTATTTGACATTGACAAAGTGAAACATCCCCCCCTTCCTTCATTCCTTGGTTTCCTTTCAAATACTAGTCTCTATAAATAACACCACGTTCTAGCGGTGTATCATAGACGAAGGAAACTGCACCTGTTTCATGGCCACTAGTGTTTAGAAGCAACTTGGTTCACCTAATTTGTCCCCATCCACCATCACTCTTCGTGGTTGGTATGATCACCCCTCGCAATCCCTTTGTTTGTATCACAACTATCTTATTACTGTTTCTAGAAAGACAGTCTTGTTTGACATCGAAATCATTGATTCCCCTTTAGATTATAACATCTTCTTGGGTCGTAGTTACACGTATGCCATGTTTGTTGTCACATCTATTTTTTTCCGCAAGATGTGTTATATTCACAATGGAAATATCGTCACTATCGATCAGTTGACTTACTGTGACCCTTAGTCTCAAACCTCTCCTCAAAACACCATCTCATCTATGACTAGCAATCAGATTGTCCCTACATTTATTGGTGTGTCTCCTAGAGTCTACAAGGATTCCATGATGCTTGGGGCTTATTATGGGCCACCTCCTACTCCTTTTGATCTTAGCTCTTCCAGTGTTTGCATGCTTCAAGTGTCACGAGCGGTCTGGTACGCCTTCACAACAGCCATCCCCTCCACAGCCTGCTTCTCCCCCATTGATTTTATGGTTGACTTCATTTATATTGTTTTGAATAAGTTTGGTAGGAACATTGAAACACTTGCTGAGAAAAACAAAAAGCACTGTATGTATGTATGTATGAACAAACCCATAATTAAATAAATCCCAAATTGTTTGAAAGAAGTATAGAGATGTAATAAACCCCTTTCCAACCAATTTTTTCCTTTTATTTCTTTATATTAAAGAATAATTAACTATATAAATACATACATTTATCTTTCTGGTACTCATTTCCTCCAATAAAATCTCTACTATCAATATGCTTCTCTCTAAATAATTAATAAAAACCATCCTAATGTTGTATTTCTACCATCACATGATACTCTTCCCTAAGATTATGAAAATTCTCTCTAAATAATTAATAAAAACCATCCTATTGTTGTATTTCTACCATCACATGATACTCTTCCCTAAGATTATGAAACTATCCTTTTAATCAAATTTTTATTTGAGTATTTTAAAAAAATGTTAATATCTCTTATCAAGATATTCCGCTTTTTATCTTAACATATTTTACTGAGTTTAATCTACCACTTTGAAACTCATATAACACTTATCTATTATATATTTTATGATGTGTGATGTTTAGACCTATTAAACTCATATAACACTTGTCTATTATATATTTTATGATGTGTGATGTTTAGACCTATTAATAGAAGTATGTTGTTTCTTTATCCATCATCATACTTGATTTACACATATTTAACACTTTACTCTTTTACTTACTAAGATTATAAACATATAATCGTCGAATGTTTTAAATTATAATTACAACATTAATGTCTTGACTTAGGAAGAGTATTGAACATATATACACTATATCACATATACCATATATGCATACATCTCTTTGTTATATAACACATTGCATAAACCTATATCAATACATGAATTTCGAATTCCTTGTTTGAATGTGGTATAGTGTTTCTTATCTCCTAGTGTATAATGCACTATATTTAACATTATGTTGTTTGAATTCATTATAGTGTATAATGCACTACATTTAACATTCTCTAGACACTTCTATATGTACACGTGTTGACCTTTGGCACCTCCATGAAGGCCTTTATGACATACCATATCGACGGTTGTAATATGATCTTATTCAATCGACAGTGGTAACGATGCTTAGGGATTTTCTTGTGATACAATGACTATCCTAACAACTCTGTGGGTTCACTCATTTATCCCATGACACTTTATAAAATTTTCACTTTGCAACTACATGATCTCTTAAGCCTTCTACTATGGAAGAATTTAATGTTTGTTTTTTCCATCCATTGTGGTATTAAATCCTTTGAACTGTCTTATACATTGTGTTCGAATATTATGTTTTCACTAGGGGTAATTATTTTAATCTTATATGATTTATTTCATACTCAAACTATTCTTTGGTGAAATTGTTAAGATTTTTTCTGCTTATAGCCTAATTTTGTTTTCTTTTGTTCCTCTGAGATGGTTTGCTTTAGAGTATTTGGTCGTCGGTCATAAGAATTTAACTAGTGATTATGGTTGTAGAACTAAATAATTCCTTTGCTTTTGGACACTTATAGCATTATAAATTTAGAAGGTTTACTATTTTCTTTTATGATTTCTCTATTATAAGATTTGGGGAGTCTAATCAACGGAGGTCTAGAACTTGTTTACAAATTCTCTTTTTTTGAGAATGTTTTTCGTTGAGGAAAACACCAAGATTTTGTAGACTTTACTCCTTACTTATTCAATTAAATTATGGTATAATCTTCCCAACACATTATGTAATGTCTCTCTATAGTTACACTTGTACATAAAATTACAAACCCTATATCACATTTCTTTCTATTAACTATCGGTTTTCTATATAAACTCATCTAGGGTTTATTCTTGTTTTTCATTCCTCTTTTTTTAGATTTAAGGGTTTAAAAAGGTTTTTCTATTACTGGGTCGAATTTGTATTATGGTTTGAGGTTACCCAAACCGTAAGTGCAATATAATGCCGACAAACTTCTTGTTTGTTCCTTGCATTTGGATATAATTTCAAAGAAATATTTTTCTGTATTGTTTTCAATTTTATAATGTAAATATGACCTAGGTCTAATTATACCCATATATATGCCTCAAATTTACTCTTGGAACTAAGTATGAATTCTATTAATAAGTGTGATTTTATTGAGTCTCATACATAATGTATAACTTGCTTGGTATTATTAATTAGAATTCCATTCTTTCCACCATATTTATACATACTCTATAATGTGTTGAAACTTATATTTTCTCACAATATTTATTTAAATAATTCTGTATGGGTACATAACCATGAAGAAAATATTATTAAACTTACGCAATTAATTTATGCCTTTACGACTTATTTCCTTACTAGTCCAATTGTTTATGAAGGAATAGACTCATCATTTTATTCCCCTGTAGAGTTTTTACTTTTTCATTGCTTTTTCATAGTAATAAAGGGTAATTTTACCCTCTCTCTACGTTATTATATCTTTTGTTTCTGTGTATTTGAAATAAGCATTGAAGATATTTGTACATAAGATCTTCATAAACAATATATCTCTTTATAAATGTTTAATCTGTATTTTTTTTTGTTTGAATTTAAACAAGTTTTATTATATTCATATTGATACATCTGACTCCTATGCAGTTGCTATGGAGTTTTTACAAAATCTAATTTGTTGGAAAGTTTTTAAAAGTAAAACTCTTTTTTCTGTTCTTTTCGTTTATTCTTATAGCACTTTGTATGTTGTTTACTTATTTTTATTCTTTTTCGTTTCCTACCAGTTATTTTGTACATCCAGAACGTTTCTCGAATTTTTCCTTTGATGCTTCCAAGAATTATTTGGAGAATAATTTCTAAAACATTTTTAACTTTGGATCTCACTTTCCCAGGTCGAGTGTTCCAAAGCCTTGGTCTCTCATTCTACCTGGGTGTGAATACTATGTTCGAAGACGTGACTCCAAAATTTATAATTTATGATGTGTCTATTACTTATTTTTCTTTAACATATTTGTAACTTTTGATTCTTCCTAAGCGGAAGTGACTGATGAAAGGCTTAAATCCTCTTTTTTAATGATAACATTTTCTTTAATTATGAATAGAACCTTCAAGTTCTATAATTTCTCTATTCTTGTATATTTCTTGAGGTCGCATGCACCTCTCACATGATTTCTTTCTTAAAATATAGTTTATGAAAATATTTGCATAATGACTGGAACTTGTCTAACTTTGTTTCTATTTATGTAAAAGGACATAAGTATTTATGTAACGCTTGATTTTCCTATCAATTATACTCATAACATATTTATTTCAATCTAGTCATATCTTTTTATTTACATAAATGCTTACATTTGTATATTCTTGTTTAAAATATGTTAAAATATCAAAATTATATATATATAGACTCTTGTACTAAATCATCAATCTACTTCCATATAACAATCTCTGTCTAAATATTACTTAAGTAAAAAGTATAACAAAAATATTTTTCTTCTAAATAATGCTATAAAAACTTATCAAACATCCACAATACAATAGTAATTAAATAATATTGTAATTTTAACAAAATAAAACATATATATTCTAGCTTTTACTCTATTCGACATAAAATCTAATTTATGTATTTTACAATTCACTGTACAAAATTGAAAATAAAAACATAATCATCTCTTTGCAAATAAAAATATAACCATTTCTTTTATTTTATTTTTAAAAAATAACATTGTAGGTAAGAATACCGACTTGAATTTAACAGCCTGGAAAATTAATATTTAAGTACTTGGCTCCTCCTGACTTTGATACTAAATTAAGCCAGTATCCCCCTGAGCATAACATGTCCGCAAATTGTATTTTTTTGTCGTCTTCACTTCCTTTTCTCACAGTTTCTAAACAACCCAACTATCTCCAACCAGAATACAAAAAATGTCTTTATTTTTTAATCCATTACCCATCTACCACTCTTTTGGTGGTTAGTAACTACCTCCACCTCACCAACAAGTGGTAGGTAGTTACTAGCTCATTAAAAATCTCATGTTTCCCACTCCTAAAGACATCATCATGTCTTTTAGGAAATAATTAATTGGCCAATTCCATAATTTATCAATAAATCTAATCACACAAATTAGATGCCTAGGACTTATTGATGGGAAATTAATATTCACCAATAATTTTTCACCCTCATATATTTCAACCACATGTTGTCCAAAATTAATTCTTCAGATTTCTTTATTTATAAAAACAAAACATCATATTAAAAAAATTATAATCAGTCATTATCAGTAATAATTTAGCGATAATTAAATTCTTCACATGATTTTTGCAGACTTTAAACATTTAAAAATGAAGCACACATATACACAATTAATTACATAAAAGCGTCAAGTCAAGGGATATCACATCCTCCCTTGCTTGAATTTGACACCATCCCAGTGCCTGATCATAACCTTCTAGAATACATTCCAACTCGTTAAAATAGAGAAGGATATGCTTCCTTAAAACCATCATCTATCTCTCAAGTTTCCTCTTCCAAACTGAAATGTTTACATTGAACCTTCAATTTTACTATCGCTCTATTCCACAGCATGACTACCCTTCAGTCTAGAATACGTAGCGGTTTTTTTGGGAACTCTCCCTCTGGTTATACTTGTGCAACATTCCAATCAATTATATGAGTTGGGTCATGCATATACTTCTTTAATAAAGACACATGAAATCAATTGTGAACTTTTATGTTTACTAGAAGGGTAAGTTGGTAAGCAACTGGTCTAATTTGGGCTAAGACTTCAAAAGGTCCACAATATATAGGTGATAACTTGGCACAATTTCCAAGTCTAAGTTTTATTTTCCTTTTTTTCAATTTTAAATACATAATCCCACACATTAAATTCCTTTTGACACTTTTTCAAATATGCATACCTCTTTTGTCGATCTTGTGTTGTTTTTAAATTATGTCTAACATGTTTAACCACTTCTTCCATCTCCTTTAGCATATCTGGCCCCAATACTAACCAATATTCATGATGGTCCCAACTTAGAGGTAATTTGAATCTTTTTCCATATAATACTTCAAAGGTAATAATCTTCAAAGAATTTTGGTTCCCATCGTAATAGGCAAACTCAAGTAGGTGAAGGTAGTTTTCCCACTTTGTTGGTTTTTCCATAACATACATTCTTAACATACCTTCTAAGATATGATTAGTTCTCTCTATTTGTCTATGGGTTTGAGGGCGATATCTTGTACTAAAATTCAACTTTTTCCCCATTCCTTCATATAATCCCTTCCAAAATTTTGAAGTAAATTGGCATCATGGCCTGAAATTATAGTTTTGGACATACAATGAATCTGAAATATCTCTTTCATGAAAATTTATTTTATATTGATAACTTTAAATGTAGATTTAATAGGAAAAAAGTGTGCATGTTTACTAATATTATATACCACTACCATGATTGAATCATGTTGCTTTGTAGTCCTTGGTAGTCCAATAATAAAATCCATGGATATGGTTTCCCATTTCCATTCTAGAATAAGAAAAGGTTGCAACATTCTTGTTGGGTGTTAATGAGAAGTCTTCACTTTTTGACACTCTATACACTTAGCCACATATTCTATTGTTTTTGTTTTCATATTTGGCCAATAATAGTCCTTCCTCAAAAAGTTATCAATCTTTGATATCTAGGGTGACCAACTATTGGTTTCTTATGTAACTCATTTAATACAAATGTTTTCAACTATGGCTCATTAGGAAAGTAAATTCTACCTTTAAACAATAGAAAATCTTCATGATTTACTAAAAAATCAGTTTTTCCTTCATATAATACTTTAGTTTCCTACATTTTCTTTTTAATTTGCATGTATTCTTGATCAAACTATGTTGTTGTTTTTACCTTTTTAATCAAAAAAATTTTCCAATTTGTTATTGAAATTGTGTAGATTTGATGTAATTTTATGTTTAAGCCATCATCAATTTTATTTTCTTTGCCTTTGATATGTTCAATTTCAAAATCATACTCACTAAGAAATTATACCTATCTAGCTTTCTTAACGTTCAGGTTTGGCTGATCAAAAATATATTTGAGGCTAACATTGTTTGTTCTTAGTTGAAATTTCCTCCCAATCAGGTAATGTCTCCACATTTTTAACGCATGAATAATGGAGACCATTTCTAAGTCGTGTGTAGCATAAATATTTTCATGGTCCTTTAGTTTTCTATATTCATAACTGATTACATGGCACTGTTGCATTAAAACACCTCCCAATCCTTCTTTAAAAGCATATGTTCATACAACAAAATATTTATTAGGATAAGCTAGTTTTATGATGGGAGAAGTGGTTAATAACCGCTTTAGTTTCTTAAACTATCTTGACATCTCTAACTCCATTCAAATTGTGTCCACTTATTTTAAAAATAAGTAATAATGTAGGACAATTTAGAGAAGTCCTCTATAAATCTTTTGTAGTAACCCACTATTCCCATAAATGATCTGACATCAAATACATCTTTAGGTATTGGTCATTCAGTTTTAGCTTTATTCTTTTTTGGATCCATAACAATTCCTTCTTTAGACACTACATGTCCCAAATATTGAATCTATTCTTGGTAGAATGAACATTTTCTAAACTTAATAGATAGCTCATTCTCTCTAATTGTTTGAAGAACAACATGCAAGCGTTGATCACGTTCTTCCTTACTCTTAGATTATGTTGAAATTTGACCAGATTTGGGTTAATTTCTCCAAAAGGAAACCCTATTGCCCCTAAGGAATCCCAAATTCCCCAAAGAAAAATTTAAAATGGATAAAGAAATATATTTAAATATTATTGAACAAATTTAAATTTGAATTATGTTTCCCTCCTAGTCTCTAAAGTCGACTTCTCTTTTGAAGGATTTATTTCACCCTTGAGATGCCTATATAATAAGGTTATGATATGGCTCATTTGGAAAATATTTGAATTTATTTTGGTGTTCATGTTTCCTTAGTTCCCTAGATTTTGTTTATTGTATTTCATGGTTCATTCATCAAATTTGTGGTTCATTTTGCATGGCTCTCACTACTATGATTCATACATGAATCTTGCTTTATTCTAAGGGTATCGATACGTTATGTATAGTATCATTTTTAAATCTGAGTGACATTACATCACCTCTGAGGCTCAGTGACATCACTTCTCCAATAGTAGCTCTAACATGTTAATTAATGGCTCTCTCATTACTCTATTTGGATCATTGTTAAATTCATGTCACTCATTTTTGTGTAGTGCATACTCCTTGTAGCCCGTATACTTATCTCGTTATGTCTTGGCTCGCTTTGGCTGAAATCTGGAATTCACACTCTTTATCTATGTGCATCTTCATTTAACTCTGAGGCTCACTCTTGCTATGTTTCTTTTTGTACTTTACACATTACCATGGCTCACTCTATATTCAATAGCTCGCATTGATAATTCTGAACAGTAAATTATATCCCCATGATTTTTATTGTGCTTAATGTAGCTCACATCTCTATATGTGGATTGTGTTGTCCTAACGCTCATTAGTGGGCACCGCCTCTCATAATATACAGTAGCTCATATTTCCCCTCCAGTGACACGTAATCTATAGTGGCTCGATTAATGTTACGGTATCTCTTTTCAAAGCTCACATTCTATAGTGGTTCATATCCCTCTTTACAATGGCATATAGTTAATGGTGGCTCATGAATATTGTATTACCCTAAGGCTCACATTATTTCCTGTAGTTGAAAGCATTACACAAATATAATGGACAGTGATATATGGATAGTGATATAATGTAGACATAGTAAAATTTGATGTAACAATGACCTAGTCCTACAATTTTGATGCCTAATACTTGTGGAATAATGTTTGTCAAAGATAGTGGGGATGTGATATTGGATTACCTCAATGATATGTGACCTTGAATTTATAAGGAACCAATGGTAATGTTAGTATTTTTTAGATAACAAATAATTATGATACATTTGACAATGATCTTATTTACAAAAAATTATGACAATGAATCTCATGATAGTTGAGATAATGACTTATGATACATGTGACAATGACTATAATGATGACAGTGTGATAAATAATGATAATGACCATGCTCTTTTCTACTATGATACATGATAATATTTTTGACTCTACTCATGATGAGAGTCTAAACAGGGAACCCCATGAGGAATAATTGAATAAATCCTTACTTGTTTGATTTTCCTCAAGGGATAATTAATTAAACCACTGTTTAATTAATATTCCTAGTCATATCTAACCCGAAACAAGAAAATTAATTAGATAAATCATTATTTATCTTATTATTTTCTAGGAATAATTATTTAAAACATTATTTAAATAATATTTCTTGTTAAATTTGACTAAATCATTTATAAATAATTGAATAAATCTCTATTTATTTTACTCAACCACATTCTTAAAATAATAAAGAAATCATTTATTTATTTATTATTTCTAAATAAAGGGATTTGACCAAATTCAAATTCCTTTCACCTCCAACAAAAATAATAAAATATTACATAAAAGTTGGGTCTAGATTTGGTTAATAATATTTTAGTTATGCACCAATATCTAGACTAACTCAATATTTTGTTATAAATAGAAGGGTTTTCCCATTCATTCACAACCTTTTGTTGCCTAGAGATAACTCCTGATCTATACTTTTGGTCTGACTTTGATCTGCCATCATTGTCATATTTTCCTACTTTTTGTTTGTGAGCTCCCTTTGAGTTCCATTTTTGTCTAGCTTTTCTGCACCATCAAGAGAGAGAGATCTTAGATCTGAAGCGCTGAGGAAATACAAGAACTCATCCCATTGAGGGGGACTAGTAACATCTTTCTATGTTCCCTTCCCAGGTGTCATAATACAAAAAATTATTTAAAAATTAATGTCTTGTTCATTGGATGCATGGAGCAACTCTTGCTTATTATTTGTTGTTTAATGTCTTTAACTACATAGATTTGGATTTCTGTAGTATTTATTTTGATCACTAACTGCAGATCTAAGGAAATTGAGAGCCATATTTGATGTTAGGGTTGTTTGTTATGCACAGCTAAAGTGAGATTTTTTCGTATGCTTGCAATTAGAATTCACACTAACAACAGGCGAATCCAAAAGGGTTTATAATTACGATCGTTGTTGTTTTTCAGATCCCTGCATGACCCTGCTTCAACCCATAGGGTTTTTCTTCAGCTTCTTATTTTTCATTTCTTGATGTTTTTTTTAACCTTTAAAACCCTAAAACAGTAAAAATTCTTACTTTTGTGTGTTTCTGGGCCATTTGAGCAGGTGACAAGTATCAGTCATAGCAGAGCCGACACTTTTTTCTGAAATCTACTCCTGAATCATCCAGAAGTGTAGGTCGTACTTTTTGGGCCAAAAACTGCGACCTCGGATCTCAGGTAGCGGAAAAAAGCCTAAAAACTGTGACCTCAGCGGAAAATAGGTTAGAAACTGCGACCTGTACTTTTTGAGGGAATTTTTCTGTGATTTTTCTGGGTTTATCTGGGCCACTGTTCAATGTTTTTTGACCTCCCTCTTCACCCATCTTGGACATGTACTTTCTTATTTTTACTCGTCGAAGTAGGAACCAAGCTCTTTAGGGCTTCAGTACGCTTCCACCTTTTTAGGAGGAGTTTAGCTAAAGCAGGTCCTCTGAGATTTCAGTGTTTTCAGCCATTTTTCAGATCTGAACCTGCAATTTTAGATCCATTTCAGATTGGTTATTCATCCATCCAAAACACATCTTTTCAGTTTTGTTTGGTCCTCCTTTACGGTCTCCTCCGTTTCCGTTCAGGTTGTACCCTTTCGCCCCCTTTTCGCATCATTTTTCCCTCTGGTTTTTTGTTGTTTTCTGCCCCTCTTCCTAGCAAATCTGACCTTTAGATCCCTGTCCCTCCTAAATTTAGATCCATTGGCCATTTTGTGTGTTTTGACTAGATTTGTCCGACCCATAGAGTATTTGTTGGGAATCCCTTCTCCTTGGGTTTAAAATGATGCATCTTTAGTTGTTTATTTTATTGTCGCATTCAGTTTCCTTTACTATCATTTTTAGATTTATTTACAGTTATACAACATATTTTTTCTTTTTTCTCTACACACATCTAGGCTTAATTAAAATTAACACACTTATCACATACACACACACCCTAAGTGAAGGGTGCCTGGTTTACACCGTCGGGCCAAGACTTAAAGATTTTAATCAATTGATCCTGCACCTTCCTACCTTGTTTACCTCTCTTCTTAAAAATTTGTAATCAATTGATCCCACACCTCCGTGCCCTTGTTTTCCTCTCTTCCTTATTGTGTTCTGTGTCTCTTTTCCAGCATCGCTCCCCCAAGGTCTTTATCTTGGAGACTCCAAGGCCTTCATCCTCAGTTTCCGTTAGGAAGACTTACCCCACCGCATCGGGTTCGTGTTCGTCCTCCACCAAGTCCCCATTCTGACTCTGATTTTGGTTCATCGGGTTCCCCTTCTGGTTCTATCCTCGACTCTCCTCCACCTTTCACCTTCATCATGTCTGGTTCATGACCTAACGTTGGTGGCAGCCCCGGCCCTAATGCTGGAAATGCTACTAGTGGTCCCGCAACAGGAACTATTTCGGCTGCTCCCTTGCTTCTTTAGTAGGCCCCAGCCTTCCTGATTTTAGCCATTTGATTAATGACCCCATACACCATGATCCTGGTTAGCCTGCTATTCCAACCAAGCTTCCTTCAAACATCCCCAAGTTTGAAGGAAATGTTGGAGAGGATCCTACCAACCATGTTCGTTCTTTCCACATGTGGTGTTCGTCTAACTCCATCACCGATGACTCTGTCTATCTTCGGTTATTCCAGTGTACGCTTACTGAAGAAGCTTCCAAGTGGTATGTCGACCAAGCCTCCTCCTCTCATACTACCATTTCGACCCTTGCCAATGCTTTTCTGTATTACTTCCAGCTTCCCCTTCGTTATGACACTGATACTGAACTCTTGACCTCTTTCTGTCAAAATTCTGCTACCCACCTATCTAACCATATTCAATGATGGTGGAGAGGAAAGAGCTTATGTCAAGCCCCTACCTTCAAAGACCGTGTCTACATGGACTAGTTTCTCAAATCCCTTTTTCTTGCTATTGGAAAATATGTTGCATCTCACTTTCCTTAGACCGAGGAAGTTTCCCTCCAGATTGCATTAAAATATGACTTGATCTATGCACAGTATGGTTATGTTTATATCGTCTTACTGGTTCTCCCTAGACCTGGTGGTGCCAATGCACCAGGGGCATCCCATTCCACCGACGGTATCATTAGATCCCTTTCACATACATACACTCATCCTCCCATGGGTTATGGTTACCCTCAGGGAGGGGCCAGCTCCTCCAGCACCTTCCCCTCTCCCGGCAGCATGTATCCAGGATATGGCATGCCTCCTCCTTTTTCCTAAACTATTTACCGCAATTTTTCCCTACCTCCTTATTATCTGTATCCACAGCCTGGTGCTCCATCTCCTCCAGCATTAGCACCTCAACCTCCCTTGCCTTCTCAAGCTCCGCAACAGCAACCACCCCCCCCCCTCAGGTTCAAGTGTATGAGCAGAGCATGACTAATCCTCCTACTTCCAAGAAGAAGAGGAAAGGAAACCAAAACCAATCTTCCCCAGGTAATCCAGAAAACAATCCCCAAGGGAATGCATCTAACACTAAAGCCCAGCAACAGGGCACTTAGCCAAAGTAGGACAGGCCCATTCGCACGAATAAATCGTGTTCTTGTTGCGGTGTCTATGGTCATTGTACCCATGATTGTCCCCTTTTACCTCACATGTGTCAGATGTGGGAAGCTCAAGTAGCATCTCAAGGATAGAAAGCCTCCCCTTCGGTTCCTCCTAATACTGCACCCATCCAACCAGCTGTGTTTACCAATCCTTTCCCCCAACAAGGATATGTGGCTGCCCAACCCCCTGAAATTTAGGAGGCCACTCAACCTCCTCCATCTGGTACCTCTGATTACCAGATCCTCATGATGAACTCTGACCAACCCAATACCGTTGACCTCAACCTTCAGACTTGGTCCTGTCAGTACAACAAGCCCCTCGCTACGCCTACTATCGAGCCCCTGTCTTCAGGTCTCACAGAGCCTCTTTCAACACCCAATGGTCCTTTATAGATCCCTCAGCCTAAATTCGAGGTTCATACCAAGATCCCCAAGGGACCATTACGCCGAAACAATGCTTTTGGTAAAGTTTCCCACTCCTACAGTATAGAAGATGACTTGGCGCAATCCCCTGCCGCCATGTCAACACTGGAAGTCCTCCAATCGTGACCTTCACAACATAAATATCTACTAACTTCCATGGGCACTGTGGATCCTTTAGATAATCATTTTATTATCTTCGATGTTGACCGGTTAGAGCATCAACCCCTTCCTGCATCTGTCACCTTCCAAATACCTGTCAATATCTGGAATGCCAACATCTCCCGTTGTATCATTGACGAGGGGGCATCCGCCTGCGTAATGTCCGCTTCTATTTGGAAGCAGCTCGAATCACCCGAGTTGGCCCCTTCCACTATCACCCTCCATGCATGGGATGGCCACTCTTCTCAACCCCTTGGCATGTTCTGCAATTGTCCTATTACTCTTGCAAGGAATATTGTTTGTGTTGACACTAAAGTAATTGATTCCCCCTTAGACTACAACATTATATTGGGTCATAGCTACAATTATGCAATGTCTTTTTTCCCATTTGTGGTTCACCATAAGATTTACTTTCCTCACAATGGAAATACCCTCACCATCGATCAGTTGACATATTACGAACCGAAGTCTTAGACCTCTCCTGAGTCCATCATCTCTTCGGTGGCCAATAAAAAAATAGTCGAATCTCCGACTAGTGTCTCACCCAGAGTCTATAAATATTCATCTTTTCTTGGTTCATTCCCTGGTCTCCCTCCTCTTATCTTTGACCCTATCTCGTCGAATGTTTTCATGATGCAATCATCTCGATCCGACCTCAAACAGACCAGTTTGACTAGTCAGTAGCCCCAACCTTCGCAACCTGCTCCTAGCACCTCGATTTAGCCTTCAGGACCCCCTCTTCAAGGCCCTTCATCTGTATCTGGTGTCCATGATCCTATCTAGCCTCCTGGAATGGTTCCCCCTAGAATTAACCATCTCATAGTTGTCTCACTTGGCCATTACCCCTCTAGTAAGATATCATTTCTTGCTCCCCCTCTCGGAGTATTTTCAGTACCTGTTATGGCTACCTTGTCTCTTCCTAACATGACCTTAGGGATCCTAGTCTATTATATTGATCCCCCAGCCACCATCCCACCTAGTCAACCCAAACCTTATACAGTTTTGACCCCGGTCCAACCGGTCGTCGTGACCCCTCCCTTTGCTTATGTGCCTCAGCCACCTTAGTAGGAACCTACTCCTGTTGCGAAATCCTCGGGTGAGGGGGGGGGAATCCCGCAAGAAGGCACCTAAGGAAAAGGCTGCCCAGATAACCCCTGCTCCTCCTTGGCCTCCAAATCATACCCCCACCCCCCCACGTGTGCGTTGTGTGATGTTTATTGGTCATGCCATGCATAATTGTCCTGAATTTCCTCGTATCAAGCCCATGGTCCTTGTAGTGTTTCCTGAGTCTAAGGTCCCAGAGGTCCCTATTCCTTTACTGACTACAGCTAAGAAACCCAAGACCATACACACAAACCACCCCTATGCTTTGTGTTAGCTCCATGGCCACTATACCCACCTCTGCCCCCACCTCAAGCACTACCGCGCCTCTTTGGAAGTAGTTCGAGAGTACGAGACCGAGCATAACGAGTCGGCCTCTCCCTTAATTGTGAATTATTCTTCGGCCAAACCTAAGGATACATCTTCTCCCATTAACATTGCCCCTCCTGATGTCAAGATGATGGAGCCTTCGGTCACCATCCTCTACCTCTCATCATCTATGAGATCCAGGGTGGAAGACCCCTTTGGTACTTCCCCTTCTGTTTCGTCTAACCTCCCTTCAGCGATTACCCTGGGCTCAACATCAGTGGATCCCTCATCTACTTGTTCTTTCATCACCCTCCATGACGATGTGCATGTGAACCTTTCTTCTCATGATGATGAGTCAGGTAGCTTTGTTGCGTCATGTGGTCTCCCTTCCACCATTCACCCCATCTTCCATTCCGATGAAGACATTATGGAAGCGATGACCGCCCCTGACTTTCCATGGGATGACATGCACCATTGTGCATACTTCCTCCCATAGCAGTCCCATGACCAATATGTTGTGGAAAAAAAATACTTCATTCTCGATGAGTTCGATTGGTTTAGAAATCCCATCCCTACACCCGATGCTTTCGAAGAAGGAAATATGGCCAATATCTCTCCTACCATTAAAATTCATATTTCTGAAAAAACAAGGGTAGAATAAAACATTACCTTAGGCACCCAATGCAAGGCAAATAAATTGAGACTTAGACCAAGTTATTCAAGGAATTTCGTGATGTTTTCACCTGGTCCTATTAAGAAGCGCCCAGACTTGATCCCACCATATTCGAACACCATATTGATACATGGCCCGATTCCAATCTTGTCCGTCAAAAGTTGAGACCCATTAATCCTTCTAGACGAGAGGCTGTCAAAGCTGAAATTGATAAGCTCAAGCAGGTCGGTTTTATCTATCCCATTGAATACACCACTTGGGTGTCTAATCTGGTTCTCTCTCTTAATAAACAAGGCACAATCGGTGTCTGCACTGACTTTCGCGACCTGAACAAATCTTGTCCCAAAGAAAACTTCCCCACACCATTTATTGACCAAATCATTAACGAGTGTTCGGGGCATGAGGTTCTATCTTTCATGGATGGTTTCTCCAGATACAACCAGATTTTTATCTGCCGTGTTGATCAGCTTAAGATTGTGTTCATTAGTTCGTGGGGAACCTTCGCTTATAGGGTCATGTCATTCAGCCTTAAGAATGCCTGATCCACTTTTCAGCGGGCCATGTCATACTGTTTTCATGACCTGGCTCATATTATCCTTACTTATTTAGATGACCTCACTGCGTGTTCTAAACATCAAGCGCAACACCTGCACCGTCTTTCTCCGATGTCGCAAGTATAATATCCACCTCAACCTATTGAAGTGTGTCTTTTGTGTTCCTTTCGGTCATCTTCTAGGCTTCATTGTGTTTAAATATGGTATAACGCTTGACCCCTTGAAATTTCAAGTCATTCTTGAGCTTCCTATTCCTCGTACCTTACACCAGTTAGAAAGCCTCCAAGGCAAAGCTAATTTCCTTCGACGGTTCGTACCTGACTATGCCACCACTGCACATGGGTTCCTTAGACTCCTCAGATCTAACATTCCCTTCATTTGGGATGACTATTCTCAAGAGTCTTTCGATGCCCTAAAACATGCTCTCACCTCCGCGCCCTTGATTCGTCCAACTCACTATAATAGTGATTTCATCCTGTACATCTCAACCTACACCCATTCGGTCGTTAGGGCCCTTATTCATGAAGATTACAACATAATCAAGCATGTTATCTATTACGGCATTAACAACCTTGTATGCCCCCCTGTGTCCTACTCACATGAAGAGAAATTGGCACTGGTTGTCGTGTTCTCGAGCCAAAAACTTCGTCATTATATCCTCATGCATTCCACCAAGGTCATGACTAATTCCAACCCTGTGGCCTTCCTATTGAGCGATCAGATCATCAATGGGAAGTACTCCCGTTGGATCGTTATCCTTCAGGAATTCGATCTTGAATTTGTCACACCAAAGAGTAAGAAATTTTTAGCCCTCGCTGAACTCATTTATGAATTACCTACCGATACATAGGACCCTCCAATTAATGATGATTTCCCCGATAAACATTTGTTTTCCATTACTTCACACGATCCTTGTTACCATTAAATCCTCACTTATTTGTGAACCCAAAAGTTTGTCCCCCATCTTGATCGCGATGCTCGACGATGTATCCAACACCAGGCCCCTCGCTACCTTCTCATTGGTGACAACCTCTATCCTCGCAGTGTAGATATTGTCCTTCTCATTGTCTCACGCACGTTTAAGTTGAGAAAGTCCTTAATGCCTGCCATAGCGGTTCTTGTGGTGACCACCTCTCTGGTCTCGCTACTACCCAAAAAATCATGTGCATTGGGTATTTTTGGCCTTCTCTCTTCGGTGATTGCATTGAAGCAGTCAAACATTGTAACAACTGCCAACATTTCACCCAAAATTCGTGAGCCATAGACTTTATGGAGTGTCGACTGACATCTACTAGTAACCACAAGTATATCATCGTGGTGGTTAACTATTTCACCAAATGGGCTAAGGCCATGCCAACATTCAACAACACGACAGCTACTGTGACCCTCTTTTTCTTTAACCATGTTATCACTCAATTTAGAGTTATGAAACAATTGGTCTCTGACCATGGCCAAAATTTTGAAGATGAGATATGGCATGAGCTATCCTCTTTGTTGGGCTTTGAGCACCAATATTCATCGTCCTATTACCCCCAAGGTAATGGCCAAGTTGAAGTGGTCAATAAAATCCTTAAAACTATGCTTCAAGGGACAGTGCATAAGCACAAAAACAACTGGCACCTTATGCTCTTCCCTGCTTTGTGGGCCTATATAACTTCTATTAAAGCTTCCACCGAGTTTACTTCTTTCCACCTTGTTTTTGGCAAGGAGGCAGTCCTACCGATCAAGTGTGAAATTTCTTCCCTCCATCTATCCATCTAAATTCTCCCTAACACCCAACCTTTATAACAAATACTTATCATGCTTGAGCATGCTTCTGAGGACCGTCGTGTTGCATTGCAAACCACCGAGGCGGCCAAGAAACACACCAAACCTCAATATGATCATAAATTCCACCCTCTTACATTTCACGAAGGTGATATTGTTCTAGTGTATGACCAGGCTCATGATGTCCTCTATCATGGGAAGTTTAACACATTATGGCTAGGCCCTTACATCATTAGTAAAGATTTGGGTAAAGGGGGATACCTCCTAGAGGATTTTGAAGGCCACCTTCCTCCTAATCCACGTAATGCACTCTATCTTAAGAAATATTACCCTTAGCATTTCCCTCCTGAAATGCACATTTTATTTATTTTAGGTAGCCAGCTTTTGTTTTTGGTGATTTGATACTTCACCCAGACATAGTTTTTCCAAGAAGAGTCACTTCACAGCTCCTCAAAATCAAATTTCTTCACTTGCAACACTTGTACTTGGGGCACCACCTTGCCTTCATACTTTTCCACGCTCGTGTCAATTTTCGTCATGAGTAACCATCTTATACTCATGTTTTTATAGCCCCCATCGGGCCTGTTCTGTATGGAAACATCATCAAGTCGCCCTTGTTTAGAGCATCTGAGTTGAGTCATCATCACATTCATGGAGTCTGTCCTGAATTCCTTTTGTCTCCTACCACAGTCCTCCATCCTTCATTGCTTTATTCCTCTCTCGTGTCGCCCATTTTTTCCTTCAGTTATACTGTCCCCTATCCCCTCCGAAGTCGATTCAGTAGCTGCCAGGTCATCCATACCCTTTATGATATAAAAAGGGAAGTCATCAGCCTATAACTCAGTACCCCCCATTCCACCATCATCCCTGGTGTGAGTATATCAGTCGCTCTACTATTATCCCTCATGCCTTATTTGAGGATTCCTCATTGCCTCACCTATGGTGGACCTCCTTCTGTCGACAACAGCTTATTCATTCCAGAAGACGAGTCTAGAGGGTGGTGTAGCATTGTTCCAGCTTCCACTCTTGTTCGATGCCTCGAATCAGGCAAAGGGACCCTTTATTTCCCTTTGACTTGATTGTTTCTCAGTTCCATCTCCTTATGGCATGATCGAGATTTGTATACTCGATGGTTTAGTGATACAACAGATTGTATCAGTCATTCCCGGGTGTGTCTGAGATGTTTCAGACCTCGTGAGGGGGTATCCCTTCAGGTAGCCCCCCACATACCTGGATGACCTCTCTACTACAGCCTTGGATGCAGCTCCAGAGATTTGATGGTTTCGGCCTCAGTCGCCTGCAGCGCCTCTTTAGTTTCCATGTATCATTCAGATTTTCAGAGCCCTCTCCTATTTTACAGGGCCTCTTTGGTTGTACTTATATCTCATGTACTCACACTAGTACATTTGGTCAAAATCCGACAGTTTTGTCATATTGTCGAAAATTTCCCCAATTTTTATCAATTTTTCAAATCTCGCCAACAACCGTCATTATACCGAAGTTTAGGGACATCGTCGCTTTTGCAACATTTATGAATGTCGTCGGAAATGCGATGTTCTAAACTATGGGTCGGTATTACGACTATTTTGGGACAAAACGTCGGAAATGCGACGTTTCTAACATATGCGTCGGTATTGCGACGGTTTGGAGAAAACGTCAGTATTGCAACGTTTCTAAAATATGCATCGGTCTTGTGACACTTTGCTCCAAAGCGTCGCAAGACCGACGCATATTTTAGAAACGTCACAATACCGACGTTTCTAAAATATGCGTCGGTCTTGTGACGGTTTGGAGCAAATGTCGTTAATGCATTAATATTTCATTCAAACATTTTTGTATATAGTTTTAAATTATTTCTATGTAAAAATATATATAACAAATTATTTCTATTGTTTAAACTATAATTCAAACACATACATATAATTAGCTCAAATTTCAATTTAAAATGCAAATTATATTAATATAATTTCACATTTAAATATATTTTTTCTCATTAATATATAAATATAAATTTATTTTTACATATAATGTCATAGTATAGTTTCAAAATAAACATCACATTAATAATTTCACATTCAAATATATTTTTTAAATAGAGTTTTAACTTACTTTTATATATAAATATAAAATAGAATAAAAATTTTGAAAAATAAATATCTAAAATTATTATAGAATTCACACTGCATTTCAAATATATTAACAATTATATTTTAAATATATTTTTTTATATAGTTTTGAAATAAGTTATTAGATTGGTGAATAAAATTAATTACATTTGAATTTTGTCTAATTTATTTTTTGGTAAATTAATTTCATGAGGTTCACAAATATCAAGTCAAATTTAAACCAGCTAAACAAAAACTCTAATAATTTCATGAAAATCATCTAAAAAATTATTTAAATATCAAACTTGACAGTAGACCAATATGGGTTTAGTTAGTTTTATGAGGATCATGTTGGAAATTATGTTGTTAATTTACATATAAAACCACTTTTTTGTATAATATTTTTAGTTTCTATTTTTTTATCTTTATCTTCATGATTCTAATATTTTAAGTTTTTTTTTATACCACATACATTTAAATTATATAAATTTATACATTTATAAAGGGTTATAATAGAAGCATAATAGTTCAATAAAATATAAAAGTTAAATAGTTGGGGTGGCGGGAGGGGGAGGCAGAGAGATTCTCCTAAATCTCGATGGAATATGAAAAATAAAGTACTTATGGGGGCTAGTCCAAAGAATGAACAATCTCACATAAATGTATGGGCTTCTTCCACGTCTCCAATTGGCTAATGATCGAGATGTCTCTAAGTTAGTGATCTTGGGGGATTCCCTTATCACTATTCAACACCTTCAAAAAGGTTTTCTCCTAAAGAACAATAATTTATCCCTCCTCCTTAGAAAAATCAATAGTACCCTAAAATCATTCTCTCAAAAGGCTTATTACCACATTTTAAGAAGCCAAAACAAAGAGGTGGATACACAAATGAATCAATCCCTCCTTCTTGAAGGAAGCGGGTTAGTATGAGATCAATGACATGTCAGGTTGGAAATATATTCCATGAATAATTCCACTCAATATAATTGTCCCTCTCTCTTGTTTTGCTAGTTGGATATATGCACCATGAGAATAATTTTTTGAATATTTCCGAAGCCCTCCTTTCTTATATGCCCCCCTATCTCCTCCTATATATGCACATATTCGCATCACGCATAACATTTGGCGTCAGGATCTCGTCATTAAGGTTGAGGTGGTGGTTTGTGGGGGTGTTGGCCACACACCCATTTACCCCTCACATGTGGAGTCTTATGAAGTTGGACAACCCTTAATTCCCTCCTTTGCCTTCATACCAAGTTCATTGATGGATACAGGGTGGGGAGAGTTAATGAATTTCGTGGATGCATCCCAAGTCTTGCACAATTTTCATACGAACAATTTCCCCTGCATAAATACTAACTTCTTTGGTACCCTTAGTTCTATTCTGCTTTTTTTTCTTAGTTGGACAACTCCCTCCCTTTCTTCCAACTTGTCTCTTTCCATGTTCCGATAAATTTTGGGTCTCCTCCTTGTTTAGGCAGCTCCCCGAGCTCAAACCTCTCCCCCCTCTATTTCCAAGCTCTTTTGGCTCCCTATTTGTGGTATCAAATCACACTTTGTATCTAATTTTGTGTTCCAACACTCGATTTATGTCCCTTATGGGGAACAAAGACTATCATTATTCTGCCTCAAGTTGCACAAGACAGTACAATTTTATGTCCACATCCCCATTATTGCCATTTAGACCAATATTAATGCATAACTTTTTAATCATAATCTAATATTAAATTTCGTTATTAATTTTCAAACACTCCTTAAGTACCTCTTTCTCACATCAAAATGGCATAGGTAAGAAAAAGGTCTAAAATAAATTAGACTCAACATAATAAAAACAATATGCAAAAACTATAGTTATAGCTTACATACCATTTCCTGAGCCAACATTATATAACTCTACTTCACTAGGATGAACATTAACTAAGGCTTCACATATGCATCCACAAAATCTGTCACGTCAATGTAGTCCCTCAAGAGTATTGTGACTACACGGGTGCCCTATGCACGTTCGTGCAGCCCGTTTGTCGGTTTCTCCCTAGTGCCTTCGTTCGGTCGTGTGCGTCGTGTCGCGCCGTGTGAGGGCACCTGCCAAAACGCGTTCAGGTCGGGTCATTTCGTTTGAGGGTGTCCATATCAAATTTTCTAAGTTGTGACTGCAGGGGTGCCTTGTGCACGTTCGTGTGGCTCATTTCCCGTTTTCCCCCTTGTGCCTTCATTCAATCGGGCGCACCATGTGAGGGCGCCTGCCCAAATGCGTTTGGGTCGGGTCAGGTTGTTTCCTTTGAGGGCAGCCGTATCAAATTTGCTAAGTTGTGACTGCACTGGTGCCTTTTACACATTCGTGCAGCCCATTTGTCGTTTTCTCCCTTGTGCCTTTGTTCGGTCATGCCCGCCTAAACGTGTCGTGTGAGAACGCCCACCTAAACGTGTTCGGGTCAGGTCGTTTCGTTTGAGGGTGGTTGTATCAAATTTTCTAAGTTGTGACCGTAGGGGTGCCTTGTGCACGTTCGTGTGGCTCGTTTTCCATTTCCCCCCTTGTGCCTTCATTCAGTCGGGCGCGTCGTGTGAGGGCGCCCGCCCAAACGCATTCGGGTCGGGTCAAGTTGTTTCGTTTGAGGGCGGTCGTATCAAATTTGCTAAGTTGTGACCGCACGGGTGCCTTTTGCACATTCGTGTAGCCCATTTTCCGTTTTCTCCCTTGTGCCTTCGTTCAGTCGTGCCCGCCCAAATGTGTTCGAGTCGGGTCGTTTCGTTTGAGGGCAACCGTATCAAATTTTCTAAGTTGTGACCGCAGGGGTGCCTTGTGCACATTCGTGTGGCTCGTTTGTCATTTTCCCCCTTGTGCCTTCATTCGATCGGGCACGCCGTGTGAGGGTACCCACCCAAACGCATTCAGTTCAGGTCAAGTTGTTTCGTTTGAGGGCGGTCGTATCAAATTTGCTAAGTTGTGACCGCACAGGTGCCTTTTGCACATTCGTGCGGCCCATTTTCCATTTTCTCCCTTGTGCCTTCGTTCGATCGTGCACGTCGTGTGAGGGCGCTTGCCCAAATGCGTTCGAGTCGGGTCGTTTCATTTGAGGGCGGCCGTATCAAATTTTCTAAGTTGTGACCGCATGGGTGCCTTGTGCACATTCGTGCGGCCTGTTTGCCATTTTCTCCCTTTTGCCTTCATTCGGTCGGGTGCGCCATGTTGTTTTGTTTGAGGGTGCCCGCCCAAAATTATTCGATTCGGGTCATTTCAGTTGAGGGCGCATGCCCAAACGCATTCGGGTCAGGTCGTTTCAGTTGAGGGCGCTCGCCCAAACGCGTTTGGGTCGGGCCATTTTGGTTGAGGGCGCTCGTATCAAATTTGCTAAGTTGTGACCGCACGGGTGTCCTGTGCACGTTCATGCGGCCTGTTTGTTGGTTTCTCCCTTGTGCCTTCGTTCGGTCGTGCGTGTCGTGTCGCGTTATGTGAGGGCGCCTGCCCAAACGCGTTTGGGTCGGGTCGTTTCGTTTGAGGGCGGCCGTATCAAATTAGCTAATTTGTGACCGCAGGGGTGCCTTGTGCACATTCGTGCGACTCATTTTCCATTTTCTCCCTTGTGCCTTCGTTCGGTCAGGCGCGCCATGTGAGGGTGCCCACCCAAACTCGTTTGGGTCGGATCAGGTCGTTTTTTTTTAGGGCGGCCGTATCAAATTTTCTAATTTGTGACCGCACGGGTGCCTTTTGCCTGTTCGTGCGGCCCGTTTGTCGTTTGCTCCCTTGTGCCTTCATTCGGTCGTGTGCGTCGTGTCGCGCCATGTGAGGGCACCCACCCAAATGCGTTCGGGTCTGGTCGTTTCATTTGAGGGCGGTCATATCAAATTTGCTAAGTTGTGACCGCATGGGTGCCTTGTGCATGTTCGTGCAGCTCATTTTTTGTTTTCTTCCTTGTGCCTTCATTTGTTCGAGTGCGTCGTGTCGTTTGATTTGAGGGCACCCGCCCAAACCTATTCGGGTCGGGTTGTTTCGATTGAGGGCGCCTGCCCAAACGCGTTTGGGTCGGGTCGTTTCTGTTGAGGGTGCCCGCCAAAACGTGTTTGGGTCGGGTCGTTTCTGTTTAGGGAGCCTGTATCAAATTTGCTAAGTTGTGACCGCACGGGTGTCGGCTTATGCACGTTCATGCGGCCCGTTTTCCGGTTTCTCCCTTGTGCCTTTGTTCAGTTGTGTGTGTCATGTCACATTGTGTGAGGGTGCCAGCCCAAACGCGTTCGGGTTGAGTCATTTCATTTGAGGGTGGCCGTATCAAATTTGCTAAGTCGTGACCACAGGGGTGCCTTGTGCATGTTCGTGTGGCTAGTTTTCCATTGCCCCCTTGTGCCTTCATTTGGCCGTGCGCATCATGTGAGGGTGCCCGCCCAAACGCGTTCGGGTCGGGTCATTTCTTTTAAGGGCAGCCATATCAAATTTGCTAAGTTGTGACCGCACGGGTGCCCTATGTACGTTCGTGCGGCCCGTTTTCCAGTTGCTCCCTAGTTGTGCCTTCGTTCGGTCGTGGGATAGAGCTGCAAGACTTGGAGCCCTTCGCCTTTCATTAAGCATGGCTATTGCTTGGTTATCTAGGGTTCCTAATTATATAGAAGGGTGGAGGTGTGGAACCAAAACCTTTGGAATCCATCATGGCTATTGGGTATAGGAAGATCTCCTCTAGAATCCCAAAATATGTCTGCAGGCTGAATCTAGAAGGGTGGAGGCATATGAACAAAACCTCGGTAATCCCTAATTCCTGGAGATTAATACAATGTTGTGATCCTCATTATCTGAAAATATTACATGTCTGGCGTGGCTCTTAGAGCCACCCAACCAGTAAAATTGAATAGATGTCTTGTTGCTGCATGTGCACATATTGACAGTAAAGAGAGATTTCAGTTCATGAGCATGTGGCGTGGGAAACAAACCTATGTAATCCCTATGTGTGGGGTTAATTAAACCTATTCCTACAATGTTTATTGTTTGCATATCGGATTGTGTGGGGGTAGATAACTCGTAGCCATATCACATAGGCCCCATTCACTTACGAAGGTTCCCCAAACTCTGCCCCCAATTTGGTTGATCTTGCTCAGCTTCAAAATTTTGAATTTTCATTAATGATTGATTTTCCTCTCGCTCAAATGAAAAAGGAAGATTAATTTCATCTTTTTCCTCCATAATTTCCACATTTGACATCTATTTTAGCTATTCATATATGCTCATCTAGAATCACCACAAGTTGTACTTTTTTTTTTGCAATGGATTCTTGATGTTGATCTCGACGAGATTTCTCCTCCTCAAAAAACATATCCTAGTTGTAATCATGGTTGTGGTATGTTGATGTTCAGATGAAAACTACAACTTGTAGCCCTTGATCTGCTAGGGTTTACCTTGATATTAACAGTGGTGTATTCATACTCCTTCTGAATAACCAATAAAGGGTCAAGGAAATTGACCAATATGTTGTCAAGTTTATCTTATCCATCTCTGGGGCAAGCTGCTTTTCGACTAACTCCACTACTTTTGATCTCAATTTTTCCAATTTCTTCCTTCTCTCATATGATACCTGAACCTTTGCCTTTCTCTTCCCTTCTAATTCTGTAATAGTTTCATAGTGATGCCAGCCAACTTCTTTGGAAAGCATTCTTATCAGACAATTCTTGTGACCTGGCTAAAGCCTCAACACTTTCAGAGCATCTCGAATGAACATTCTATTCTTTCGGTCATATGGTGGGGGAACCCCTTCAAAATCCCTTAGCCTAGAAAGTGTTGCAGCACCACGCTTGGTTTTGTGTGGAATCATTCCTCTAATTGTCCAGTAGTCAAATCCTTCTCTTACTTTATTGTCATTTTCCCATACCTAACCAATGAGAGCACAAGAACACCTATTTCTATAAAAGAACCTATAACTTCTCTTACTTTATTATCATTTGCCCATAACTAACCAATGAGAATGCAAGAACACCTATTTATATAAAAGGACCTATAATATTGTTGTGGGTTTCACTAATATCCCTTTAGTTAGTGTGTGCACAGTAGCCTAGATCCTAAAGTGATTCCCATACAATGATAATCCACTAGGTGTATTTGTTCTTAAAAAATTATGCATGGATAGATGTCCCATTTATGGCCAAGTTCCACCAAAATGGTTCCCCCTACCTAACTAGTAACTACATTACATTTATTTCATGACAAGACTACCCTACAACCCACCAAATTTCTATCATATCCTTGACGTCAACAACAATTTATTGTTCAAGATAAAGCTAAGTTGGAACAAATTTAGCTCTAGATCTTAGGATATTTTTCCACCTCTAATGTTTATAAACCAATAGATATAAAATTTCTAAATCATGTGGGAGCCCTTTAAGTATCACCTTTCCTTTATTGACTATGTCTTAAAAATGATGGAAAATGTCCATAGATGAGTTATCCTTACTAAACCAAAAATTTCATTGAAAATAATCATTCATACCATAACATTACTACTTCCCTTTTAACCACATAAAAATTATTTTTAAGTTACCATAATTCATCTTAATATCACATAATTAGATTAAAAAATCAACCAAAATCCCTAGTTTATGAAATAAAAATTCAAAAATGTTATATAATTAATAATTTAAATAAATGTCTTAGATCTAACCTCATTAATAATTATTTATAATCAGAAATACCACTTATTTACCCAAACCCCTTATTAACCCCAAGAAAAGTCTCACACATTTTATTTAATGGAATTTGAGTGGCCTTAAAAAACGCACGTATTTCATTTCAAAATGTTAAAAAATTTCAAATATCAAAATTTTTAATTTCCCTCGTTCATTTCCCTCCGGCTGCATGGTTTTTCCAGGGAAGGAGGGAGGATGCAGCCATACTATCGCCGGTTTTGAGGAAGGATGCAGCCATACTATTGCAGGTTTGGAGGAAGGATGCGGCCATACTGTCGCAGGTTTGGAGGAAGGATGTGGTAAGTAAAGAAATTGATCGTGAGTGCCTGTTGCAGGTCTGCTCTGATACATTTGGTTGAAGTCCGGTGATTTATTTCCTTCTATAGAAAGAATCTGCTCTGATACATCGGATCCCGATTGCCTTTGGTCCAATGATCAACAACAATTATCATAATAGTCTTGTGCCTTGTATACAGACATCAATACCTGCCCCGCGGATTCAAAGGCCCTTCATTCAGCCCCAGAGCAATGGGATTTGGAGAAGTAAAAGTCAAGGAAAAGTGGTGAAATCTGAAGAACATGCCGTCAAATGCCCCGGACAAGGTAATCCATGTATTCATTCAATAGTCCCACTGAAATATTTATTGTTGTAATGGATTTCCCTAAATATGCAGTGATTTTTGTTAAGTTTATGAGTTTATCCAATGATAATGCAATGCCCTTTAGGTTTCTGGTTATTTGTTTACCCATTTGGTTCTGTTACTTTCTACTTCTGCCCATTTGGCTATGGTGCATTTTATTAGCTATGAGAATTTTTGTTTGGCTTCTGCGGCAATGGCTATTTGGTTTCTATATGTTTTGGTTTG
Organism: Pinus albicaulis; assembly: GCA_034641835.2. Taxonomy (NCBI): domain Eukaryota; kingdom Viridiplantae; phylum Streptophyta; class Pinopsida; order Pinales; family Pinaceae; genus Pinus; species Pinus albicaulis. The sequence continues at coordinate 1,380,888,042 of CM076578.1, read as the reverse complement.
CTGATATGCCCATTTGGTTATTTTGTCTATGTTATTCTAAGAAGTTCTTGTTTGCATCCGTGGAAATGGTTGTTTGGTTTCTCTTTTTTTTAGTTTGATGATATGCCCAATTGGTTAATCTTTCACATGTAACTGAGAAGTTTTGGTTTGCATCATGCAACAACGCGTATCTGGTTTCAATGTGTTTACATTAGCTGATATGCTCATTTGGTTACTTTGCCCTTACATTTGTGAGAAGTTTTAGTTTGCATCTGTAGCAATGGATATTTGGTTTCGATGTGTTTTAGTTTACCCATAGGGTTTAGATGTTTTTTTTCGGCATTTGCTCCAATGGCCTTTTTGGTTTGGATGTCTTTTCAGCTCCGGAGTGTCTGGTTTCCCTAATGGAGAACATGGAGTTGGTCCCAGGACCCGATACCTCTTCCTTGACTGATTTTATGGTTATTCCTGTCCTCCCAAAACTTGTACCAAGTGAAGAAGTAGACAAGGATTTTGCCAGAAATGTGAAGAGGAAAAACAAGAGGAGAACATAAGTTAATGATACCTTGATTGAGCATATTTTTACAAATTTTTCCATCTAAATCCAGACAAGGCAGATGAGAACAGTAGAACTACTTCATTTTTTCTGGACATCCATATAAAAATGCAATAGGTGATTGACAACACATAAAATTGTTGTGCAAATTCACATTAACAGGCTCACATAGTCACAAATCAAAGTTGGCCACTCTATAGTTGATGCTTGCGTGCTACAAAAGGGTTCATAATCCAACTGAGCACTTTAAATCAAATTTGCACACTTGCATCAGCGTTCTTGAAGGGCACGTCTTTGAATATCTAGCACATTAAGTCCTCAGGGTTACACTATTAAACTAGAGTCTACATTATGCATCTAATAGGATACCCTTCAGTTTTCGGCCTCTCGCAAGATGACATAATACCCTATACTGTGCTTCACATATGTAGCATTCATGTCATGCAACAGAGTACACATCACTTTTGTCTTGGATTTTTTTTCTTTGCATACATCACTAAAGCAAATGTGTCCAAATACAGCACTGCATGTTGCAATCTCCTCTTATATCACCAATAATCACCACATGAGCATGAGCCCTCCCTAAAATGATGGAATCGATTCGCATCCCTTACAACCAATTATCGTCCTACAATTCTGGAGATGAACTTGATAGTAGTATGACAGTCCCACACACACTTATTTCTAGCCATTTCCAGTTAAAACTGACTGTGATTTGGTGGAATGACTTGACCTTTCATGAAATACTCTAAATTTGAGCTTAAGAATGTCTATTTTTTCCTAGGATGCATCAACAATGCAGAGAAACCACAAGCAAAAGTTATATTCATTGATTTCATGACTGGTATCAACGTACAATATTTCAATTGAGTTCTTTCATAATTCTTAAGGGTAAACCTGTAAGCATAGTAAATGAAGATGTGAGAATAAGAAGTATCTGCATCGTGAATCCTTTAGCTCTGTGAATGAAAATTGAATTTGTTGTGCATGGTTGAGTGCAAGAGACATAACACAACCACTTAATTGACATTTTGTTTGGTTAACCAAGCGACAATATGAAAACCTCATCCCCATTGTACCATTGATCCATATAGTTGTTGAGATAGGTCGTGCTTCCACTCGCATGTTATTTTCATGTGGTAGGAGCTTCCATGTTGGCTAAGACTATTGAGTGTAGGACTTACCAAGTGGTGACCAGTAAAAACATTGACCCGCTAGTCCCTCACCTGCCTTCATTGGCATTTGTAAATGGTTAAGTCACAATAGTTCATCGAAATTATAATGGATTTTATTTCAATAAATTTCATGAGTGAAAGAAATATTTATTGTGTGTGAATCTCATGGCTCTGTAATCAATGGGTGTGGATGGAGCGAAGAAAGGATGTGAAGAGGAGATGCACTGCTGAATTTGATTTTTTATTTTTGTAAACCAAGTGTGTGGCATTAGCCTTGTAAATAATATCCTAGATGGAGGAGCCATTACTAATGTCTGATTTCAATAGAGTTTTATCTGATGTCTGATTTCAATAGAGGTTTATCTAATGTTGGAGATTCACTTCGTGAAGATCTCACAACAATCCACTGATCATGGTGGCTTGTCATCCAATTAGATAGGTTAGCAACATCTTTAACTTTACAAGCTGCAGCCAGTGCCATGACTCTGTCCCAAGGAGAAGGCTTTGGGCATTTTTCACCTAATCTATTCACCTCTGTATTGCATTCCCCAGTTGGGCTCGAGATGCTGAGTGACAGAGTGGGGGTAGTCTGAGAAGAATTGGGGGGACGCAACCTCGTGGAACACTGGATTGGTTCTTAGAGTTCTAGGATAAAACCTTTGACTCTTTACAATCAATTATTAATGCCTTTGAAGATAAAATGGAGATAAATAAAAGGTCAAAGCAAAACTAAAGTAAAATAAATTAAAAGGTTTGAGAATGGGCTCATCAAGGAATTATCCCAAATGGTTAAGGATATGCAACTCAATCAGGTGCAGGTAATTAGGGGAATGGAAGCCAACCAAGCTCAACTCATAAGAATATCAGCAGCATAAGAATATTGTGTGAAGAATCATTAGGTAGTAATTATCTGGCAGAAAGTAGTATTCTACTCTGTTGTTGTAGAAAATTCAACACCATTCTCATTGGTTGAGTAGACCAAATGTAATAAATCACTCACTAGAGCATGGATAGGAGGTGTCTGAGGCTAGGTATCCATGGATTATCATAAGGCTCTTGGCTGGCAAGCTGAAATAATAGTAGAATTTTTTCTCATAGGGGTTACCCACTTGGGTAGGAAACAGTCCCTTTATATAACATGATGTGACCATAACAAACATGTTATAAATTATAATAAGCTAGTTGCTTCAACCATCTCTGTAACAATCTCATAAAATATCGCAAGTGATCCCATGAGATTCTCATCACTAACTTCTCTCTTTGTTTTCATTCTTGGTTTGTCTGTACTCATTTGTTCATGATTTACATTATTAAATATCTTCTTTGTTTTCATTCTTGGTTTTGTATTTTACCCATTGGTGCATAATTTACATGATTAAATATCACAAGTATGAATTATTCCTTCATAAATATGCTTGAATTTTCTAGAAGAGTTGTTTTAAATTTTTTAATTTTGAAATATAACCACCTATAGCAATAAATAATAGTTTCCATTCAAGTGTACAGGCCTTAATTGATAGAAAAATTTGTGCACATGAAATACAATAGCAAGCTAGAACATTTGACATGGCATGACTCCAAAACATAAGTTAATGGGTGCTTATTTAAGTGCTTGTTGTGGAGGGCTTGACTGGTGTTTTGCCTTCATTTTCTTGATCCTCTAGCTTCGTTGTCCTTTGCCATTATAAATTATTGACATGATGCTCAATGTTGACCTATCTAGATCCTTGCTGGCAGTAATGAGTGAGGTTGGTGTTGGATTGTCCATTCACTTATTTTGTTTGTCGTTTCTTATGTTGCAGCCATATTAAAGAAATCACTTTGTTGGTTATAACTTATAAGAGTAGCATGGCCACATAGGTTACATAACAATACTTGTAAAATCATTCAAATCAATTTGATAAAATAGAGAAGCCATTGATGGCTTACATGATCTAAAATAATTTAAAGGGCTAGGAATATTGGATTGCTTTGCATTGGCATGCTTGTCGATTGTTGCATCCAAACTAGGTGAATTTGGAGATTGATAACAAATAATTGTAATCTTAATCTTAGTACTGTCATTTTCAACAGGGCAATAGATATACCTTTGTTGTTGGGTTGGCAATTTGGAAAACCTTACTACTTTGGACTTTTCTGCTATCACAGTTATTAGGTTAGTAATTTCCTAGTTCTTGGGAATTATTCTGAGTTTTGAAAGAAAAATGCAGCTAGACCCAGTATTCTTGTCAGTCATTTTCACAAGGTATTGAATGCAAGATTTTATATTGCATTCTATTTGCGTCAGGTTCATGAGCATGTTTGATTCGTTTGAATAACTTGCACGTGTCTGCCATTATGTGATATTCTAACTTTGTTGGCAGAAGAACATGAATTCAGAATTACGAATCACTAAGTGTCCAAAGCATTGTCAGTATTTTCATTTTTACTTCATCATCAATTCTGTCATGATAGACTGGAGTGATGAAGTCAGCATTTCCTAAATATCCAAATTAATATCATATAAGGCCATCAGAAGCATTTGATCCCAAGTTGCTGTGTTACAGGATTCATCGACATTGAGGCAAGAACTTATGAAACACGATAACCTCATTAAATATGCTGAGAATCTGAAAAGTAAATTCCTTGAGGCAAGCAGTTTGTTGCCACTTCTCAGATCTGTTCCAAGATTTTCCAGCAACTCAAGGACAGGTAAGTCACAAACTTCCTATGGAGGTGAAAATCATTCATTAACATAAAAGAGCAGTAATAAATGACAATCTTAGAGGTGAAGGAGGATGCCTAGAGGCCAAAGGAAAGAACCAAGGTCATACATGCGGGATTTATCTAAACAATTTTTTTTTAAATATTTTTTTGTTTACGTCAGAATTGCGACGGTGTGAACGTAGGAAGACATTTTCTATATTTTTCGGAAGAGTGATGCGAAAGTCGTCGGAAGAGCGACGCTAACGTCCTCGGAAGTGCAATGCTCTAAACATCAGAAGAGATAACGTCGGACTTGCGACGGTATAAACGTAGGAAGAGAGTTTCTATATCCGTCGGAAGAACGACGATAACGTCGTCGGACTTGTGACGCTTTAAATGTCGAAAGAGCGACGTTAAATGACGTTTAATGATGTTTAATTTTCGTTGGTATAGCGACATCTAGGTTCCCTCGGAAGAGTGACGTTTAATTTTCATCGGAAGAGCGACGTTTTTTTCGTCGGAAGAGCGACGTTTTGTTTTCGTCGGAAGAGCGACGTCTAGGTTTCGTCGGAAGAGCAAAGTTTTGGATAACGTCGGAAGAGCGATGACTGTCTGGAAACGTCAGAAAATGTGTCGCTCTTTCGACACTTTATTGAAGTGTCGGAATTGCGACGTAATGGCTAACCATGTTTTTCCCCGCCTCAAACTGTCGCTCTTGCGATGCTTATGTGTCGGAATAGAGATGAATTGGCCGTTGGAAATTGGGCCAAATGTGCTAGTGTCATATATTATTGTATAAGTCTTGTTTGTTTTCCTAGGCACAGTATGTATGTGGGATCAATTATCATGTTTTTATTTGGCTCATGTTTATGCCAACGTGTACTTTATAGTTCAGTCCCATGTTTACTGGACAGACCATTATTCTTTTTACTTTGTTATCTCGGCGGGCATAGGTATGCCTCCCCTGCCTCATGTAGAATAGGTACTCACTCATAAAAGAGACTTGTCATACCTATAATTCTTGCCTCCTCATGGTCTTTTCCTCTCTCGCTTCAATCCACCTTGCATTTCTCTCTCTCTGACTCCCTTCGGTGTCTAATGATTGAGTTCTTACAACTTACTTCGGTCATATGATAAGCTCCTAACGCTCCCACGTTGGGGGAAATATATTACACCAATTTTTGGTCATCTAACCTGTTTCTATTATATGGAATAAAGTACACCATGTAAGACCAATTTTACCATAGTAAAATTGCTTTCGCTGTGAAAAATAACTTAATAACCCAATTTATTAAGGTGCTTCTGGTCTAAACAAGAAACCCCATGAGGAATAATTGAATAAATCCTTACTTGTTTGATTTTCCTCAAGGGATAATTAATTAAACCATTGTTTAATTAATATTCCTATTCATATTTAACCCAAAACAAGAAAATTAATTAGATAAATCAGTATTTTTCTTATTATTTTCTGGGAATAATTATCTAAACATTATTTAAATAATATTCCTTGTTAAATTTGACAAAATCATTTATAAATAATTGAATAAATATCTATTTATTTTACTCAACCACATTCTTAAAATAATAAATAAATCATTTATTTATTTATTATTTCTAAATAAAGGGATTTGACCAAATTCAATTTCCTTTTCCCTCCAAAAACAATAATAAAATATTCCATAAAAGTTGGATCTAGATTTGGTTAATAATATTTTAATTATGCACCAATATCTATACTAACTCAATATTTTGTTATAAATAGAAGGGTTTTTCCATTCATTCACTACCTTTTGTTGCCTAGAGATCACTCTTGATCTATACTTTTGGTCTGACTTTGATCCTCCATCATTGTCATATTTTCCTACTTTTTTCTTGTGAGCTCCCTTTGAGTTCCATTTTTGTCTCGATTTTTTTCACCATCAAGAGAGAGAGATCTTAGATCTGAAGCGCTGAGGACATACAAAAACCCATCCCATTGAGGGGGACTATAACATCTTTCTATGTTCCCTTCCAAGGTGTCATAATACAAAAAATTATTTAAAAAAACTTGTCTTGTTCATTGGATGCATGGAGCAACTCTTGCTTATTATTTGTTTTTTAATGTCTTTAATTGCATAGATCTGGATTTTTGTAGCATTTATTCTTATAACTAACTATAGATCTAAGGAAATTGACAGTCATCTTCGATGTTAGGGTTGATTGTTATGCACAGCTAAAGTGAGATTTTTTTGTACGCTTGCGATTAGAATTCACACTAGAAATATTACTTCCGATAATCCTTGTTAAAGATAAGTACTTTCAAGGGTTAAGTTAAATTTTCTTTATGATTTTTTTCTTGTTTAATTCGATTCATGTATATTCTTCATGTATGAGTATTTGAATGCTTCTTCCACTAACTTGTTAAATGAGAATGTGATCCATCTTGAGGATCATCAAGATGCAGAGTGATGCAAGAAGAGTTAGCTCCAAGAAGGAGCTAGTGCAGGATAATGAAGGAGCCACACTCTCATATCTAAAGAAGAAAGACAAACCTACCTCATCACCATGTACACTTTAACTATGCCTATTTACTTTGCTACTATTAATCTTGCTCTTATTATAGGATCAATAGGAACACCTATTGAATATGAAGAACAAGTACTCTATATAGAGATTGAGAAGGATGTAAATCCATCCCCTAATTAGAACATTAAATGGACAAGAACACGGATCTTGAATAAAGGATTATAGTTTCCTAGGTTGATATCTATGATTGAAGAAGCTTCATATTCATAGGGAGTAGATTGTCAGGTTGAATGCAATATTCTGATGAAATGATAAGAGCTATATTTCCTTCATTGAAGGACAGTTATAGATGGAAATATAAAATAGTATCATATGCTTATGTGATATTAAATTCATTATTGATAATGAATATGCACTAAGAGGGAAAGGATTGTAGCTCTTGTTGCCAGATGCACTAATCAAATGTATGTGAAGCTAGTATCCTCTATGATGCATACAAGGAAGAAGCGTACTTAGATCTAACTCAAGGATTTTAGGCACATGAGATGAAATTCATGACTATGGATAGAAGAAAGAGCTATATAGACTCGAGCAAGCCCTCCAGTCTTGGCATACTTGGGTTGATGGTCATGTGGTGCGGAAACCAACCTCTCTTCAAGGTTGCAAGTATGTATATGTTGACAATTTATTTCTGACAATATCAGATCAATTTCATGTTTAGTGCCAGAGGGAGTTGGCCTCTGATCCCAAATGATCAGAAGTATAAGATACATATGATTGAATTCATTATTAAGGGAAGTATGTTATCAAAAACTTTGGCATGATGATTTATATAGATGAGAGAGACTCCTCTTCAAATATAGATTTGATGATGAGCTGGCAGCCAGATAGATCCTTGATTTTCATTATAAATTCTGAGCCAGATAGAGCATGTATATGTATATTGGATAATTTTTAAATATGTGGATTGAGACACACTATCAAAAATTTGATGGACACACCAATGCTATCTGAGACTGAAAATGTTGTTGATAGGAATAACACATCTGGGTGTTGCTTTAGCCTAGGGTCTGCCATGATTTGTTGAATGAGTCAGAAATAGAATTTTGTTTCTTTGAGTACAATAGAGGCTGAATATATTGATGTTAGTATGTCTAGTTCCAAGGAAGTGTGGTTGAGGAAGCTCTTTGGAGAGATGTTTGAGCATATGTTGGGAACAATTATGATGTATGGTGACATATTATTAGATCCGACATGCAGATAATTATATGTTCCATGATAGGTTCAAGCACATTGAGTTCAGATATCATTGCATCTGGGATATGGTGTAGAAAGGAGAAATGGGACTCCGTCACATTTTGATTTATGAGAAGGCATATAATTAGATCCTTATGTTGTAGCATGTAAGATTTTAGTTGACCCGATATTCTCTAAGTGTCATGCATTATGGCCAAAACTAAAAGTCGTAAGAATAGTGAAGGAAATGATGAGAGGAAGGGGTCACGACTAATCGAGAACATTGAGTTATGCTCTTTCCCCTTGTTTGAGCTCCCGAGAGGAATAAAGTTTGAGATCTCCTAGGGTTGAGGGATCTTTGGACAATAGGATGGTTGTGATCCTTACCCTTTGCGGTAAGTAGTATCTCACTTGTTGTCACTAAAGGGTGTGTGTGATCCTAGTGATTTATGGAAAGTTGGGTATCTCCCCCTATAGATTATACCCCAGTATGCATCCTACCCATAAGTTTGGATTGTAGGGAGTACCACTCATCTAGCCAATGAGTAGGAAAGAGCCTTAGGTTTGAGTAGCTTTACCCATGACAAATGCGTTTGGTAAACTGAGCTCCCTAAGTCTAGGATGCCTAGTGTTCTACCACTTGATTCTTGAGGATCGAGGTGGGAAGATAAATGAAAATTGATATGGATGTGATCCTTACCTCTCATGGAAAGTGGTATCTCACCTAGTTTCATTAGATAATAGGATGGTTATGATCCATGCATGGTAAGTTATATCTCTCCCATTGTCACGAGACGATAGGATGGAAGTGATCCTTACCTCTCATGGAAAGTGGTATCTCACCTAATGTCATTAAACGATAGGATGGTTGTGATCCTTTCCTGGTAAGTTGTATCTCACCTATTGTCGATCAGATATATAGGGTGGAAAATTAATCTCTCCTACTTTCCATGGATATAGGGTGGAAGGCAGAGCTTCACTATGATGATTCTTCTTCTTTAGATTGATACATCACTGTTCAACTGATGATAAAAGGAGATACAAGCTGAGATGAGATGTGTTGAGATGGATATATTTTTAATGCAACTGAGATGAAGATCATGCAACTTGACTAGGAGACTTGGAGGGTTTGGAGGATCTAAAAAATCCGCCCTATCATTGGTTGTGGATTATTCTTCTTCTATGAGATGGGATGATATGAGATGAGAATAAATGCAATAATCTTGTACATCCAAGATGAATTTTATGATGAAGAAGGAAATTCCTCCCTAACTAAGAGGGAGAGTTGAAATTTGGGCAGTTTCGAGATGAATTTCCTTAAAGGGAAACCCTATTTCCCCAAAGGAAGCCCAAATTTGCCAAAGAAGAATTTAAAATGGATAAATAAATGTATTTAAATATTATTGAGTAAATTCGAATTTTAAGTATGGTTCCATCCTAGTCTCTAAAGTCAGATCCTCTTTTGAAATATTTATTTCACCCTTAAGATGCCTATATAATAAGGTTATGATATGGATCATTGGGAATATATTCAAATTTCATTTATTTTGTGTTTTTGTTTCCTTGGCTTTCTATATTTATGTGGATCTTATTTCATGGTGTATCAATCATATCCATGGTTTGTTTTGCATGGCTCTTGTTGTTGTGACTCACACATGGATCTCGCTCTGTTATGATGGGCTTGATACATTATGTAAAGTAGAATAGTTAAATATAAGCGACACAAAATCACTTTTGAGGCTCAATGAAATCACTTCTCCAATAGTGGCTCACACATGTTAATTAATGGTTTGATCATTACTCTGTTTGGATCATTGTTAAATTCTTGTAGCGCTTTTTTGTGTAGTTCACACTCTTTGTAGCCCATATACTTATCTTTGTATGGCTTGGATCACTTTGGTTGAAATATGAGACTTGCAATATTTATCTCTGTGCATCGTCATATAACTCAGAGGCTCACTCTTACTGTGGCTCATTTTTTACTCTACATATTACCATGGCTTACTCTATATACAATATCTCATGCTGATAATTCTAAACAATGCACTATACCCCTATGATTTGTATCCTACTTAATGTAGCTCGCATATCTATATGTGGATCGTATTCTCCTAAGGCTCATTAGTGGACGGCGTCTCTCATAATCTACAATGGCTCATATTCCTCCTTACAATGACATGTAATCTACAGTGGCTCGATTAATGTTATGTTATCGCTTTTCAAAGCTCGCATTCTATAGTGTCTCGAATCCCTCTTTACAATGGCACATAATCAATGGTGTCTCGGGAAGATTGTATTACCTTGAGGTTTGTAGTATTTATTGTAGTGGAAATCATTACAAAGGTAGAATGGATAATGATATAATGCAAACATAGTAACACTTGACATAGTAATGACCTAGTCTTACGACTGTGATGCCTAATACTTGTGGAATAATGTATGTCAAAGACGGTGGGGCTGTCAAATTGGATGACCTGGATGATATGTGACCTCAAATTTATAAGGTATCAACCCTAATGTTAGTATTGTTGAGATAATAAAGAATTATGATACATTTGACAATGATATTATTTATGTAACATTATTACAATGAATCTCATGATAGATGGGACAATGAATCTTTTTATACATGTGACAATGACTATAATGATGACAGTGGGATATATGATGACATTGACCATACTTTTTTCTCCTATGCTACATGACAATATTTTTTACTCTATTTGTGATGATGGTGACAAGCAGTGACAATGACTGGCAATGACTCTATTTGTGGTGAAAATGTTTGATTATGATAGTGATTGGCATTGAATATCGATAATTGCATGATGGATGTCAGATGTGATATCATATATGATAGTAGCTCTCTTGAACTTGTTTAGGTCAGCTCACAAACATAGTTGTGAAATGACTTGGGCTGACCCTAGGAGGACTGGCATGATTTTTGTATCTCATTATCATTATACTTCTTATCTCAGTTGAAAAATTTATGAATATCTAATAGAAGAAGGATCTGGTTGGGTGCTCCCCCTTGTGGGGATTTTCCCTGGTATCTGACATAAATCTCGATTTCTCTATTGTGTATGTTTTTCTTTTGTTGTTCCTTACTGTCTAGCTGCATTGTTGATGATATTGTTCTTTCTACATAATTGCTAATGATGTTATGATGTTATGGGGTGAATTAAATATGTAAAATATGAAAATTTTGTAAATTTACTTATCTAAAGCTAAGAACGATCTAGCCCTAAAATTTAGCAGATTAAACCAGGATACCATCTATAAATACTCTGAAAAATTTTGTCATGAAAAGCACTCAACACACTATTCATCAAGCACATGAAAGTTGCTTGTGCATTAGTGATTCCAAATGACAACGACATAAATTCATAGTGTCCATATCGTGTTCTCAATGTTGTTTTATGTATATCTGCACCTTGATCTTTCTTTAATGATATCCTGAACTTAGATCAACTTTTGAAAATATTGATGCCCCTTGGACTTGATCAAACAAGTCATCAATATGGGGTAAAGGATATTTTTTCTTAATGGTCATTTTATTCAACTATTTATAGTCAACACATAGCCTTAGTGTTCCATATTTCTTTTTGACAAATAAAACTGGTGCACCCAGAGAGATACACTAGGCATTATGTATTTTTTGGTTCCTGAAATTAAATATTCAACTCCAGTAATTCAAGGATGCTTATCCTATATGGAGCTTTGGACACTGGAACTGCTCCAGGAATTATATCAATAGTGAAATCTATATCTCTCCTTGGAGGAAATCCTGGTATCTCCTCGGGAAATACATCCTTATACTGCTCCAAAATAGGGTAATATTTTAAATATGGTTTTGGTTTATTTTCAGCTAAATCCTTAACTTGAACAACAAATATTTGAAAACATTTTATAGCACATTTCTTCAGTTTTAAACCATAAATTTACCTCATAGAAATAACTCTTGGCACTCCCCTCACTATACAGTCCTCCCCTTCATCATTAACACAAGTGAAATACTTTCATGCAATTCATAATTAATTAATGAGATTCTAACCAACCCATCCCAATTAATAAATAATATCACCCCATAGGTAAAAAAATTAGAGTCGGTTGAGTACTCATTCCGTTCAAGTTCAATAAACATGTTTTGCTTATTTTAGTTAGTTTCCTTTTTTCCCCTATGGTTAGTTGTACTAACCAAGGTTTGCTTTGATTTTCCTTTCTAAGTTCACACTTTTCAATTATAGCAGGGAAATGTAACTTAAGGTAGATCCAGGGTCTATTAACACTAAAAAATTATATTCGTAAATTTTACCTTGGACTTCCACCATTGTGGACTGGTGGTATTCTTGTCTTCCATCTAATGATGCATTGATCCTCAGAATGTTGCAGGAAATATAATTAACTATTGAAGCTTTTTGCATGTTATTTACTAGAACCCTTATGTTTATTGGATTTTGTGGAGAGTCTCTCCACAAGTGATTTTCATTGCAACCCCAACATTTACTCGGTGGTCTAGTTTCTTCTACAAAAAATGTGTTTCCTACTCTGACCCCTTGTCCACTTTTCTATCCCAAATCCCTTGTCTCGTTCTCAATTCTGCTATAATTCCCTCCTTGATTACTTTAGAAAGTGTTTGAAAAAGTTGGTTTCTTGAAACCTTTTTTCTTAGTGCTGAAATTTTCATGCTTATTTTCTATCCAAGTTTTTAATTTGTCACATTTCTTTTGGTTTTGATTAAAACACAACTTCACCTTCCTTATAGTCTCATCCATGGTCTTTGGATTATCGAACACAATCCCTTCTCTATAAGAAAAAGGAATCAACTAATGAACCTTTGTATTTTGGCCTTCTCCTCCTTCAGGTAAGGTACATATCTTAGAAAACTCATAAATTTATTAACAAACTCATCCATGGTAGACTATCCTAATCGTAACTCATCAAACTCTCTAGCTTTCTCATACAAATAACTTTCAGTTAGATATTTCTTTCTAAATTGATTCCTAAAGAGTTTCCAAGTCATATTTTTACTTATGATTATTTTAAAAGCTTTGTTCTCCTCTCACCATAAGGTTTCCTTACCCATTAATTGGTAAGTTTCCAATCTATCCTTTAGATTACTTGGATAATTACAGATTTTTAAATATTTAGACATATTAAGAAGCCATGCCTCCACTCCTTCCTCGGATTCACCATCAAAATTTGGAGGTCTTATCATTTTAAATTATCCTTGTAGCTAAGATGTAGTCCTCTTCTTCTTGGATATAGAGGTACAACTTTCAAATTTTTTATATTCTTCATCATCAAACTCATGGGACTTACTTCCACCAAACGTTGTAGAATCAATAGTGTTTGTTGATGCACTCCTAGTTCTATTTTTGTGAGTGTCTGTTGTTTTTTTATTGACTTTATCTTCTTCTAATTTTATCATCAGATAACCATTAATCTCCTCTTGCTCTTCTTTATCCTTGGATAGCCTTTCTTGATGTGATTTTATGTTATCTAAGTATGCCTTCAAACTACGTACTTCTTGTAATAACTTAAATTCTTGATTTTCTGCATTACTAGTTCCTCCACCCATCATTTCAAACTTGGTATTAGGTTCATCACCATATCTAGGTGATCCTATGTAATTTTTCCCATTGTATTCTTCATCCATACTTCAAACTTTTCTCACAATCCGATGAAAACTATGATCATGACATAAATAAATAATTGTTTTAATTTTAGGACCCATAAAAGATTGAATGCTACAACCTACAACTCTGATACCACTTGTAATAAACCCCCTTCCAACCAAACTTTTATTTTTATTAAATACTAAATAATTGTATAGATTCATACATTTCTCTTTCTTGCACTCATTTCCTCCAATGAAATCTCTACTATCGATATGCTTCTTTATAAATAATTAATAAAAACCCTCCTAATTTTGTATTACTATCATCACATGATACTCTTCCATAATGTTATGAAACTATCCTCTTAATCAAATTCCATCAACTCCTTTTCATTGAGTATTTTATTCTAAAAATAAATGTTAATATCTCTTATCAAGATATCCTTTTTTATCTTAGCATATTTTTTTGAGTTTAATCTACCACTTTTAAACTCATATAACACTTGTCTATTAGACCTTTGATGATGTATGATCTTTAGAAATGTTTGGACTTATTAATAAAAGTATGTTGTTTCTTCATTCATCACCATACTTTATTTACACATATTTAACACTTTATTCTTTTACTTATAGTAATATTATAAACATATAATCATCGACATTGTTTTAAATTCTAATTACAACATTAATGTCTTGACTTCATAAGAGGATTGAACCTATATCAAATATATTTCATATACCATATATGTATACATCTCTTCGTTATATACCTTTCAATAAATGCATTTCAAATTCGTTGTTTAAATGAGGTATAATATTTCTTATCTCCTGGAATCGAATTCATTATATTGTATGATGCACTATATTTAACGTTCTATAGACTCTATGTACACGTGTTGACCTTTGGCACCTCCACAGAGGTATTTAAGACCTACCATATCAGCAGTTGAAATATGATCTTATTCAGTCGGTGGTGGTTACAGTACTTAGGGTTTTTCTTGTGATATGATGACTATCCTCAAAACTCTGTCGGTTCACTCATTTCTCTCGCGACACTTTGTAAACTTTTTACTATACAACTTGTTTTCGTTGGAATAATTCGATGTGTGTTTTCGCCATCCATTGTGTTATTAAATCCTTTGAACTGTCATTTATACATTGCGTTCGAATATTCAATTTTCACCAGAGGTGGTTGTTTTACTATTATATGAGTCCTTACGTACTCAAATTGTTCTTTTCGAAATTGTTAACATTTATTCCACTTATGGAATAATTTTGTCGTGATTTTGTAACGACTTTTATTTAATTTTTTATGTAAATAAAATAAGACCTAGGTCATGGGACATGTATTCCAAGATGAATGCGAGGAAAAAACATAATGATGGGTATCACTTGTGATTAATTAATGACTATAGAATTGGCAAAGGAAAAGTGGCAATAATTGGCATTTTATTTATGAAATAAAGGAAAATAGGAGAAAATGAAGGTGAAGAGACACAAATTTGCATGAGAGGGAAATTGAAGGAAAAATGAAGAAAATATAGGCATCAATGATAAAAAGGCTTCTGAGGACTAGTGCTATCCTTTTAACAGTTGTTGGGTGGGGCTCTCTTCTATTCTCTCATTCTCTAATACTCTTGCACACTTAGAGAATTCTTGGAGCACTTTGACATACATTAGATTTGGGGAAAGGAAGGAAAAGGAAGGACAAGGAAAGCAGGAAATACAAGGGAACATGTGGATCAACAACTACATCTGGATTGATTAGCAGGTAACAAGTTGCATGTGTGATTTCCTTACGGATTTCTAGATGTGTGATATATGCATGTGATTCTCTGGTTATGTGTTGTCATTGGAATGGATATTTGCTTGGATTGATAATGATATTATCCTTTTCTTTCCATTTACTGGATAACCATTGTGTAATGGGTTTTTTCCATTTGTTTTTTTCTTGGTTGGTGCTCATGTTTCTTATGGTTGTGGGTTGAATCAAACTCTTTGGAAGCCATGTAATAGCTTGGGTTGAGTTACTATTCCTGGATCTTAGATTGGGTCAAACGATATAGACCCCTTGGTGGGTTGAGTTATTAGTCCCTAGAGTCGACTTGGAAAAATTATTTGGAGCCCTAGAAGGCTATGGGTTCAGTTACTAATTCATGTATTTTTAGACAACTTGGGTAGTTCCTAATTTGGTTGGTGTTAGTGATGTCCGACTATGGAGGTGGAATCACTATGGTTGAGGGATAAGGTGGTTTTTCCTGTGGAATCACTCGTTTGGTTTTGTTTTGGTTTTGTTATCACTCAGATTGAACCTCAAGGCTGAAAGAGGAAATCCTGAGGTAACCTCAAACCAAACTTTGGACTTGGTATCTAGCCCTACCAAGTCAGAGAGGGATCTCTCAATAGAATCACAGCCAAGAGGGCTGGATGGAAAATATTTTAGGCTAGCTAAGGAGTACAAGGGGTTTTGATTTTGATTTTAGGGTCTGTTGGATCAGGAGGAGTCACACAGCTTGGGCAAGGAGATTAGGTCAAAATCTGCAGGGGTTTAAAGGGGCAAGGTAGGTAGAAGGTTAAGACATTAAAATTTGATTGTGTGAGGTGAAAATACTAGTGAGGAGCTAGAGAAAGCATCTGAAATGTATTTTCCCTAAACTGAAGAGAATGAACACATTATACTAAATCTCCCAAAACAGAGCATAAATACATATGGATTATGTCTTTAAAACTTGAAATCTAGTATATTATAGAGATGAAATGGTTTATGAATTAACAATACATTCAAACAAATTGATAACAGAGAGGAAACTATGTCTAAAACTCATACCACATGGATCCCAAGAAAATAGCTACAAATTTCTATTAATGTCCAAGCCAAACTGATATACAAAGATGTCTCTTAATATGCCAAATGCTCCAAGTGAGTCCAATCCTTACAATGACTGAAAGAATACATCAAATAGGCCTCAAAACCATTCTCCCTAGCCTTAGGGAGTCGAATCCATGAGAGGAGGAGTTTTTTCACCTACTCCCAAACAGAATCTAAAGACTAGGAAAACTTAACAATTTGCCTCTAAAAGAGAGGAAACAGATTCATTTGACTCCCTAGAAGACTTATCTGATGCATCTAACTTAGATGAGAGTGAAAATATGATAATTACATCCATCTTGACCATTTACATCAGTAATTTTCCCTTTTACCCAATCAAAAAGTCAAAAAGTCAAAAATGTAGAAAATAGTGAAATTTGCCAATTCCTTGGTAAATGCGCAGCACCATGACAGAAAATATGACCTGTCTTGCAACCAACTTTTGGAGACCTTCCTGATGTTCAAATGAGCTCCATTATATCTCATTGGAAATATTTCTGAGTGTAATTTCCAAATATGTCTCCACTTTCCAAAATGGTGTCCATCTGCTCTGCCAAAAATATTTTCTCCCAAGACTGGTAAACGCGCAGTGCCAAGGCCAAAAATAGGGCAGAAACATGATTTTTTGATGGTTTTTGGCCTTTTTGAGGGACCAATTTTGCTCCCAATCTCCTGAATATTTTTTAGGTTAATGTACTCATCACTAGGAACATGAATATGTTGACCGTTTTCCATTTGGATGGCCCAAAAAAGAGCGCAGCGCCAGTGGCGCTGCGCGTTTAGCACATTTATGCATGCTAAACTGTCCCAAAAATCAAAATTTGCACAAAAGTGCCAAAATTTGGAATTTGCTTGTTGATCAAGGATTGGAGGCCTGGAGGGACGCCTTAGCAAGAATATTCAACTTCTCTTTCTCCTTTGACTTGGTCAAAGCCTAAATCTTTGCATGGGCATGTTTGAGCTTGGCCCTTGCAATCTTGTTTCTCATGGCATAGTGCTTCGCCATCTTCCTCTGAATATCAGTGTCCTTCTTGGATTTCTCTAACAACCTCTCCAGATGCAAATTGGCTCTCTCAATCCAAGACTCTCTATCTCCGTCAATCTCTATGGCAAGCAGCTCACTTGGAGAAAGCTGCTCTCCCAATTCTGCCTCTTTCTGCCTTCCCCGGGCTAAAGCCTTCTTTAGCCCAATGGTCTTTGGTCTTCGTCTAGGAAGTCGATCTTCCTCATCATCACTGTCATCAAATATGCCCAAGGTCTCATCCAGCAAGGCCTTGGCATTTCTGGCCTCTCTCTGAGCTCTAATTGTCCTGATCTCACTCATGGTCTGCTTTGTCTTTAGTTTTTTATTCTCTAGCTCAAGAAATTCAATCACATTCCTTGCTCTACCAAGATTAGCTTGAAGCTCACTAATCTTGGCATCATTGCCTCTGATCAATGCATTGGTTATTCTAACCTCATCCTCATCATCAAGGTCAATCAACTGAAACTCCTGCTCAGTTTCATGTTTGTCCTCCTCCTCAACAATGATATGCTCTGTAACCTTTTCCTTGCCCTTATCAACCTGTTTTGCTAATGAAGAAGGCATGGCCCCTTTCACGCCATGTGAAGAAAACACATTCTTGTGGCCTGTCTGATATGTCAAGGAAAATGGCTCAATATCAGTCATTTTGGTGCAAGCTACCTCAATGTCCCTTTCACTGCTTGATGCTCTGGTATCATGATGTGATGGTGAAGGGTTGTAGAAAGGTGATGAGTTAGGATCAACATGAGGTGAATGTATGTGAATGGGTGGTGATGTATGAGCAGCGAGATGTGATGGAGAAGTGGACACAGTAAGATGAGATGATGAAGGAATATCCTGCTCATGATGGTCAGGTGGAGTAGTGAAAACCTCATTGGCAATGAATGCATCCCATGAAATTTGTTTCTATTGAAGCTGAGGCCTGACCACCATCTTGATGAGTGTGATGAAAAAGGCTCTGCATTTTCTGATTGTAATCCCTCTTTTTCACAATGTAAGCCATCTTTTCCATGCTACGAAAAAGATAATAAGGCAAATGTAGCATTCTAACTCTAGTGAAATGCATAAGAAGACGGATATGGAATGAGTAGAGGTGGGAAAACATTCCCTCACAAGTGAAGTATTTCATTATTATCCTCATCATGGGCACATACTAGTTAAGAAGATGAGAAAAAGGGAAAATGGATTTGTTGTGATCTTTATACCTAGGTTTGAGGTATGGTTCAAAATAACTCATGTCCAGGTTTTCTTGTTTAAACCATCTCTCTCCCACACTAGGTATCCTTGTAGCAGCTGCAATGGCATTGGTGGACATCTCAAAAGTAACCCCAGCAAGATTGACCTGCTTGTCATGTATATTTGTGATGAACAGTCTTGTTAACTCAGGGTGATTTTGGACTTGCTGCACTCTCTCACAGAACTCAAAGCAGCCCACATGTTTAAAGCAAGAAATAGTGAGAGGAGAGGACATAAGTTCTCTTGTGGTGATGGGTTCAAACCTGTTTATTTTCCCTCCCTTATGTTCATTTCTCCTTGGCATTTGTTCCTCACCAACAAGGCCACTGTATTCTTCTTCTGACATCTCTATGAGGTGACCCTTCTTGGAAAAATGTGTCCTGGTGAAGGATCAAATCACAAAAAATCATAAGTTGGCTACCTAAAATAAATAGAACATGCATTTCAGGAAGGAAATGCTAAGGTTAATATTTCTTAAGATAGAGTGCATTATGAGGATTAGGAATGGGGTGGCCTTCGAAATCCTCTAAGATATATGCCCCTTTACCTAAATTCTTACTGGTGATGTAAGGGCCTAGCCATAATGAGTCAAAATTCCCATGACCGAGGACATCATGGGCCTGGTCATACACCAGAATGAGATCACCTTCGTGAAAAGTACGAGGGTGGACTTTTCAGTCATACTGAGCTGAGCTTTGGTGTGTTTCTTAGCCGCTTCAGTGGTTTACAATGCAACACGACAGTCTTTGGAAGCATGCTCAAGCATGATAAGTCATTGTTCTAAAGGTTGGGTTTTAGGGAGAAGTTTGATGGCTAGATGAAAGGAATGGATTTCACACTCGATCAGTAAAACTACCTTCTCTCCGAAAACAAGGTGGAAAGGAGTAAACCCGGTGGCGGTTTTAACAAAAGTTCTATAGGCCCACAAAGTAGGGAAGAGAATAAGGTGCCAGTTGGTTTTGTGTTTATCCATCGTCCGTTGAAACATGGTTTTAAGGATTTTATTGACTGCTTCACTTGGCCATTACCTTGGGGGTAATAGGTAAGGAGGATGAAAATTGGTGCTCAAAGCCCAACAAAGAGGATAGCTCATGCCATATCTCATCTTCAAAATGTCAACCATGGTCAGAGACCAATTTTTTTGGAACTCTGAATCGAGTGATAACATGGTTAAATAAAAAGAGGGTTACGGTAGTTGCCGTGTTGTTAAATGTTGGCATGGCCTCAACCCATTTTGTGAAATAGTCAAATACCACGATGATATACTTGTGGTTACCAGTAGATGAAGATCGACACTCCATAAAGTCTATGGCCCACTTACAAAAGGGACCAGCTAAGATGACAGGATGGAGGGGAGCTGGAGGGGCTCTCGCCTTAGGGGCAAAATGTTGGCAATTGGAACAGTGTTTGACTGCTTCAATGCAATCAACGAAGAGAGAAGGCCAAAAAAACCCAGCGCGCATGATTTTATGGGCAGTGGCGAGACCAAAGAGGTGACCACCACAAGTGCCATTATGGCAGGCATTGAGGACTTGCTCAGCTTCAGCGTGCATGAGACAACGATGAAGGACAGTATCTACACCGTGACGATAAATGTCATCATCGATAAGAAGGTAGCGGGGGGCCTGGTGTCGAATACGTCATCGAGCATCATGATCAATATGGAGGGCGAACTTTTGGGTTAGAAAATAAGTGAGGATGTCACCATACCAAGGATCATCTGTGGTAATTGCAAACAAATGTTCATTGGGAAAATCATCATTAACTGGAGGATCCTGCGTACCGGTAGGTAATTCAGAAATGAGTTCAGCGAGGGCTAAACCTTTCTTACTCTTGGGTGTGATAAATCCAAGATCGAATTCCAGGAGGATAATGATCCAACAGGCGTACTTCCCATTGATGATTCGGCGGCTCAATAGGAAGGCCATAGGGTTGGAATTAGTCACGACCTTCGTGGAATGCATGAGGATGTAATGACGAAGTTTTTGGACCGAGAACAAGATAGCTAGTGCTAATTTCTCTTCATGTGAGTAGGATACGGGGGGGCCTACCAGGCTCTTACTAACATAATAGATAGCATGCTCGAATCTGTTGTCATCTTCTTGAATAAGTACCCCAGTGATCGAATGGGTGGAGGCTGAAATGTACAGGATGAAATCCTTATCAAAGTCATGGGGACGAATCAAGGGAGCGGATGTGAGAGCATGTTTCAGGGCATCAAAAGACTCTTGAGCATATTCATCCCACACAAATGGAATGTTAGATTTGAGGAGTCTAAGGAACCCATGTGCAGTGGTGGCATAGTGAAGAACGAACTGTCGAAGGAAATTAGCTTTGCCTTGGAGGCTTTGTAACTGGCGTAAAGTACGAGGAATAGGAAGCTCAAGGATGGCTTGAAATTTCAAGGGATCAAGTGTTGTACCATATTTAGACATAACGAAGCCTAGAAGATGGCCGGCAGGAACAAAAAAGACACACTTAAGTGGGTTGAGGTGGATATTATACTTGCGACATCGGAGAAAGATGGTACATAGATCATGGAGGTTGTCTAAATAAGCAAGGATAATATGAGCCAGGTCATGGAAACAGTAAGACATGGCCCGCTGAAAAGTGGCTCTGGCGTTCTTAAGGCCGAACGGCATGACCCTGTAGGTGAAGGTTCCCCACGGACTAATGAATGCAGTATTAAGCTGATCAACACGACGGATAACAATCTGGTTGTATCTGGAGAAACCATCCATGAAGAATAGAACCTCGTGCCCCACACACTCGTCAATGATTTGGTCAATGAAAAGTGTGGGGAAGTTTTCTTTGGGACAAGCTTTGTTCAAGTCACGAAATTCAGTGCAGACACGGATGGTGCCTTATTTCTTGAGAATGGGAACCAGATTGGACACCCAAGTGGTGTATTCTATGGGATAGATAAAACCATCTTGATTGAGCTTATCGATTTCAGCTTTGACAGCCTCTCGTCTGGAAGGATTAATGGGTCTCAACTTCTAACGGATAGGATTGGCATCAGGCCATGTGTTAATATGGTGTTCGACAATGGCGGGATCAAGTCCGGGAATTTCTGAATAGGACCAAGTGAAAACATCACGGAATTCCTTGAATATCTTGGCGTAAGCCTCAATTTCTTCCAGGGTGCATTTGGCACCCAAGGTGATGTTTTCTTCTACCCCTCGTTTATCAAAAATGTCAATTTTAATGGTAGGAGAGATATTGGCCATATTTCCTTCTTCGAAAGAATCGGGTGCAGGGATGGGATTTCTAAACCAGTCGACTTCATCATGAATGAAGTCTTTAGTTTCCACATCATATTGGTCATGGGACTACTGCGGGAGGAAGTACGCACAGTGGTGCATATCATCCCACGAAAAGTCAAGTTCGGTCATCGCTTCCATAATGTCTTCATTGGAATGGAAGATGGGGTGACTAGAGGAAGGGAGACCACCTAACGCGATAGAGCTACCTGACTCATCATCATGTGAAGAAAGTCTCACATGCGCAGTGTCATAGGGGATGACAGAAGAGTAAGAAGATAAAGGATCTAGCGATGTTGAGCCCAAGGTGATCACTGAAGGGAGGTTAGGCGAAACAGGAGGGTAAGTCTCCAAGGGGGCTTCCACCGAGGGTCTCATGGATGATGATAGGTAGAAAATGGTGGTTGAAGACTCCGTCATCTCGACATCAGGAGGGGGATTGTCAATGGGAGCAGGCATATCCTCTAGTTCTACTAAAGCAGAACTCACAAACAAGGGAGAGGTGAACTTGTTATGATTGGCCTCGAATTGGCAGACTACTTCCAAAGAGGAGCGGTACTCTTCAAGGCAGGGATAGAGGTGAGTGTAGTGGCCATGGAAATCATGTAAAGCAAAAGGGTGATTTGTGCACAAGGATTTGAGTTTCAGTACTAAATCGGGTATAGTTACATATACCTCAGGGATATCAGACTCTGGAAACGTTTCATTAACCATGGGCTTGAGGCAAGGAAACTTCGGACAGGTATGGGTGGCATGACCGACAACATCACACAAAGCACACTGGATGGTACGCTTTGGAGGCCGAGGAGGAGCAGGGTTTGTCAGGGTAGCCTTGTCTTTAGGAGGGTGATTTGTGCACAAGGATTTGAGTTTTGGTACTAAATCGGGTATAGTGACATATACCTCAGGGATATCAGACTCTGGAAACGTTTCATTAACCATGGGCTCGAGGCAAGGCAACTCCGGACAGGTATGGGTGGCATGACCGACAACATCACACAAAGCACACTGGATGGTATGCTTTGGAGGTCAAGGAGGAGCAGAGTTTTTTAGGGCAGCCTTGTCTTTAGGTGCCTCTTGCGAGCTTTTCCCCCTTCACCCGAATTTGTCGCAACAGGAGGAGGTTCTTGTTGAGGTGGCTGAGGCACAGTAGCAGCGGGAGGGGTCATGGGGACTGGTTGAACCGGGGTCAAAGCAAGATAAGGTTTGGGCTGACCAGGTTGGGTAGCAGATGGGGAATAAATGTACCAGATTGGGATCCCCAAGGTCAAGTTAGGAAGGGATAAGGTAGCCATGACAGGTACCGAAAACACTCCAGGAGGGGGAGCTAGGAATGACATCTGACCGGAGGGGTAATGGCCAGGTGGGACAGTTTCGAGATGGTTAAGGACAGGAGGAACCGTGCCATAAGGGTATAGAGGCTCATGGGTACTAGCTTCAGATGAAAGGCCAGGAAGAGGGGGTCCAGAAGGTTGATTCAAAGTGCTAGGAGCAGGTTTCGGAGGGCGGGGCTGCTGACTAGCCGAAGCGGGCTGCTTGAGGGAGGCCCGACACGATTTCATCATGAAAAAATTCGACGAGCTGGGATCATAGACAGGAGGAGGAATATCAGGGAAAGACCTAAGTAGAGAGGAGTCTTTGTAGACTCCGGGTGAGACACTAGTCAAAGGTTCAACGGTTTTCTTATTGGCCACCGAAGAGATGATGGACTCAGGGGAGGTTTGAGACTTCGGTTCGTAATATGTCATTTGGTCGATGGTGACTATATTTCCATTATGAGGAAAGGACATCTTGCAGTGAACCACAAATGGGACATCAGACATCGCATAGGTATATCTATGACCCAATAGAATGTTGTAATCTAAGGGGGCATCAATGACTTCTATGTCAACGCAAACAATCTTGCCCGCAAGAGTAATGGGACAATTGCGGAACAGGACAATGGGCTGGGAAGAGTGGCCATCCCACGCTCGGAGGGTGATAGTGTAAGGGACCAACTCAGGTGATCCCATTTTCTTCCAAACCGAAGTGGACATCACACAGGTGGATGCCCCCTCATCAATGATACAAAGGGAGACGTTGGCATTCCGGATCTTAACGAGGATTTGGAAGGTGATGGAAGCAGGAAGGGGAGGAAGTTCTAACCGGTCAACATCAAAGACAATCAAACGATCATCTGAAGGATCTACATTGCCCATGGCAATTAGTAGAAATTTTCGTTGTGAAGGGAACCATTGGAGGAGTTCCAACGTTGAGATGGCAGCAGGAGATTGCACCAAAGAATCTACTATACTATACGAATGGGCAGTTTTTCCAGAAGCAGCATTTTGGCATAATGGTCCCTTGGGGATCTTGGTATGAACCTCCACCTCAGGATGGGGGATATGTAAAGGACCATTGGTTGTCGAAAGAGGCTCTGTTGAACCTAAAGAAGGGGGCTCGGGGGCAGACATAGCGGGAGGCTTGTTGTACTAACGGGACTGAGTTTAAAGGTTGAGGTCAATGGTAATGGGTTGGTTAGAGTTCAACATGAGAATATGGTAATCAGAAGTACCAGATGGAGGAGGTTGAGTGGCCGCCTAACCTTCAGGTGTTTGGGTAACCACGAATCCTTGCTGAGGGAAAGGATTGGTGAACACAGCCGGTTGGATAGGTGTAGCATTGGGAGGAACAGAAGGAAAGGCTTGTTGTCCTCGTGATGTTGCTTGAGTTTCTCAAATCTGACGCATCTGTGGAAAAAGAGAACAATCGTGGGTATAATGACCATAGACACCGCAACATGAACAAGGCTTATTTGTGTGAATAGGCCTGTCTTTCTTGGGTTGAGTGCCCTATTTCTGGTTAGCAGTGTTAGGTGCATTCCCTCGGGGATTAGGTCATGGATTACTGGGGGCAGATTTATTTTGGGTCCTTTCCTCTTATTTTTGGAATTAAGAGGATTAGTCGTGCCTTTTTTTGCATATACCTGCCCCTGGGGGGTCGGTGGCTACTATTGCGAGGGTTGAGAAGGAAAGGGAGGCGGGGGTGCTAATGTTGGAGGAGCTAGAGCACCAAGCTGCAGATATGGATAATAAGGAGGTTGGGTAACATTTTAGTAAATAGGTTGGGAAAAAGGAGGAGGGATGCCGTATCATGGATACATGCTACCGGGAGGGGGAAAAGTGCTAGAGGAGTTGGCCCCTCCCTGAGGGAAACCATAACCCATGGGAGGATGAGCATATGGATGAGACATGGCTCCAACGAAACTATCGGCGGCATGGGATTTGCCCGGTGCATTGGCACCACCGGTCTAAGGAGATCAGGTCATATTTTAACGCAATCTGGAGAGAAACTTCTTTAGTTTGATGGAAATGCAATGTGACATATTTTTCGATAGCAGGAAAAAGGGATATAAGGAACCAGTCCATGTAGACATGGTCTTTGAAGGTAGGGGATCGACATAGGCTCTTTCTTCTCCACCATTCCTGGACATGATCGGATAGGTGGGTCGCAAACGATTGACGGAAAGAAGTCAAAAGTTCGGTACCAGTGTTATAACGAAGGGGAAGCTGGAAATAAGATAGAAAATCTTGGGCAAGAGTCGCAAAGGTGGTATGAGAGGAGGATTCCTGATCAACATACCACTTATAAGCTTTACTAGTAAGCATACGTTGGAATAACCAAAGATGGACAGAGTCATCGGTAATGGAGTTAGACGAACACCACATGTGGAAAGATCAAACATGGTTTGTAGGATCTTCTCCAGCAAGACCTTCAAACTTGGGGATGTCAGAAGGGAGTTTGGTTGTAATAGCAGGACAACCAGCATCATGGCATATAGGTTCATTGATCAACTAGTTAAAATCGAGAAGACTGAGGCCTGCCATATAAGGGAGCAAGGGAGTAGTCAGGATAGTTCTTATTGTGGTCCCACTAGTAGTATTCCCAGCATTAGGGCCGGAGCTACCACCAGCGTTAGGTCCTGAAACAGACATGGTGAAGGTGACAGGGGGAGAACTAGGGATGGAACCAGAAGGGGAACCCAATGAACTAGAAGAGGAGTCAGAATGAGGACTCGGTGGAGGACTAACTCAGATCCTACGCGGAGGAGTAACTCTTCCTAACAGAATCTGAGGATGAATGCCAAGAAGTCTCCAAGATAAATGCCTTGGGGGCACAATGGTGAAAGAAAAAACACGGATCACAAAAGGAAGATAGACCAACAAGGGCAAGGAGGTGCAGGATCAAATGATTAAAAGGTTGAAACAAGGGGAGAGAGGTGCAGGATCAATTGATTACAATGTTAAAGTCTTTACTTGGCAATGTTAACCAGGTGCTTCTTCACTTAGGGTGTGTGTGTTAAGCGTGTTAATTTTACTTTTTAAACCCAGACGTTTGTAGAGAAAAAGAAAAAGTGTGTTGTATAACTGTAAATAAATCTGCAGAAATAGTAAATGAAACTGAATATAACAGAAAAGAAACAGCTAATTATGCATTAATCTAAACCCAAGGAGGCGGGCCTCTCAACAACTAGTCTGTGGGTGGGAAAAAATCTAGTAAAAACACACCAAAATATCCAATGGATCTAAATTCGGGAGGGACAATGACCTAAAGGTTAGATCTGCTGGAAATAGGTGCAGACAATAGCAAAAAACCAAAGGGAAAAGTGTTGAAAATGAGGTGGTGAAAGGCTACAACCTAAAGGGAAGCGGAGGGAACCCTAGAGGAAGACCCAAACAAAACTGAAAAGAGGTGTTTTGGATGGATAAATAATCAATCTGAAATGGATCTGAAGGTACAGGATCAGGTCTAAAAAATGGCTAAACACACTGAAATTTCAGACGACCAGCTTCATCTAAACTCCTCCTAGAAAGGTGGAAGGGTATTGAAGCGCTAAGGGGCTAGGTTCCCCACTCCAATGAGTAAAATAGAGCAATTACAGGTCCAAAACGGGTGGAGACGGAGGTCAGACAACCCTGAATAGAGGCCCATACAAACCCAAAGAAAATCCTGCAAAAAGTTCAGGTCGCATTTTCTAACCTGATTTCTACACAGGTCATAGGTTTGGAGCTGTTTTCTATGCCCTAAAGGTCCAGGTCACAGGTTTTGGCTCAAAAAGTGTGACCTGCACTTCCGGCACTCTCAAGAGCTGGTTTTAGAAAAAAAATTCGTCTCAGCTGCGGTTGAAACCTGTCACCTGCGCAATAGGTCCGGAAACACACAGAAGTTAGAATTTTTACTGTTTCAGTGTTTTATAGGTTAAAAACAACATCAAGAAAAGAAAAACAAGAAGCTGAAGAAAAATCCTAGGGTTTGAAGCAGTTGGTCATGTAGGGATCTGAAAAACGATAGAGGTCGTAATCGTAAACCCTTGTGGAGTCGCCAGTTGTTAGGATGAATTCTAATCGCAAGTATACGAAAAAAACTCACTTTAGTTGTGCATAACAAACAACCCTAACATCAAAGATGGCTGCCAATTTCTTTAGATATGCAATTAGTTGACCAAGATAAATGCTACAAAATCTAGATCTATGCAGTAAAAGACATTATGCAGTAAATAAAAGCAAGAGTTGCCCCGTGCATCAAATAGACAAGACAAGAATATTTTTACAGAATTTTTGTATGTTTGACACAAGGGAAGGGAACATAGAAAGATGTTACGAGCCCCCCTCAATGGGATGGATTCTTGTATGTCCTCAACACTTCAGATCTAAGATCTCTCTCTCTTGATGGTGTAGAAAATCCAAACAAAAAATGGAACTCAAAGGGAGCTCACAAGAAAAATGGTAGCAAAATATGACAATGATGGAGGATCAAAGTCAGACCAAAAGTAAAGATCCAGAGTGATCTTTAGGCAAAAAAAGGTAGTGAGTGAATGGAAAAACCCTTCTATTTATATCAAAATATTACGTTAGTCTAGATATTGGTGCATTATTAAAATATTATTAACCAAATCTGGATCCAACTTTTATGGAATATTTTATTATATTTGTTGGAGGGAAAAAGAATTTGACTTTGGTCAAATCCCTTTATTTGTAAATAATAAATAAATAAATGATTTATTTATTATTTTAAGGATGTGGTTGAGTAATAATTAAATAAATAGCTATTTATTCAATTATTTATAAATGATTTAGTCAAATTTAACAAGGAATATTATTTAAATAAGGTTTAAATAATTATTCCTAGAAAATAATAAGATAAATAATGATTTATCTAATTAATTTTCCTATTTTGGGTTAAATATGACCAGTAATATTAATTAAACTGTTGTTTAACTAATTATTCCTCAAGGAAAATCAAACAAATGTGGATTTATTCAATATTTCTTCATGAGGTTTCCTGTTTAGACCATAAACAACTTAATAAATATGGATTACTAAGTTATTTTTCATAGTGAAAGCAATTTTACTTAGGGTAAAATTGGTCTTACATGGTGTACTTTGGTCCATCTAATAGTAACAGGTTAGATGACCAAAAATGGTGTAACAAAGAGGACATAAGTTCTCTTGTGGTGATGGGTTCAAACCTGTTTATTTTCCCTCCCTTATGTTCATTTCTCCTTGGCATTTGTTCCTCACCAACAAGGCCACTTTCTTCTTCTTCTGACATCTCTAAATTCAGATTTGTGAAACCCTAGGGTGTAAGTGAAATGAATGAGGGGAAGAGGATGAGATGACTAGCTTGAAAGGTGAAGGAAATGAGTGTAGGAAATGAGTGAAAGGGAATGGATGTAGGGAATGAATGAAGGGACAAACTACATCAATAAAAACCTAAATCAATGTAATTACCCTGTTTATGACTGATATTTCTTTTAGGAGGATAAAACAAGTGATCAGAAAATTGTAATTAGGGTTTTACTTAGGGATCCACTTCAATTCATTTAAGAATGACCAAATATCTTGAAATCAAGGTTAAAATATTTACTTGTTGTTTTGAGGGTTGTTTGGAGGACTTTGGCAAAGTTTGGATAAGTTTTGAAGTGTTTTGGGTTGTTAGAACCTTCAACAACTTTCTCTAGCTAGGCACGCAGTACCACTGATAAGCGTGCAATGCTTTTGTAACTGTGCAGCGCCAGTCTACAGGTGTGCAGCACCTTCACAAATTTCGTTGAAGATTCCGGGCAAGGGCGCAGCACCAAGGTCCAGGCGCGCAACGCTAATGCAAACGTGCAGCGCCAAGAAACTTAGCAGAATTTCACTCAAAAACTCACAAAATTTTCCTTTGTTGAATGTTCCTGATGTTTTGACAAGCAACAGTGACTCTTTTGAAGTGTTTGATGGGCTTTTATAGGCATGTGGATATAATTTAACTTGAAAAATCCACTTTCTAATGTTTTGAAGTCTTCTTCCTTTTATCACTGATATTCTCTGGCACTTTTTGTTTGTAGGTTGGATCAATCTGGAGCTAGCTTTTCCTTTTGCTCATTGAGGCTTGACATGTTCACTTTGACAGCTTTAGGATGAAATTATTACATATAGTAGCATAAAATTACATTTGAAAAAATAAAATAAATTACATAAATGACTTTTTTATCAAAATGACATTTTGATCAAAAGTCCTGAAACTGAAAATACAATCCTTAAAGCATAATGAAACCATCATGATGATCTTGTTTAATCCCTCTCATATATGTGTTGACCTCATCAGAATGAAGGAGTAACCTTGAGAAATGACAAACCCTAATGACCTAATGGGACTACTTTTTGACCTGATTTTGAATGAAATTTTGACTTAAGAACTTTCAAGTGAGAAGAGCATTTCCATAAGTGCTATTATGCTGAAGGGATGGGAATGAGTCATAAACATGAATCTTTTGAGGGATAAAAAGTTTATTTGATAAGGAGAACCACTAGTGGAACAATTTTTAATCATGAACTATTCGAATGATGAAAAATTTATTCAGTATGAGACACCTATGATGCACATGCAAATGAGTTTTGATCCCTGGTGGAAGTATGAAAATACTGACACTAAAATTGGCTCCAGCTGGGGATGGTGGCTCCTTGGAGGTGCCAAGAACACCGTAGAACAAGTGCCTATTTCATTGGGCAATGGATTCAATAGCTAAAAACCAAACTGAATACTGAAAGAAACTTGACACAATAAACTGACTCAAACTAAACACAACTGACAAACTGAAAAAAGATGCTCAGAACTGAGCTCATTCAACAAAACCTACTCTAATTAATCCATGCATCACCTGATCAAGTGAAATGTAACAACCAATGCAACCATGTAATCATTCTGGCTATTTTTTGAATTCTCTGCAAGTGCTTGCCTATGAGCAAGAAGAAAGAACTACTGAAAGTCAACTCCCATGAAAACTTGTCAACGGATCGAATCTTGATGAAATTGCAAAGCATGAGCCCATTAGCTGACCTCAAGAATGTTGCGAAAGGATCTTCATAGGAATACATATTAATTTCCAGCACATCTAATATATTACTGATCTGTGCTAGGTATTCTTCGTACCTTGGTTTTAAAATATTCCTAACATCTGTGCTTTATTTCTTTGATGACTACAGCAAGTTGACAAAAGGATCCTGAAACTTTTGAATAACTAATTTTTCATGATGATCAAAAACAAAACAAAAATCTTCTTCATTACTCTCCTGATATAACTGAAAATCTTTGTATGAGCTTTGTAATGAAACACCTGCTGAACAAAACAATGAAGTAGGTTGTCGGATCAGGTTTATATCAACACTCTTTTTAGGCTCACAGTTAGTTAATGGAGAAGGACTTTTACTGCATATAGCATCTAACACATCAGCTATTGGGTCATGAAAATTTTTAAAAGACCATTGCAACCTATTTTCCATTGTTTCTAATGAGACTGCATGACTTTCTACAGGTTGCTCACCCTTTTCTTTAGAGATATTATGAAAAAATTCCTTTAAAAACTGAAATGCTTCAAAACACAATGGTACAGAATCATCTTGTATCATTTGATCATATGTTTCAACTTCCAAACCTTCATCTACAACTTGAAATTCAATGGAATTCGGTGGCTACAAATCTGGAGCTAAGGAGGATTCTATGTCGCAAATGATTTCCTCAACCATTTCAGGAGAAGGTTTCTCATTAATAACTTGCTCAAGAAATTCATTATCTACCTCAACTTCAACATCAAAACTGAAAGACTGTTGATTTCTGATTGCATGAAATTTATATATGATGAAATTAAATGAAGTAAAACAAAGAGGAAAAGATCCTTCACTTACTTCCAAAATTTCTAGACTTTCCTCATCACTGTCATAGTTGATATGCATCGGTTGATCACTGTGTTCAAGCTGTTGAAACTGAACTTCCCCCCACAAACCAACTGTTGATTGCTCTGTAATATTATCTTCTGTTTGGAGAACATAATCATCATCATACTGATCAAACTTTGGCAAATCATAAATATAAGTAATATCACCCATCATACACATTATATTATCAGATTTTTTCTCTTTGAATTTGTCTACAAATCCATTTTCTGATCTATGGTGGCTAGGATTAGCAGGAAAAAGTTTAGGGCTTGCAATCTCTTATTTTTATGGGATAAGTGGGTCATGATGATCTTGAATGAAAAATACATCTCTCATGTTGATCCTTTGCATCATATATTCTATTGTTCTTACCAAAATGTCTAGATTTACCTCTGAAGATGTTAGGTGTTCTGCAATGTTCTTCTTCTCTTCTTCTTTCAGCTTTGCCCTTCTGATCAGCAGATTAGCATCTACATCTGTTGCACTGTTATGCATCTCTTTAAGTGTTGCAAGGTTCCTTTCTCTCAGCCAAAACTCCATTTCCTGATCAAATGCGTCTGGGTAATGTAAGAGAGTTGAGCCAGGAGGAGGTCTTATATCACCAGGTATCGAATAATATACTTGATTGAATCTGGCAAAAAACTATTGTATTGTCTCCCCTAGCTATCTTTTCAACTGGCCATACTCTTCTAGAATCAGGGAATGGTTTTTTCTGACCACCCACTTGTCGAGGAAAACTTTGACGAACTACGAGAAATCTGAGATGCTCGCGGCGGGCAAGTTTTTGAACCAACTCTTGACTTGGCCTTGCAAAAAAAGAGCGAATAGCCTGATATTGAAATCCTCTTTTTCAACTTCAAAAAGGTCAAGGAAAGTCTCAAAATTTTGCATATGTCTCTTAGCAATGATGTTGTCATATTCACCATCAAACCTCGGCAGATATAGATAATAATTTTCAGGGAAAGAGTGGAGTATAGGAGGTAAGATGAGTGGTTTCTATCGACTCGAGACTATAGAAGGTGTAGGAGTATGTACAGAAGCTATAAGATCAGTCTTGATCTCTTTAGGCTCATCAATTTTAAGATAGTCATCATAAGATTCAGAAAAAGGATGTGGACCAAGATAAAATAAAAGCTCAGTATTTATACTTTTTGAATAGGTAGAATCAAGATTTTGATCATCGTTATCATACAACAAACTCCGAAAAACTTTTAGGATAGTTACACGAAAAGAAAACAAGTAATTTACAAGAAAGCAGATAAGATCTTGAATACAATTCCACTTTGAATACCTGACCTTTGTGTAAGATCCGTCCATTTTCCTGCTAGCAAGGTCGATCCTCCAGTGGAGTCTTTACATCAAGTTGGAGTCGCTAGGTGAAGGTTTCAGCCTTCATATGCATCTGATTGTTGTCCACCATTAGCAAACTGATATAAAAAATTTTGTTCTTTCCTAGGCAAGATCTGATCTTACTTTTTCTTCCCTAGTGGAGTCACCAAAATGTTATCACTCAGATTGAACCTCAAGGCTGAGAGAGGCAATCCTGAGGTAACCTCAAACCAAACTTTGGACTTGGTATCTAACCCTACCAAGTCAGAGAGGGATATCTCAATAGAATCACGGCCAAGAGGGCTGGATGGAAAATATTTTAGGCTAGCTAAGGAGTACAAGGGGTTTTGAGTTTGATTTTAGGGTTTGCTGGATCAGGAAGAGTCACACAGCTCGGACAAGGAGATTAGGTCAAAATCTGCAGGGGTTTAAAGGGGCAAGGTAGGTATAAGGTTTAGACATTAAAATTTGATTGTGTGAGGTGAAAATACTAGTGAGGAGCTAGCTAAAGCATCTGAAATGTATTTTCCCTAAACTGAAGAGAATGAACACATTATACTAAATCTCCCAAAACAGAGCATAAATACATATGGATTCTGCCTTTCAAACTTGAAATCTAGTATATTATAGAGATGAAATGGTTTATGAATTAACAATACATTCAAAAAAATTGATAACGGATAGGAAACTATGTCTAAAACTCATACCACATGGATCCCAAGGAAATAGCTACAAATTTCTATTAATGTCCAAGCCAAACTAATATACAAAGATGTCCCTCGATATGCCAAATGAGCCAAGTGAGTCCAGTCCTTACAATGACTGAAAGAATACATCAAATAGGCCTCAAAACCACTCTCCATAGCCTTAGGGAGTCAAATCCATGAGAGGAGGAGTTTTTTCACCTACTCCCAAACAGAATATGAAGACTAGGAAAACTCAACAATTTGCCTCTAAAAGAGAGGAAACTTATTCATTTAACTCCCTAGAAGACTTATCTAATGCATCTAACTTAGATAAAAGTTCAAACATGATAATTACATCCATATTGACCATTTACATCAGTAATTTTCCCTTTTACCCAATCAAAAAGTCAAAAAGTCAAAAATGTAGAAAACAGTGAAATTTGCCAATTCCTTGGTAAACGCACAACACCATGACAAAAAATATGACATGTCTTGAAACCAACTTTTGGAGCCATTCCCGATGTCCAAATGAGCTCCATGATAACTGATTGGAAATATCTCTGAGTCTACTTTTCAAATATGCCTCCATTTTCCAAAATGGTGTCCATTTGCCCTGCCAAAAATCTGTTCTCCCAAGACCGGTAAACGTGCAGCACCGAGGCCAAAAATAGAGCAGAAACATGATTTTTTGATGGTTTTTGGCCTTTTTGAGGGACTAGTTTTGCTCCAAATATCCTGAAACATTCTGAGGTTGATGTACTCGTCACTAGGAACATGAATATGCTGACTATTTTCCATTTGTATGGCCCAAAAAAGAGCGCAGCGCCAATGGCGCTGCGCTTTTAGCACATTTCTGCATGCTAAACTGTCCCAAAAATCAAAATTTGCACAAAAGTGCCAAATTTTGGAATTTGCTTGATGATAAAGGGTTGGGGTCCTGGAGGGACTCCTCAGTAAGAATATTCAACTTTCTCTTTCTCCTTTGACTCGGTCAAAGCCCGAATATTTCCATGGGCATATTTGAGCTTTGCCCTTGCAATCTTGTTTCTCATGGCATAGTGCTTTGCCATCTTCCTCTGAATATCAGTGTCCTTCTTGGCTTTCTCTAACAAGCTCTCTAGATGAAAATTTTCTCTCTCAAGCCAACACTCTCTATCTCTGTCAATCTCTATGGCAAGAAGCTCACTTGGAGTAAGCTTCTCTGCCAATTCTGCCTCTTTCTTCCTTTCCCAGGATAAAGCCTTCTTTAGCCCAATGGTCTTCAGTCTCCATCTAGGAAGCTGATATTCCTCATCATCACTGTCATTAAATCTTCCCAAGGTCTCATCCAGCAAGGCCTTTCCGGCCTCTCTCTGAGCTCTAATTGCTCTGATCTCACTCATGGTCTACTTTGTCTTTAGTTGTTGATTCTCTAGCTCAAGAAAGTCAATCACATTCCTTGCTCTACCAAGATTAGCTTGAAGCTTACTAATCATGTCATCCTTTCCTTTGATCAATGCATTGGTGATTCTCACCTCATCCTCATCATCAAGGCCAATCAACTGAAACTCCTACTCAGTTTCATGTTTGTCCTCCTCCTCAACAATGATATGCTCTGTAACCTTTTCCTTGCCCTTATCAACCTGTTTTGCTGATGAAGAAGGCATGGAACCTTTCACACCATGTGAAGCAAACACATGCATGTGGCCTCTCTGATATGTAAATGAAAATGGCTCAATATCATTCATTTTGGTGCAAGTTGCCTCAATGTCCCTTTCACTACTTGATGCTCTAGTATCATGATGTGATGGTGAAGGGTTGTAGAAAGGTGATGAGGTAGGATCAACATGAGGTGAATGGATGTGAGTGGGTGGTGACGTATGAGCAGCGGGATGTGATGGAGAAGTGGACATGGGAAGATGAGATGATGAAGGAATATCATGCTCATGATGGCCAGGTGGAGTAGTGAAAACCTCATTGGCAATGAATGCATCCCATGAAATGTTTTTCTACTGAAGCTGAGGAATTACCACCATCTGGATGAGTGAATGATGAAAAAGGCTCTGCATTTTCTGATTATAATCCCTCTTTTTCACAATGTAATGCATCTTGTCAATGCTACGGAAAAGATAATAAGGCAAATGTAGCATTCTAACTCTAGTGAAATTCATAAGAAGAAGGATATGGTATGTGTAGAGGCGGGAAAACCTTCCCTCACAAGTGATGTATTTCATTATTATCCTCATCATGGGCACATACCGGTCAAGAAGATGAGAAAAAGGGAAAATGGATTTGTTGTGATCTTTATACCTAGGTTTGAGGTATGGATCAAAGTAACTCATGTCCAGGTTTGCTTGTTTAAACCATCTCTCTCCCACAATAGGTATCCCTGTAGCAATTGCAATGGCATTGGTGGACATCTCAAAACTAACCCCAGCAATATTGACATATTTTTCATGTATATTGATGATGGACAGTCTTGTTAACTCAGGGTGATTTTGGACTTGCTGCGCTCTCTCACAGAACTCAAAGCAGCCCACATGTTTAAAGCAAGAAACAGTGAGAGGAGAGGACATAAGTTATCTTGTGGTGATGGGTTCAAACCTGTTTATTTTCCCTCTCTTATGTTCATTCCTCCTTGGCATTTGTTGCTCACCAACAAGGCCATTGTCTTCTTCTTCTAACATCTCTAAATTCATATTTGTGAAACCCTAGGGTGTAAGTGAAATAAATGAGGGGAAGAGGATGAGATGACTAGCTTGAAAGGTGAAGGGAATGGGTGTAGGAAATGAGTGAAAGGGAATGGATGTAGGGAATGAATGAAGGGACAAACTAGATCAATAAAACCCTAAATCAATGTAATTACCCAGTTTATGACTGATATTTCTTTTAGGAGGATAAAACAAGTGATCACAAAATTGTAATTATGGTTTTACTTAGGGATCCACTTAAATTCATTTAATAATGACCAAATAACTTGAAAGAAAGGTTAAAATATGTACTTACTATTTTGAGGGCTATTTGGAGGACTTTGGAAAAGTTTGGACAAGTTTTGAAGTGTTTTGGGTTGCTAGAACCTTCAACAACTTTCTCTGGCTAGGCGTGTAGCGCCACTGGTAAGCGCGCAATGCTTCTACAAATGTGCAGCACCAGTCTACAAGCGCGCAGCGCCTTCACAAATTGCGTTGAAGATTTCGGGAAAGGGTGTAGCGCCAGTGCAAACGTGCAGCGCCAAGTGCTAAACGCGCAGTGCCAAGAAACTTAGCAGAATTTCGCTCAAAAAATCACAAACTTTTCCTTTGTTGAATGCTCTTGATGTTTTGAAAGGAAATAATGACTCTTTTCAAATTTTTGATGGGCTTTTATAGGCATGTGGATTTAATTTAACTTGAAAAACCCACTTTCTAATGTTTTTAAGTCTTCTTCCTTTTATCACTGATACTCTTTGGCACTTTTTGCTTGCAGGTTGGTTCAATCTGGAGCTAGCTTTTCCTTTTGCTCATTGAGGCTTGACATGTTCACTTTGACAGCTTTGGGATGAAATTATTACATATATTAGCATAAAATTACATTTGAAAAAATAAAATAAACTACATAAATGACTTTTCTATCAAAATGACATTTTGATAAAAAGTCCTAAATCTAAAAATATAATCCTTAAAACATAATAAAACCATCATGATGATCTTGTTTAATCCCTCTCATATATGTGTTGACCTCATCAAAATTAAGGTGTAACCTTGAGAAATGCAAAACCCTAATGACCTAATGGGACTGCTTTTTGACCCAATTTTGAATGAAATTTTGACTTAAAAACTTTCAAGTGAAAAGAGCATTTCCATAAGTGCTATTAGGCTGAAGGGATGGGAATGAGTCAGCAACATGAATCTTTTGAGGGAGAAAAAAATTATTTGAAAATGACAACCACCAACGAAATTTTTTTTAATCATGACATAATGGAATGATGAAAAATTTATTCAGTATGAGACACCTAAGATGCACATGCAAATGTGTTTTGATCCCTGGTGGAAGTATGCAAATACTGACACTAACAGGTTTAATCCATGGGATCCAACATTCATGCTTGGAATATGACACAAGGTTGATTGGATGAAAGAAATATTTGGTTAAGCCCAATCTATGGTCGGGTGGTATGTGGAATTCCCTGACTTGGTTAGTATATTCATATGTTAATATGAGACATTTCCTTATTTTGATCTATGAGAATTTGTAGTGATTATGTTGGCAATATTATCGCTAAGTTGCCTTGGTTTCTATGTTGGTTATTTTTTGGTTATATGTTGGTTATACGATGTGTATTATCTATGGCTCTTCTCATGAATTTTTTAGTTATCGATCGGTTGATGAATATATGGACTAATAATTTTTGTTGCAACTATGTGGAGGGGGAATAAGGCCTTATTGGTGATTCTTAGATGAATCTTAGACTATTATGATTGGATATGAATTCATGACCTATAGCTTACATGTTTTCCATGTGTTTGACAAAATTTCTAGTGTGTTCTAGGTAGTCTAGGTCAAGTTCTCGATTCAAGTTTGAATGTTTACCTTTGTACTCATGTTAATAATGATTTTGGAAAGTATTAGGCGGTTTTTGGTAGTGGTCTAGAGGTTGGTCTAGAATTGTGGCTCAGATCTCGGGACCACACCCTTTGAACTAGGAAATTTGGGTCACAAACACATTGAGGCAATGTTGTGCAAGTGGTTGGAAGAATATAACCACACCCAGACCTTCCATGCATGTAGTTGTGGGCTTAGGGCAGTGGAAAAGAGCCCCAACTCAGGGTTTGGTCACCTGGGTGGTACTTTGGCCCTTGAGTGTGCTGTAGCCCTGAGGATTGTTTTGAGTTGTCAGTTTGTAGTCATTTTGTAGGCCCCACTTCCTTATTTGGAGCTTGGAGGTCGGGTCATGTCATAGTAACTCTTCATCTCATGTTTACCCTAGCAAGCGGGTGCAATTGGGTAAATTTTGGAGGGGATGGTTACTGGGTGGTATTAGAGCGGGTTTGAGTTCTCTTTGGGTGATATTTGATACCACGTGGTGGTATAAAATCTTCAAGGCTCAAAAACTTGGACTAGATGGGCGAGATGTGATCATTATGCATGCATGTTAGTTGTTGATGTGTTTGTTATGCATTCATCGTGATGGTCATTGTTGCAGTTGTTTCATCATGTAGATGTTGAGACAATTGATATGTTGATCTCATTATATATACATATGTTGTGCTAATTCATATGGACTATGTAGACGAGATAGCCTCCCCTAAACTTCACTAAGGTATGTTTGATTACGGTTATATTTGGTTATCTGACATGGTATGTTTGCAAGAAGTAAAATATCAAATATGAAAAGAAAAATGGTGGATTACAGTTCACCAAACTCTCCTTGCAGATT
Organism: Pinus albicaulis; assembly: GCA_034641835.2. Classification (NCBI taxonomy): domain Eukaryota; kingdom Viridiplantae; phylum Streptophyta; class Pinopsida; order Pinales; family Pinaceae; genus Pinus; species Pinus albicaulis. Next base: position 1,380,849,248 of record CM076578.1, on the reverse strand, counting down.
AATTAAACAACATAGAGATGATTACTCTCATGACATAGCAGATATCTTTGTAGGTTTTAACTCTGTATAGAAATTATCTGCAAACAAATTCTTAATAACAAAAAATAAACAATAGCGAGAGCATAAATCATAAAACAGATATACACAGAGATTTTCCCCTAGATCCCAAATCGGGACTACCAGCTTGATTTTTAATTATATTACTTTTACTCTTACAACACATATATATACATGTCGAAGAATTCATAAACCCAAATCCATTAACCCTGTATTAGAACATAATTGTAGTTACCTCAACCGGATCTACAAAATACCAGGGGCCGAAAACCATCATGCCCCAAAACCATGTGCAAACCCATGAACAAAACAATAGGCGGGTCTGCCCACCTAAAATAGGGTCCAAACAAATTTTCCGCAGGGCACCATAAGATATCTTAGTCATTAGTCCAGCCCTGAAACACCCATTGTTTCTCTACACCAAGAGAAATTCTGAGTGCTCTGGGAATTTTTCAATGCATCTGCAACATTTTTCAAAGTGTCCACCTTTACCAGCAACAACTTTTTATCCTCAACCATATCTCTCACAAAGTGATATTGAATATCAATGCGCTCTGTCTTTGAATGATAACTAGGGTTATTAGCCAAGAAATTTTCAGTTTGGCTATCACAGTCTATCCTTATAGCTCGTTGCACCAACCCCATACTTGAAAGAATATAACACATACCCAACAATCTTGATATGTTTAAAGGCATATATTAGAAGTTGTAAGGTGGATAGTGACAAGATCATTTAGTCACAGGAAATAATTTCCAGGGCACAAGAAAAGCAAGCAGAGGTCAACACAGTGATTCTTTAGATTTTATTATATTTTCAAATACAAATAAAACCATAGATCAATTATGTATAGGAGGAAAGGACTAATGAGTCATATGGTAGAAGGTATCATCAAGGGCACAATTCAAACAAAGATGACACGGTCAGAAGCGGAAAATGGTTGGATACACCTGATAGGAGAGGTAGTGGTCATGGGTTCTATTCTAGTTATGGATTAGAGAGATAGTATGGTAATCATATTTATCAGCCTTATAGGAGGAACGAGAAGCAGTACTTTTCGGATGAGCTTAAGAAATCCAAGCCTCCTACATTCAATGGAGAGTTGAAGAAAAAGGAAGATCCAGAAGCATGGTTGCTTGGGATGAAGAAGTTCTTCGAGATGCATGATTACTAAGAGAATATGAAATATAGGATAATTATTTTCAGTCTCAAAGGAAAAGCATACATCTGGTGGGAAGATGTGAATCATGTCAGAGGCATCAATACAAAGGAGTTGAGTTTGCATGAGTTTAAAATAATTTTTAGGAAGAAGTACTTGTCAAAAAGATATAATGATGATAAGGCTAAGGAGTTATACAAGTTGAATATGGGATCCATGATAGATGAAAAGTACATGACTAAGTTTCTGAAGTTGTTGAGGTATGTACCATATCTTAAGGATGAGAAGATGAAGGTTCAAATGTTTGTTAGCAGATTTCCTTTAGAATTTAACGATCGGATTGAGTATGATGATCCTCAGATATTGGAGGAATTAATTGGGAAGTTGAAACATTGTTATGAGTAGTCTACATGTAAGTTAGAACCTAATAATTTTTGGAAAGGTAATGACAATACTAATGGAAACTTGGATAAGAAGCGAGTAAGACCTCAGGATGTAGGTAATAAGGAGAATGCAATGTCATAAAAGAAATTCAACATAGTTGACAGAGGGCAAGGATTTCAGTCTTAGGAGAAGAACAAGGGTGACGGCAGGAAGCCTTTGCAACGTTGGACTTGTGGCAAGGATCATCTCACGAGAGATTTTCCACAACATTAGGGTGGAAAACCTCAAATTTATAGTGCTAAGGAGGCACAAATAGTTTGATATGTTGGACAAAGTATTCCTTATATTTATTACGCATTGGATAATAGGTAGGCATATCAACATACATCTATTATCGAGATGGAAAGTAAGCTTTGTGATCAAGTTGTTTCTATTTTGATTCACCTTGGATCTAATTATAGTTATATCAGTCCTATCCTAGTGGATAAGTGTTTCTTGAATAAATAAGTGCATGTAAGGTATTGGTTGGTGCATTTGGTTACAACTTACAAGTTCTAAGAAAAGAGTTCATCATTGGGTAAGATCTTGTGCGTTTGAGCTAAATTGTATGTCTACATCAACACATCTAAATGTGTTTCCATTGGGATCATACAATATGATTTTGGGTATGGATTTGTTGTACATTCACAGGACAAAAGTGGATTGTTATGATAAGGATATTAAGTTCCTGGATGATGATGGAGAGAAGATAATATTGCAGGGTAAGAAGAAACCTACATCAGTGAGAATTGTTAAAACTATGTAGGCAAAGTGCAGTAGCAGGAAATGATGTGTATTGTTCGCAGTTCATATTTCTAGTGACAAAGAGAAGGATGTTGAGGATGATGAAGTCTTGAAGAAATATCAAATTTTGCAGTAGTTTTATGATTTATTTCCACCATAGATTTTAGAGTTACCAAGTGGAATTTTCTATTGAGTTGATGCCAGGAGCAGCACCAACATCAAATGAACCTTAAAGTTGGTGGAATTGAAGTTGTAGCTTAAGGAAATGCTTGAAAAGGGATAAATTAGGCCAAATGTGTCACCTTGGGGTGCACCAATATTGTTTGTGAAGAATAAGGATGGTACTCTCAGGTTGTGCATTGATTATAGGTAGTTGAACAAGGTGACAATCAAGAACAAGTATCCTTTGCCACAGATTGATGACTTGTTTGATCAATTAAAGGGAGCAATAGTGTTCTCGAATATTGAATGTTATGCAACGAGCTCACAAAATAGAATAAAATATAAATAAACGACTTAAAAATTATCCACTTCGAGGGGGAAACCCCCTTTACATTACATAAATGAACAATTCTTGGACGATACAAATGAAAAAACCTAATTTATATATATATATGATTCTAAGGGGTAACAATATAATCAGAGCCTACGTAACAATAATAATGTAAGGGCACAATAATAACAATAGTGGGCTTTTATGGGGCACAATAATAAAAATATGGGGACTACATGGGCACAACAGTAGAAATAAGGGGGCTACACTAACGATAACAATAAGGGGATACACTAGTATTATAAGGACCTAACATGCCCCTCTCCTTAAAAAAAGTGTTGTCCTCAATGCTTGAGTAGTTTTGGATGCTTCTGTATAAAATTATCATCTTCCCATGTGGAATATTCAGTGGGTAAGTTCTTCCACTTGATAAGATACTCTGAAATTGATCGATTTCGTAGATGTCGAGTTCTTGTTTCCGTGACTGCTTCAGGTTCCAATATGATTTTTCCTTCCTCGTCAAGTTCCGGAAATATTGTTTGAACTAGGATTTTGTCAGCTATAACCTTATTTAGGCATGAAACATGGAAAATTGGGTGCACTTGAGAAGATTCAGGAGGCTCAAAATTGTATTCCATAGTACCAATATTTTGCAACACATTGTAAGGACCATAGTACTTTGGCGCTAATTTATTATCCTTCTTAACTTGCTTGAGGGAAATTTTTTTTATGCTTGTATCCGTAAAAAAACCAAGCCGCCTACATCAAAACTTATTTTGTTGCGATGTTGATATGCCTGTTGTTTCATTTGATTCAACGCTAAAGTTAGGTTATCCTTTAAGAGTTTGAGAACTTGTTGTTGATGCTCGATGTGATCTTCCATTGATTGAACCTTATAATTTTCTCTTAAACATGATTTCAATGTTTGAAACTCTAGTGACCATAATTGCATAATTACACATCATTTTTATTTCTTTAAAATATTTGTCATGCCATTAGAGTTGATTATCTTTCCTAGTTTCCCTGTGATACCCATTAATTCCACTTCCTTTCCTTCCCAAAAAAATTTCAAGAAAATTTCTTGAAAATTAAAAGTTATCGTACTCAAATATTGTAACCATTGAACTCCTAGTACAACATCAGCACCACCCATTGGAACGGAAAACATTGGGATATTAAATACCCTTATATTCAATTTTTGGAAGTCCTCAATGTGCTCCACCATTGAACCCTTTTGTTTGAGATTTATCAATTGGCTAAAGAAGGTGTTTCTCTTTGTATATTCATAATGTACTATCATTTCCTCTGTAAAAATTGACCAAGTGACAAGTGGTTTTGCGAGAAAAAAGCCATCGATACCATACAAACTTATTAGTTTCTAAATATAAAGTTGCAATGCGTACCTTTTATGTGTGTTGCACATTATGGAGATCAAATATTTCTCCATTTGTAATATCCATGTTACCAGATCCTAGCCATCAAACTTCCTCATATTGATCTTTGGAATATGGTATCTCTTTAATCCAACTTTAGAGTCTATGAAATCATGATTAATTTTTTTCTCATCATGTGTTTCATATAATACCTTTTCTCCATTAGGAAGCATTTCTTGTAGCAACTTTGTCAAACCTTCCATGTTTGATTTTAAACCACTATTCAAATATTCCATGTTGCCTTTCATTTTTGCTTCTATATCATCCATCAAAATTTCCATGGTTCATTTTAAACCATTCTTTAAAACTTCCATGTCTATTTTTAAACCATTATTTAAGCCATCCATCTTAGCTTCCATTTAATTTTTGGTTACTCTTTGCGAAAGTGACATTTGTTGCACTTGGTCTCGTAATTTTGATATATTGTGTTTCTTCCTCTTCTTCATGTGTCATAGTATATTTTTCTGGTTGCTTACTAGGTATTTTGGTTTTCTTACTTCGATTCATTTTGGAATGAAACAATGATCTTTATGCTTCACTATGTCCCTTGAATCACTTCAAATTGGTTTTTCAAATAAAAGTTATGAATTTTTTTTTTAAATGTGCACCTTTTTCTTTGCTTTGTAGGAGCTTGATATTGAATATGTTGTATCTCTTTAACTTCAAATCCCCAAGATTTGAACTTCGGTCTTGTAGTATCCCTTTGAGTCTTCTTTCCAATTCCATATGTCAGACCTAATTTCGATTCTTCATGATAAATTTATTCATGATCTCCCACAATTACCTAATTATGAATTGGTTCAGTAGAGCAAAATTGTATGGTGTGTCACGTGTCACTATTTATAAGAGACTACATTCCATGCAATTTCAGCCACTTTTTACAAAATTCAAATCCAATACCTGAAACGAAAGTTATGACGATTTTCCCTTGGTCACCTGTTTGAGATGAACTTTTGGAGCTTGCAAAAACCCTAACTTCCTCATATCATATCTCCTAAAATATAGCGAAACAAGCTCTAAAATTCATATATCAGGTTCACCAGTATTTTGACTCCACATGGTTTCAATTTCAACTTCTGAAGCTTCATAGAAAAAAAAATTATAGCGAAAATTCCAAGATGGCCTGTTTGAAGAAGCGAAACCCTAGCATCCAAAGCTCTAATACCAAATTTTATGCAACAAGCTCACAAAATAGAAGAAATATAGATCAATGACTTAAAAATTATCCACTTTGAGGGGTAAACCTCCTTTACATTACATAAATGAATAATTCTTGGATGATACAAATGAAAAAACCTACTTTCTATATATAGGAGTCTAAGGGGTCACAATGTAATCAGAGCCTACATAAAACTAATAATGTAAGGGCACAATAATAACAATAGTGGGCTTCTATGGGGCACAATAATAATAATATGGGGACTACATGGGCACAACAATAACAATAAGGAGGCTACACTAACAATAACAATAAGGAGCTACACTAGTATTATAGGGACCTAACATTGAATTGATATCAGGATATCATCAGGTACGCTTCAAAGAAGAGGACATATAAAAAACAAAACTCCGTACCAAGTATGGGAATTATGTTTGTAGTAGTTCCTTTTGGTCTTACTACTGCTCCAACTACTTTCATGTGTTTGATGAATAATGTGTTGCGTCCTTATCTGGACAATTTTATGATAGTATTCATTGATGACATATTGATCTATGCTAAGAATGAGGAAGATCATGCATAAAATCTAGCAGCAGTATTAAGATTGTTGAGATAGCATATATTCTATGCTAATCTCATCAAATGCAATTTCTTCCAAACATAAGTTCATTACTTGGGACTTATTTCGAAGGAAGGTATAACATTGGTCCCATGGGCAGCTCCTAGAAATGTGGATAAGGTCAGATCATTCATGGTACTAGTAGGTTATTACAAGATGTTCAACAAGAACTTCTCACATATTTCCTATCCTATTACATCTTTGCAGTGAAAAGGAAACAAGTTTGAATGGACTGAGGAGTGTGAAATAGTTTTGAGTAGTTGAAGCAGTTACTTACAAATGCTTCGGTGTTGAATATTGCAAATCCTGACAAAGAGTTTGTAGTATGTACAGATGCTTGCAAGAGAGGTCTTGGTGGAGTCTTGATGTAGGAGGGACAAGTAGTATGCTACGAGTCAAGAAATTTGAATGAGCATGAGCATAACTATGTGACTCATGATATTTAGTTGGAATATATCATTCAAACATTAAAGATGTGGAAACATTATATTATTGGAGGGAGGTTTGTCTTGATGAGTGATCATGGTGGGTTGAGGTATCTGTTTGAACAACTCAATCTAAATGTTAGGCAAGCTAGATGGTTGGCTACTCTCTATGGGTTTAAATTCGAGATCGGGTGCATCAAAGGAAAAGAGAACGGGGTTGCAGATGCTCTTAGTAGAAGAGTGAAGATGAATCATATTGCAACAGTGAGCTCTTATGGGATAGATTTGTAGTAGTGGATATTGTAGGAAGGACAACAGGATGACAGGTATCAGCAGTTAAGGCATAGGTTAAAACAATAGTGTAACACCCTCCTCCCACATTTACCCAAGTTAACTAGACCGCTAGGGTAAAAATTTGATGAGAGGCTACTATGATGTGATTCAACTCCCCATGTACAGTTAATTAAGTGGAACCAAAGGAACCAAAATGACCTTCCACACATGCTATAAAACCTCCAGGAGCCAACCAACCCTTCCAAGTGACCAACCCCTGAAGAAACTCAACTTTTCATTGATCTAACACCCTATTCACTCACTTGACAAGACATTATTGTGACTGTAAGCCTCCAGTCTCTCCCACAACAAGGCAAGCCAACGACTATGGACTTTTGCAGCTAGTTCTATGCCAATGACCCCAGATTTGATGCCACATTTTCAAGTCCACAACTCAAGCCACTACCTAGAACTCCATGAAAACTTCAGAAATGATAAATAACACCGAAATAAAGGTACTAATGCAAACATTTGATTAATGAATTGACTGGACCCCTACTATCCATAACAAGCATTTCGTCAAACATGTAATCTACAGTTCATAACAACATATCTGAGAAAAGGGGTATCATACTTATCTGAGAATCGTAAGGAAACATTAATTCTTTATCAAATTAGATGCATTATCATATATTGTGTCATATGTGCATTGTTCATTCATTTTCAAATTAAAACATGATGAGAGCCATACATCGTCATTATCATAAAACATACTCATAACCAACATATAAAAAAACATAAATGAAAAGGATACAACAACCATAAATGCCACATATGAACCAATACATCTTCACATAAAATACCAAGGAAAGAGACTCTTATTAATGAATGCAAAAGCCAACCAAGTTTGGGACTTCCACGTACCACCCGAACATAGATTGGTTGAACCCAAATATTTCTTTCAGTCAATCACCCCCGTGCCATATTCCAAGCATGAATGTGGGACTCATAACCAAAAATCAATCAGGGATTCCCGAGGCTAAACCACCTCACCCTCATAAATATGACTAGACTTTATCACAATCCCCACCAGATCACTAGGCCTTAAACAAACATGGATGCCACCAGATTTCTTCACCTACACCACGATTAATTTTCCTATCTCCTAGCTTTTAGGCTATGACGTATATCCCACCATTCATCGGTCAAGATTCCTAGGCCTAATCAAGACTTCAGTCTCTAGGATTTCCCGTATATCCCGACATTCACCGGTCGAAGTTTCCTATGCCTCATCGAGACTCCACCATCCAATATTTACTGCAAACCCCACTATATCACTAGGCCTAACCAAGAGCACACACCTCTAAGATTTAACGTCTATCTCGTCATTCACCATTCAAGGATTCCTAGGCCCACCGAGGCACACAATATATGGATTTACCGCAACCCACAGTGTGGTTCAGGGGTTAATAGGCCAGTGGATTTATCACAATCCACAATCCATTTCAGGAATCACTAGGCCATGTGTTCATTCATTCAGATACCACCTCACTTAGTTTCAAATCAATTCAGAAATCCAAATCAACCAAAACATGAGAACCCCATAACACCATGGCTATCCAGAAATGGCAAGGATAGGCTGAAGAACACTATCACACCTGGAAAATCCCATGCCCATGACAACAAGAGAATCAAGACCACACATGCATAACCATGCATGCCAAAACTAGCAATGAAATCATACATGCAACTCAATAGCTGCAAAGAATCTTGTTGTAGCCACTGGATCCTGCTCTTCCTTGCTTGATCTTTGCTTCCTCGTTTCCTTCTTTTATTTTCTTGATCCAATGTTGAAGTGCTCCAAGAAAACTCTGTGTCCAAGAGTGTTTGAGAGAGAGAATAGAGAGATAGCTCCAAAATTGAGTTGACCAAAGGTTACATTAACAAAAGGTACCAATTAATCCTCATAAACCTTTTTATTAATGAGGCCTCTATTTTCTTCAATTTTCCATTATTTTCCTTCATTTTCCTCCTCACATGAAACATGTGACCTTTCACCTTCCTTTTCTCCTATTTTTCCATTATTTTCATAAATAAATTACCAAATTTCCATTTCACCTTTCCAAATCCTTTGCCATTTCCTTTTCCAATTTCCTTAGCCATAATAAATGAAATGAACACCCACATTAGGATTTTTTTCCCAACATTCAGCTTGGAATAAGTGTCCCATAACCGTGGTTACTATTTTTCCTTTATTAACTTTTATTACATAGAATTTTCAGGAGGGTTTTTACAGAACCGCCCCCCTTGGGGAACACCATCCTTGGTTTTCAAGGACACCTACAACCAACAAGACTGCTGAAAGAAAAACATAATGTCCATGGAGCTTTATAACTTAGCTTGTTCCAATATTTACAATGACCAAACTACTAAGAAGCAAACCTATATGACAACATAACAACATGATAACCATAATGACATGACACCCATATTGCTTGGTGGAGCTTTATAACATAGCTCATGGAGATATTTACATCCATAGCTCATGGATTTATTTACATCCATATACATATCTACATATACCAAAAACATCACATCAAAACATATACCAAAAGCATTCACTCAACTAGAAAATATAGAAGGATACATAGCCCGCATTTGATCCACCATCTCCCATGTAGCTTCATCACGACCAAACTACTTCCACTTGACTTTAACCTGCTAGATTGCTCGGTTTCAGAGCGTGAGCATCTTTCTCTGCAAAATACACTGTAGTTCTGGCTGGAATTCTCCTTTGGGTTCCACCTACAATACAAACAATTCAATCACATGATCAACATATTTAACATACTTCTTAAGCAATGACACGTGGAAAACATCATAGACTTTCACTGTCGGACGTAGTGCAATTCGATAGGCTACTGGTCTGATACTTTCAATAATCTTTACATGTCCACAAAACTGAGGTGCTAGGGAAAATTTTAAGGATGAAAAATTATCTTGAAGCTTAAAAACATTGGCGAATATCACTGGTCCCTAATATGCAACCTATAAAATGTTTATTGATGTATTTCTAAAATTATTCAAATTTGTAATGATTTTATATATGCTCTTTATATAATGTTGGTAATTTTTAAGGTAAAATAATTTTATATTGTAAAATTTGGGCGAATCATTTTTATAAAAAATGGAAATTGGCGAATCTTTTTTTTTTTGAAAAATCATGGAAACTTAGCCCAACTGCAAAAATTAGCCCTTAAAATTTTCCATGGTGCTATCTTGGCACATGATCCAATCTGCAAGGAGCTCTTCTTGGGATTGATGTGCAAGTACACATGTTCTCCAACCTAAAACTCCTCAAACAACCTATTCCAATCTGCATATATTTTCTGCTTGTCATGTGTTGCCTTTAGATTCTTCTTGATTACCTGCATTTCCTATTCCATTTCTTCCAACATGTCCAATTTAATCAATACCTTGTTCACCATATCACTCCAACTAATGGGAGTATTACAACTCCACCCATACAATGCCTCAAACAGACTCATTCTCAGTGACTCCTGGTAATCATTGTAGTAATTGAACTCAACCAATGGAAGGTACTCCTCCCATATCCTCTGTTTTTCCATCTATTTGCAGATGATAAGTTGTGCTAAAGGAAAACTATGTACCCAATCCTATAAAAAACTCCTTCCAAAACTTGGAAGTTAACTTAACATCCCTGTCTGAAGCAATATTCTTCGGAACACCATGAAATCTGACCATATCTCTAATGAATATATGTGCTACATCACTAGTTGAATACCTAGTCTTCACTGGAATGAAGTTTGCTACTTTAATCAACCTATCTACCACAACCATGATGGAATTATGTTGTCTAGATGTCCTTGACAAACATATAATGAAATACATGGAAATGACCTCCCACTTCGACTCTGGAATCAAAATCACCTATTGTAATCCACCTGGATTTTTACACTCTGCCTTTACCTACTAATAGTGCAAACATCTAGCCACAAAATCTGCCACGTCCTTTTTCATATTTGGCCATGATAAAACTACTTCACTACTATCAATGTATTTTGATATCCTCGGTGACCTAAATACAATTTCACATGAAACTCTCTCAAGATAATATTCTTGATCTCACTACTGTCTGACACATATATTTTGTACCTTCACTTGTACCTGTACTCTACTGTAACGTGTGCCTAAGCTTCATGTACTTGTTATCTTGTTGTCCTTCCTGTAAGAGTCGATCATTTACATATGTCCCATAAGAACTCACAGTTGCTATATGATTCACCTGTACTCTCATGCTAAGTGAATTGCAACCCTGTTCTCGTTACCCTTGATTTAATTGATCTCAAATTCAACCTCACAGACCATGGCCAACCATATAGATTTTATAACATTCATATTCGACTAATCAAACAAGCATCTCAACTCACTGTGATCACTCATCAATACAAACCTTATGCCAATAATATAGTTCCTCCACATCTTCAATGCTTGGATGATCGCTGCTAACTCAAGATCATGTGTCGGATATTTCTGCTCGTGCTCATTTTCCATTATTCATAGCATACTACCTTTCCATCCCACGTAAGGACTCCACCAAGTCCTCTCTTGCAAGAATCTGTACATACCACACATTCTTTTTTTGGATATGAAATATTTAACACTGGAGCATTTGTCAACAACTTCTTCAACTGTTCAAAACTCATTGCACATTCCTATGTCCATTCAAATTTCTTACCTTTCCCCTGTAGTGGCGTAATAGGATATGAAATATGAGAGAAGTTCCTGATGAACCTCTTATAATAGCCTGCTAGTCGCATGAATGATATTACCTCATCTACATTTCTAAGAGTTTCCCACTCCATGATAACCCTTATCTTTTCTGGGTGCACTACCATGCCTTCCTTGGAAACAACATGTCCCAAGTAATATACCTTTGTCTAAAAGAAACTACATTTAATGATCTTAGCATACAACTGATTCTCTCTCAACAATCTCAATATTGTTGCTAAGAGTTCAACATGTTCTTCCTCATTCTTAGAATATATAAATATATCATCAATGAATACAATAACAAACTTTTCCAGATAAGGACACAACACACTATTCATCAAGCACATAAAAGTAGTTAGAGCATTAGTCAAACCAAATGGAACTACAACAAAATCATAATGACCATACCTGGTCTGGAAAGATGTATTTTAAATGTCCTCTTCTTTGATGCGCACCTGATGGTATCCTGATCTTAGATCAATATTCGATAGCATTGCTTCTCCATTCAATTGATCAAATAAGTTGTTAATCCCCGGGAATAGATATATGTTCTTGATGGTCACTTTGTTCAACTGCCTATAATAGATGCATAACCTGAGAGTGCCATCCTTATTCTTCACAAAAAATACCGATGCACCCAAGGTGATACACTTGGCCTAATGTATCCCTTATCAAGCATTTCCTTCAACTGCAACTTTAACTCTACTAACTATGGAGTGCTCATTATGTATGATGTTTATAGTCTTGGTGTTGCCCCTGGTACCAACTCAATAGAAAATTATACTTCCCTATGAGGCGGAAACTCTAAAATATCTTTGGGAAAGACATCCTAAAACCGTTGTAAAATCGGGTACCTACTCAATATATCTGCATCGTCATCCTCCTTACCTTTATCGCTAGACATGTGCACTGAAATAACACACACCCTTTTCTGCGATTGCGCTTTGGCTGCATAGTTGTAACCATTCTGACTGATGTTTCCTTCTTCTTACCCTATATGATTCTTTGTTCCCCATTGTCATCCAAGCACTAGATGGATTTGTCATAACAATCCACTTTGGTCCTATGAAGATACAACTAGTGCATACTCAACAACAATAAATTCAAATGTATTGATGTAGGCATACTATCCAATTTAAATGCACAAGCTCTTACCCAATGATGAACTCTATTCTTTGTACCTGTAGCTAACTGTACTAACCAAGATATTGCATGAAATTTTTTATTCAAACCACACTTATCCACCAATTTATAGTTAACATAACTATAATCACATCTACGGTCAATCAAAATGTAAACAAATTGATCACAAAGCTTACCATCCATATCAATGATAGATGCATGATGATCTGCATGTCGGTTATCCAATGCTATATGAATTTGAGGAATGCTTTTTCCAATATCCCCCACTGTTTATTCCTCCTGAGCACTATAAATCAGCGGTCTGTCACCCTGATGCTGTGGAAAATATCTTTGACGTTGATCCTTGCCACATGTCCAACATTGCAAAGGATTACAACCTGCACACTTGTTCTTCTCCTAAGAATTAAATTCTTGTCCTTTGTCAAATGCATTTAAATTCTTATGCAACGCTAGATTCTCTTTATTACTTATGTCCTGAGGCCTTGTTCTTTTCGAATACCATTTACCTTTACCTTTATCTTTCCCTTTCCCTTACTGAAATTCATTCTTACGCTTTGAATGCTCATAACAATGTTTCAATTTCCTAATAACTTCCTCAAGTGACCGAGGCTCATCATACTCAATTCGATCTCTAAAAGCTAATGGAAATCCATTGACAAATCTGTTATCAAAAAATTAGGCCTGATGAGCTGCTCATCAAGTAAACATTGTGTAATTGTTTCAAACCAATATTTTGGTTGAGACTTAGCCTCCTCAACCTGAGAGGGCTCTCTCAAAATCTTATGATTTTGACAAATAAGTAGATGGTTAACTCTAAGGTAAAATAGATAGAAGATGTTAGTATGAATCTTAATTCCAAGCGTACGAAAAAAGACCACTTTAGCTGTGCATAAAAAACAGCCCTAACAGCAGAGATGACTGCCAATATCTTCAGATCTGCAGTTAGGTGATCAAGATAAATGCTGCAAAAATCTAGATCTATGCATTAGAAGACATTAAACAGTAGAAAAAACAAGATTTACTCCATGCATCCAATAGATAAGACAAGAATATGTTGAATGAATTTTGTATTAATGGCACCTGGGAGGAAAACACAGGAGGGTGTTCCCAGTTCTCCTCAATGGGATGGGTTCTTGTAAGTCCTCAGCACTTCAGATCTAAAATTCCTCTCTCTTGATGGTGTAAAAAAACCATGACAAAAATGGTAGCAAAATATGACTATGATGGTGGATCAATAGTCAGACCAAAAGTATAGATCCAAAGTGATCTTTAGGCAACAAAAGGTGGTAAATGAATGGAAAAACCCTACTATTTATAACAAAATATTGACTTAGTCTAGATATTGGTGCATAATTAAAATATTATTAACCAAATCAAGATCCAACTTTTATGGAATATTTTATTATATTTGTTGGAGGGAAAAGGAATTTGACTTGGGTTAAATCCCTTTATTTGTAAATAATAAATAAATAAATGATTAATTTATCATTTTAAGGATGTGGTTGAGTAATAATAAAATAAATCATGATTTATTTAATTATTTATGGGTCACTTAGTCATATTTCACAAACAATATTATTTAAATAAGGTTTAAATAACTATTCTTTATAAAATAATAAGATAAATAATGATTTATCTAATTAATTTCCTTGTTTTGGGTTAAATATAACCAGGAATATTAATTAAACTGTTGTTTAATTAATTATTCCTTGAGGAAAATCAAACAAATGTAGATTTATTTAATATTTCCTCATGGGGTTTCCTATTTAGACCATAAACAACTTAATAAAGGTGGTTTACTAAGTTATTTTTATAGTGAAAGCAATTTTACTTAGGGTAAAATTGGTCTTACATGGTGTACTTGGATCCATCTAATGATAATAGGTTAGATGACCAAAAAATGGTGTAACAGAAGATATAACTAGTTGTAAATCGCATTAGAAAACATTCATTGGGCTATGGAGTCAAGGTAACTTCAACAAAAACATCACAGTCTATCTAGCATGGAAGTCAAGGCATTTGGAGTTCAAATCAGGGAGTAAAACATATAGAATAGTGAAACACAGTCAGTTTGTATATGAAGTTAGAGCATTATGAATGAATTATAAGTATCATAAACAAACATCACTGCAGACAGAAATATTGAAGAATTCCATTAGAACAATAACAGACAATAATTCCTCATGAATATTGAGTTGTCTAAACAAAACTCTATATTAAGCTGAAAAAACCATTACATACAAAACACAGTCTTTGTTAATAAAAATGTCCAACCCTTTGTATTTCAACCTCATGCTCTCTATAGATAATTTACAATATAGTATTCTCTTATCCTCCACTAGAGACATCGAATTCACAGTGTTTGACACCTTTCCTAATCATGAAACATGATATTTATTACAAATTGACAGTTAGAACCCTAATGAGCAGTCCTATTCCAAATAGGACTAAAACTCTTTAATTTCCCTCCTAACAACCTTATCTATTCTTAATTACATCTTATGCCACTTTATTTTCCATGAAGTCAAATTTGGATGATTATTCCCAACTTGATGTGAACATGTTGTTGATGATGCTGCTCTCCTATAACCTAGGAAACTATCTCCCTGTTTTTAGGCCTTTGATTTTCTTTGACTCCTTGGGACATTCTGACCATTTATGAACCATGTTCTAGATGCCATTTGTTTTCAATAACTAAAACATATGCCTACAATCATCTCCTTGTGCCAGCTATACAATATTTAACTTTGAATTATGCAAAAGATTGAAAATAGACCTGCGCTACGAAAGCAGCACAGTTTCGTAGCGTAGCGTTTTAACTCATTTTCCTTCAATGTTTTGGATTCTTTCCTTCAGGATGGTTTTCATATTCACTTGACATTGCTTTCCTATAAGTTTCAGGTCAAAACATAAAAAAAAACACTTCAAAAATTGATAAGGAAAGGGTGAAAAAGCTTTCCATTTGCAAATTATTCTTGTTTTTTTCCTGAACATTAGGTCTTGGGACAGAGCCTATATCTCTTCATCCATGATGTATTTTTAGAAAATGAAGGAGGTTTTTTTAGGCCATTCTGTCTTAAATAAAAATTTCTCTTGGGTTTTTGAAATACCTCTCCTGCTATCCAAAAACTGTATTTTAAAAACATGTGTAAAATAGGAAAACTCTGTTTTCTGAAACTAGGGCTTCAAATAAAACCTTGTATATCCCAACTTATAACACTTATGAATAAAATAAGAGAGGTTTTTTTATTTAGGTATGTTAGGAAGAAAAACCTCTTTCAGTTTTCCCAAATTTGTTTTTAGTTGCTCAGAAACCTCCTTGGAATATGACTACTCAAACCAGAAAACAAAGTTTTTTTTGTTTTTTTTATGACTTTCAGTAGTTTCGTAGCACTTTTCACTCTTTTTACACTATTTTCACTACAAAACTGCGGAGTGAGAATTTTTTATCAAAATTTCTTCAAAATTTTCAATAAGAGTATGTTCAGACTTAATAACATCAATATTTTATCATAACCATCAGCAAAATAGTCTGAAAACATAACTATCATCAAAATTAAACTTCAATTTTCAGTTGAGTTGGCCTATGAATTTGTCATTTTTCCTTACTGTTTTTTCAATGATGTGTTTTCTGGTCCTTTTCTTCATCCTATCAATCTCATGATTTGCTTATGCCAATTTTTTCTCAAGCCTTTTATACTATGTTAGGTCTTCTTGTGTCTTGATTATTCTGTTGGCTACATGCTCTACTACTGGTGAGGAGAGGTCAACCACCTCTTCAAGGGCTTTAACTGTCTCATTAATTTCTTGGACATCTTTGTCATGTTCCTTGAGATTTTTAGAATATCTAGTTACAGGCTTTATAGCTTGAAAAACAAAAGTTGCATTCTCACCCTCAAACTCCAGTTTCTTTGTTGATCTCACTTTTTTCTGTTTGTGTTCATTTATCCCAATGAAATCAGCTTGTACTATGGGTGATTATTCTATGTATATTGCATGTAGTATTTCATCCAAGTTTCCTTTCATTAGTGAGTTGTCCTTTGACCCTGAAATTGTTGATTTTCCCTTTGATGTTGTAGCTTGACTCCTTGTCACTCTCTGAACTTTTTGTTTGGTAGTTTCTTGTTTTTGTTTAGTATTTTTGATACCTTGTAACCCCTGTTTTGCAAGTGAAGGAGTTACTGCAACCACTGGTGTCTTCTGAGCTAATGCAACCACTGGTGTCTTCTCTTCCCTATTCTTAACTTGTTTTCTTGGCTTCAACTTCACAAACCTTCTTGCCTTTGTAACCACTGGTTGACTAGATTTTGCTGGTAGTGAAAGATTATCTTTTGTCTTGAGATTTTTAGCTGCCTTTGCATGTGAAGTATCTTTGAATATTGAACAGTCGTTTGGCATAGTTATCTTTGATGCAGTTTCTGGGAATTGCATTGTTCAGGTCCATATCTTCATATTCTGATTTCATAAATATCTGGCATGCTTCCATATCAAACCTAAATCCTTTAAACCAAGATTCATGCCCTCTTGGTATTTTTGTCACTAGAGCTATGATTTCAGGTGTAGCTGACATGTTCAACATTCCAACTTTTGTAGTTGTCCCACTGAAGTGTCGTGCAAACTCTTTGGACACCTGAGTATATCCACCTTGTAACTTTTTACAGAACCTTAAAAAGCCTGCTTTACTGAAAGCCTTCATCACTGTTTGATCTTCAGCTAAAACCTTCATATTCTTAGGTTCATATCTCAGATAATTTCCCCCTCTGTGGATATTTTTCTCCTCAGCCATGCTTCTTTCAGAAAAAACCCTGTTAGTTTCTTTCAAAATCTGCAAAATAGCCTCGCTTGCAAACAACTTCTCTTGATTACAGCCTCTCTTGATTTAACATAGCAGCTTCGCTTGATTATAGTGAAAATTGTCTATGTATATAACAACCACCATATAATTATCACTGCTTCAGAGCTCATGCAGTTGCTTTGGAGATAAATGAACCAGGATGGCTCAATTAGGCAAAGAATTTGAATTTGAGATATTCCTTCATAACCAAATGACGCTTTATTAAATTCCTATCATGATTATGATGAGTGTAGGACAGGTGGTTACAATGGATTGGATGACTAATTGAATCACCACAAACCTATCCTATCATTCCCAACCGATTCTGACAGTTTTTAGGCTCATTTGACATGACAGCTAAGAAACCGCGCTTTCGTAGCGCACTTAGTGTAAATTTTTCATTTTACGCTACGAAAGTAGTAGCGCATTTCTTGATTTTTGAACTTGCGGCGCTACGAAACGGTGGATTTCTGGCTAAAAGAATAATTTCAACTCAAAACTTCATGGCATGACCCCTAAATGAAAAATATGAATTTTTCGATCATGGAATGAACCTAAAGGACTTTATTTGAACTTGAAAGATGACCTTTAAAACTTATAAAACTATGAACTACCCTTTACCAAGACTTAAAATGAATTTTATACCTTCTTGAAAACATGACCAAAAACAGTGTAGACATACAATGTTTAAAACAAAAAAAATTTGGGTGATAACAGTGGCTTCAATTGGGATAGTGTGCCCCTGTGGTACACTATGAACCAGTAGTTCCAGTGCTGCTATCCATTTTCTTGACAAAAAAAATAAAAACTTTTGAATTTCCAAGCTTCCTCCTCAAGCTCTAATGGCCTTCACCTCAGGCTCAAGCTTGATGATCACTGCAAGAAGCACCCAAACTGTACCTACAAAAAAAATGCTCAGTCAACTTTGAGCTTATCCACACACTCCTACCTACCCTAGTAGCTGCAATCTCCATTTTAACTCAAACAACATGAAATTTTCAATGAAGCTAATCATTTTTCTTATCTGATATTTGAAGCTCTTGACTGCACTCGAACCCAAAGTAACCATGATACTTTGATGACCAAGGCAGCTTAGAATGTATCTGATCTTCATAATGAAAATGAAACTGAAACATTGGAGTGTAAAGCTCTTCCATGTATTCAGCTATAGGTTCAAAGAATACATGATAAGTTTGATGATCCTTATAACATTCTGTAACTTCAAACAACTGATTCTTAACCACACAATATTTCTTTTGTATGCTATCTAACTGCTATTCAAAATGATTCCCACAAACAATGTATTCTTCCTCATTAATATGATCATTTTTTGATGTAAGATGATCCAAGGAATGACATAAAAAATCAACCCTTTCCTTACCCTGATGGTTATAGAAACAATCTTCCAGTATTTCCTCTTGTTGTTTTCAATGATTCACATACTCTTGATGATCAAAGAACTGACAAGTTTGCTGCATTTTTTTGTCAAACTCAAAGGATGTAACATGGTCTTCATAAATGACCTCCTGCTGGGTTTCATTTTTATCTAAAAGAGATGCTATCCTTTCTTCTTGGTGTTCTTCTTGGTGATGAAAGGTATTGTCATGAATGGCCTCTAAAATATTATCATCCATGAACTCATCATCTTCATAACAATTCTCCAAATATTCAATAAAACTCACACAGTGTTTACAACAGTATTTAACCAGCAACAAAGATGGATGACAGTCTTTATACATCTCATAAAATGCAACATGGAAATCAGCAAGAGAATATAATGAACCATTTGGAAAGCTTTCATACCAAGACCATGCTTTTCCTTCTAAAGTGGCCATAAACATCTTCATGAGACAATCTTCATGGAACTGAACCTTAAGACTGTGTACATGCATATGGAATCTAACCAAATGAAGGGCAGCATTGTCTTTCTTTTCATCTTTAAATATTGGAAGATCCTCTAACCACTCAACCTTTGGCATAGGATTTGGAAAGCTAGGGATATGAGACCGATTCATAGGAGCATACCTGGCATTTTGTATTGCAATGAAATTCATTCTGAAACATCATCAAGCTACTGATCTTCAAGCAGTGGAGTCACCTTCCAATAGATTATTTGATGTGTCGAGTCGCCAAGGTAGATGCAGCCTCGAAAAGCTTCCTGAGCTCCTGCTACCTTCAGAAGTTTAGCTTCAAAATCTCGGGAAAGTATAATCTTCAAATTCCTGGCAGACGCACCAAAATGTTATCACAAAATCAGGCCTAATGGGTTGCTCATCAAGTAAACATTGTGTAACTGTTTCAACCCAATATTTTGGTTGAGGCTTAGCCTCCTCAACTTGAGAGGGCTCTCTCAAAAGCTTATGATTTTTGATAAATAAGTAGATGGCTAACTCTAAGGTAAAACATATAGAAGATATAACTGGTTGTAAATCACATTAGCAAACATTCATTGGGCTATGGAGTCAAGTTAACTTCAACAAAAACATCACAGTCTATCTAGCATGGAAGTCAAGGCATTTGGAGTTCAAATCAGGGAGTAAAACATATAGAACAGTGAAACACAGTCAGTTTGTATATGAAGGAAGTTAGAGCATTATGAATGAATACTAAGTATCATAAACAAATGCCACTGCAGATAGAAATATTGAAGAATTCCATTAGAACAATAATAGACAAGAACTCCTCATGAATCTTGAGTTGTCTAAATAGAACTCTGTATTAAGCTGAAAAAACCATTACATACAAAACACAGTCTTTGCTAACAAAAATTTCCAACCCTTTGTATTTCAACCTCATGCTCTTTATAGATCATTTACAATATAGGATTCTCTTATCCTCCACTAGAGACATCGAATTCATAGTGTTTGACACCTTTCCTAATCATGAAACATGATATTTATTACAAATTGATAGCTAGAACCCTAATGAGCAGACCTATTCCAAATAGGACTAAAACTATTTAATTTCCTTCCTAACTACCTTATCTAGTCTTCATTACATGTTGTTGATGATGTTGCTCTCCTATAACCTAGGAAACTGTCTCCCTATTTTTAGGCCTTTGATTTTCTTTGACTCCTTAGGACATTCTGACCATTTATGAACCATGTCCTAGATGCCATTTGCTGTCAAGAATTAAAACATATACCTACAATAATCTCCCTATGCCAACTATACAATATTTAACTTCAAATTATGCAAAATATTGAAAACAGACCTGCGCTACGAAAGCAGCACAGTTTCGTAGCGCTTTTCGTAGCGCAACGTTTTAACTAATTTTCCTTCAATGTTTTGGATTCTTTCCTTCAGGATGTTTTTTCATATTCACTTGACATTGCTTTCCTACAATTTTCAGGTCAAAACACACAAAACTTCACTTCAAAAATTGATAAGGAAAGGATGAAAAATCTTTCCATTTGCAAATTATTCTTGTTTTTTTCCTGAACATTAGGTATTGGGACAGAGCCTATATCTCTTCATCCATGATGTATTTTTAGAAAATGAAGGAGGTTTTTGTAGGCCATTCTGTCTTGATTAAAAACCTCTCTTGGTTTTTTGAAATACCTCTCCTGCTATCCAGAAATTGTCTTTCAAAAACATGTGTAAAACGAGAAAACTCTATTTTCTGAAAATAGGGCTTCAAAGAAAACCTTGTAAATCACATTACCAAACATTCATTGGGCTATGGATTCAAGGTAACTTCAACAAAAACATCACAGTCTATCTAACATGGAATTCAAGGCATTTGGAGTTCAAATCAGGGAGTAAAACATATAGAATAGTGAAACATAATCAGTTTGTATATGAAGTTAGAGCATTATGAATGAATTCTAAGTATCATAAACAAACACCACTGTAGATATAAATATTGAAGAATTCCATTATAAAAATAATATACAAGAACTCCTCATGAATCTTGAGTTGTATAAACAGAACTCTATATTAAGCTGAAAAAACCATTACATACAAAACACAATCTTTGCTAATAAAAATGTCCAACCCTTTGTATTTAGACCTCATGCTCTTTATAGATAATTTACAATATATGATTCTCTTATCCTCCACTATAGACATCGAATTTATAGTGTTTGACACCTTTCCTAATCATGAAACATGATATTTATTACAAATTGACAGCTAGAACCCTAATGAGCAGTCCTATTCCAAATAGGACTAAAACTCTTTAATTTCATTCCTAACAACTTTATCTAGTCTTCATTACATCTTATACCACTTTATTTTCCATGAAGTCTAATTTGGATGATGATTCCCAACTTGATGTGAACATGTTGTTAATGATGTTGCTCACCTATAACCTAGGAAATTGTCTCCCTGTTTTTAGGCCTTTGATTTTCTTTGACTCCTTGGGACATTCTGACCATTTATGAACCATGTTCTAGATGCCATTTGCTGTCAAGAATTAAAACATATGCCTACAATCATCTCCCTGTGCCAGCTATACAAGATTTAACTTCGAATTATGCAAAATATTGAAAACATACCTACGCTACGAAAGCAGCACAGTTTCGTAGCGCTTTTTGTAGCACATCGTTTTAACTCATTTTCATTCAATGTTTTGGATTCTTTCCTTCTGGATGGTTTTCATCTTCACTTGACATTGCTTTCCTAGAAGTTTTAGGTTAAAACACACAAAACTTCCCTTCAAAAATTGATAAGGAAAGGGTGAAAAAGCTTTCCATTTGCAAATTATTCTCGTTTTTTTCCTGAACATTAGGTCTTGGTACAGAGCCTATATCTCTTCATCCATGATGTATTTTGAGAAAATGAAGGAATTTTTGTAGGTCATTCTTTCTTGAATAAAAACCTCTCTTGGTTTTTTGAAATACCTCTCCTGCTATCCAGAAACTGTCTTTGAAAAACATGTGTAAAACAGGAAAACTCTGTTTTTTGAAAATAGGGCTTCAAAGAAAACCTTGTATCTCCAAACTGATAACACTTGTGAAGAAACTAAGAGATTTTTTTGAATTTAGGTATGTTAGGAAGAAAAACCTCTTTCATTTTTCCCAAATTATTTTTCAGTGGCTCAAAAAACTCCTTGGAAGTTGACTGCGCAAACCAGAAAATAGAGTTTTTTTTTTGTTTTTTAAATGACTTTCAACAGTTTCATAGCACTTTTCACTCTTTTTACACTGTTTTCACTAAGAAACTGCTGAGTGAGCTGTTTTTATCAAAATCTCTTCAAAATTTTCAATAAGAGTATGTTCAGACTTAAGATCATCAATATTTTACCATAACCATCAGCAAAATAGTTTGAAAACATAACTTTCATCAAAATTAAACTTCAATTTTCATTTGAGTTGGCCTATGAATTTGTCATTTTGCCTTAATGTTTTTTCCATGATGTGTTTTCTGGTCCTTTTCTTCATCCTAGCAATCTCATGATTTTCTTATGCCAATTTTTTCTCAAGCTTTTTATACTCTGTTAGGTCTTCTTGTGTCTTAATTATTCTGCTGGCTACATGCTCTGCTACTGGTGAGGAGAGGCCAACCACCTCTTCAAGGGTTTTAACTATCTCATTAATTTCTTGGACCTCTTTTTCATGTTCCTTGAGATTTTTAGAATATCTAGTAACCATATTTCTAGCTTGAAAAACAAAAGTTGCATTCTCACCCTCAAACTCCAGTTTCTTTGCTGATTTCACTTTTTTCTGTTTGTGTTCATTTATCCCAATGAAAACAACTTGTACTATGGGTGATTCTTCTATGTCTATTGCATGTAGTATGTCATCCAAGTTTCCTTTCATCAGTGAGCTGTCGTTTGACCCTGAAATTGTTGCTTTTCCCTTTGATGTTGCAGCTTGACTCCTTGTCACTCTCTGAACTTTTTGTTTGGTAGTTTCTTGTTTTTGTTTAGTCTTTTTGATACCTTGTAACCCCTGTTTTGCAGGTGAAGGAGTTACTGCAACCACTGGTGTCTTCTGAGCTAATGCAACTAGTGGTGTCTTCTCTACCTATTTTTAAATTGCTTTCTTGGCTTCAACTTCACAAACCTTCTTGCCTTTGTAACCACTGGTTGACTAGATTCTGCTGGTAGTGAAATATTATCTTTTGTCTTGAGATTTCTATCTACCTTCACATGTGAAGTATCTTTGAATATTGAACAGCATTTTGGCATAGTTATCTTTGATATTTCTTCTGGGAATTTCATTGTTCAGGTCCATATCTACATATTTTGGTTTCATAAATATCTCGCATGCTTCCATATCAAACCTAAAGCCTTTAAACCAAGATTCCTGCCCTCTTGGTATTTCTGTCACTAGAGCTATGATTTTAGGTGTAACTGAGATGTTCAACATTCCAACTTTTGTAGTTGTCCCGCTGAAGTGTAGTGCAAACTCTTTGGACACCTGAGTATATCCACCTTGTAACTTTTCACAGAACCTTAAACAGCCTGCTTTACTGAAAGCCTTCATCACTGTTTGATCTTTAGCTAAAACCTTCATATTCTCATGTTCATATCTCAGACAATGTCCCCCTCTTTGGATATTTTTCTCCTCAGCCATGCTTCTTTCAGAAAAAACCCTGTTAGTTTCTTTCAAAATCTGCAAAACAGCCTCGCTTGCAAACAGCTTCTCTTGATTATAGCCTCTCTTGATTTAACATAGCAACCTCGCTTGATTATAGTGAAAATTGTCTATGTATATAACAACCACCAACTAATGATCATTGCTTCAGAGCTCATGCAGTTGCTTTGGAGATAGATGAACCGAGGATGGCTCAATTAGGAAAAGAATTTGAATTTGAGATATTCCTTCATAACCAAATGATGCTTTCTTAAATTCCTATCATGATTATGATGAGTGTAGGACAGGTGGGTACAATGGAAGTGATGACTAACTGACTCACGACACTCCTATCCTATCATTCCTACCCGAATCTGACAGTTTTTTGGCTCATTTGACATGACAGCTAAGAAACCGTGCTTTCGTAGCGCACTTAGTGTAAATTTTTCATTTTGCGCTACGAAAGTAGCAGTGCTTTCATAGCGCATTTCCTGATTTTTGAACTTGCGGCGCTACGAAACAGTGGATTCCTGGCTAAAAGCATAATTTCAACTCAAAACTTCATGGCATGACCCCTAAATGAAAAATATGACTTTTTTGATCATGGAATGAACCTAAAGGACTTTCTTTGAACTTGAAAGATGACCTTTAAAACTTATAAAACTATGACCTACCCTTTACCAAGACTTAAAATGACTTTTAGACCTTCTTGAAAACATGACCAAAAACAGTGTAGACATACAATGTTTTTAATAAAAAGAAATTGGGTGATAACAAAATCTATGAAATTTAGCCTGTTCATCCTTAATATATAGTACATACCTCAAAAACTCTAGGAAATTGGTAATATACTCTTCATATGTCATCGATCCTATTTTAAGCTCATATAATTCCTTGGCTTTGTTGTCGTAGTACCTTTCTCACAAGTATTTATTCCTAAAGAGTCTCTTGAATTCATGCCAACTCAAGCCTTTTGTGCTAATGTCTCTGGCCCATTTTACATATTCCCACCATATGTATGCTTTCCCTTTGAGGTTGAAGATATTTATTATGGCCTTCATATTCTCTATGTGCTCATGCAACTCAAATAACTTCTTCATCCCAAGTAACCAAGCCTCTACATCCTCCATCTTCTTCCAATATCCATCAAAAGTAAGTGGATTTTCTTTCTTAAACTCATCCAGAATGTATCCCCTATCACTCCTCTTGTAAGGGTGATAACGATGATGGTCATAGTTCCTGTCAAAACTAGAACTAGAATAGTACCTGTGTCCATCACCCCTCCTATCCAGAGTATCCAAAATCCTTCCATATTTAACCGTGTCATATTTGTTCGACTTGTGACCACCATGAGACCTACTGCCATATGCCCCATTAGTCTTATACTCCTTCCCATGGCTGATCCATATTGGCCCTTATCTCTGCAATTTCGAAAGGATTACTGCATTGACTTCTACTTGTTTTTCCTGTTCCTACATGATTTTGACCTTGTCTAATTTACAACTTCTTATTTCTACCTTCAAACTTCTCAATGTGTCTATTAAGTCAAAAGAGTTCCCAACACCACATTTCTCATTTGATCCATAAGGACAATCTCGTGAATTGTAGTCTACCATCATTTTATTCATCTTGATCTCTTTCCTGCAAGGCATACTATTTTAGCTAACCAAATCATAAACAAACCAATGTACCTCAGTATAATTCGAGGAGGATATCTCATCTACAATATCAACTAGATTAATGTGATACATGTATAAAAATAATCATGGCAACATATAGATATTATCCTAAAAATAGTTGAGTCATCAATTCATGACCATATCAACCACACATCATGACCTCATGCATGAAAACTACAACCATATCAATGCATGCTTAACAACATGTAACACCAACATGCATAAACAATGCATAACCAATTATACCCTCATGATGACCCATTCCACACAAAAAATGGCAACACCAATGTAACCATGACCACCACCATGCAAATGCAACAAGCACATGTACCATAAGTATAAGGAACACATATGTAACCGACATGAATTCATGACCAACACACTGCCCATTTATTCCAAGGGGTGAACTTGGCTTTGATACCACTCTGTAACACCCTCCTCCCACATTTATCCAAGTTAACCAGGTTGATGGGGTAAACATGTGATGAAAGGCTACTATGACGTGATTCAACTCCTCATGTACAATTAAGGAAGTGGAACCGACAGAACCAAACTGACCTTCCACACATGCTACAAAACCTCCAGGAGCCAACCAACCCTTCAAGGTGACTGACCCTTGAGGCAACTTAAATTTTCACTGATCTAACACCCCCATTCACTCCCTCAACAATCCATGAATGTGATTGTAGACCTCCACTCGCTCCCACCATAAGGAAAGCCAACAACTGTGGAAATTTTCAGTTATTTCTATGCCAGCGACCCCAGATTATGTGCCACTTTCTCAGGGCCATGACTCAAGCCACTGCCCATAACTCCATGAAAACTTTAGAAATGATAAATAACACTAGAACAAAGGTACTAATGCAAACATTTGATTAATGAATTTACTAGGGCCCCTAATAGCCATGACAGGAATTTCGTCAAACATGTCACAAATATATAATCTATAAGTCATAATAACATATCTGAGCATAGGGGCCTCATACTTATCTCAGAATCGTAGGTAAAATTGATGGCTTATCACATTAGTTGCATTATCATCTATTAGGTCATATATGCATTGTTCATTCATTCTCAAATCAAAACATGATGAGGTCCATAATCATCACTATCATAAAACATACGCATAACCAACATATAAACAATAGAAATTACAAGGATACAGCAACCATAAATGGCACATATGAACCTGTACATTTGCACATAAAATACAAAGGAAAGGAACTCTTATTAATGAATACAAAAGCCAACTAGATTTGGGACTTCCACGTACCACCCGACCATAGATTGGTTGAACCCAAATATTTATTTCATCCAATCACCCTTGTGCCATATTCCAAGCATGAATGTGTGACTCATAAATATAAATAAACCAGGGCTTCCCAAGGATAAATCACCTCACCCTCATCAATAGACCCAAGCTTTACCAAAATCCCCACCAGATCACTAGACCCTAAACAAGCATGGATGCCACCAGATTTCTCCACCTACACCATGAGGAATTTTCCTATCTCCTCGTCTGTATTTTTTACCATATAAACCACCATTTACAAGTTAGGATTCCCAGGCCTAATCAAGACTTCACTCTCCAGGATTTACCGTAATCCCCACCGGATCACTAGGCCTGGCCGAGGGCACACACATCTAGGATTTACCTTATATCATGCCATTCACATGTTGAGGATTCCTAGGCCTAATGAGGCACACAATATCTGGATTTATGGCAACCCACAATCTAGTTCAAGGGTTACTACGCTATTGGATTTACTGCAATCCATAGTTCGGTTTAGGGAACACTAGACCATATGCTCATTCATTTAGAGACCACCTCACTCAATTTCAAATCCATCTGGAAATCCATCTCAACCAAAACATGAGAACCCATTCACTTCACCATTATACATAGGAAGTTTGAATTTTATATCAAGTTTTAGTAAGGGAGTTTTACCATGAACCATTGGGATATGTGGATGTGTTCGAGTAGCAATTGTTGTGGAAGAGGAAGAAGATGAAGGTGAGGATGGAGGTGAATATTATGGTGGAAAAGAGGGTGTTTTGTCACCTTTTCCTTTTGAAGGCTTGTCATCATCTCCTCCTTTTCCTCCACAAGAACCCTCTCATTTTGAAGGCTTGGAACTTTCAACCTGCAATATTGACTTTCTCTTTCCATAGAGAACCATCACCATCTCAGTCATGTCAAAGAATTATTTCCTGAAATCCTTTTCATCTTCTGACATATCATCAACTCCTCCTTCATGTGGCATGCTTACTGGAGCTTTAGATGCAATTTGAGGTGGAATTTGTGGTGGAGATTGTGGGAAATGTGCTCTCCTTGGCCTTTTCCCAACTTGAGAACTTGCACCCACAAGATTTCCTTCTCCTCTCTTGAGCTTCAACCTTGTAAGCATCAGAAAAACTTACAAACAATTAAATCCTCACATCAACAAAGAAAACCTATGCTCTAATACCAAACTTGATCTGTATGAGATCTATATGTAAATGTGCTTGAGGTGGTTCAAATCGCAAGTGTTAAAATTGAGTTTTTATGTGGTTTTATGTTAAATCCTTATGCACATAAAGCATGAATTTAAACTCTAAAATAGTAGAAAACAATAGACAAATACACCGTAAAATTAACCACAACACAACAAGTGATGAAGGATTTCACTCCTCCTAGGCTAAGCCTCTTAGTCCAGCTTCCAATGGCTTGGACCTATATCATTATTCTAAAAAAATGGATATTACATCAGTTTACAGTGCTCTAATGGATTCAAAACTTGTTCCATTAGCTTCAAAATTATCCAAAACCCCTGTCCAGCCTCTTTCTGCTCGCAAATGGTTAAAAATTGAAGAAGTTATGAGTTTCCCTAGCTTTGCTGCTAGTTGCTCTACAATTTCCCCAAAATCTGGCACCATCCTACATTTTCGCCCCAAATTCCTCTAACGAAGCAACAGATTAGCGAAATTCCAGTGGAATTCATGGGACCGTTAATTTCTCCATTAACTCCCAAAACTGAATTTTGAATTATATATACGGTGGTCAATTTTTTTTTAAATAAAAACTTCAACGGGGCCATGCCTCCGCACCCACGGTTCCCTGCCAACAGTCATATGGTATATATATGGGAGGGGGTCAGGGCTAAGCCCTGGCCCCTTACCCCACAACCTCTTCCAACAACATTTAAATATAGTTTGGTTCGTTGGTATAATAAGGACCATGGTTAGCCCAACTAGTTAGGGTGTTGTGTTATTTGCTAAGAGGTCTGGCATTCGAATCCTGTGAGGTGCAATTTGGCCTCCCAACTGATTTTTTGTGGCCCCCATGCTGCCATGTAGCAACCTCTGGTTGGGCCACGTGGCAGCCTGTGGTTGGCCACCATCCAACCAATCAAAATCACACGTGTCAACTGCCACTGGACCTGCCACATGTGAAACTATGGTAGGCCTAAACAAATTGACTTTTGACCAATTATAAAAGGCCACGTGGAAGCCTGGCACTAGCCCAAAAATTACACAATTAGCAGTACCTTTTTGCCAAATTTTCTTATTTGGGAAAATGAACAGAACTCGTTTCTGGGAGCATACGATGTCAGTTTTCCGTGAAACAAGTTGCATCGATTTTAGAACGAAAAGATATACACAAGAGCATAGGTTTTGAGCCATTCTGACAAATTTCATTTTTTAGCATATTTTTTAGCACTAGATCACTTGTACACTTAATGGTCTATTGCTTCAGGAGATTGTCCCAACATTCACCAGGCATGTGTGAGATGTTCCAAACCGCATGAGGGGGTGGCCCTTCAAGTAGACCCCCACATGCTCGACCATCAACAATTCTTCATCCAGCCTCAAATGCAATTTTGTTGATTTCACTAGCTCAGTTCTTGTTGATCATAGAGCCCACCACATGAGCCCCTCCTTCAGCTGGCTCATTTAGATCTTCAGACCCCTTTCATGTTCAACAAAACTACTCTCCTCCTCATATCAACCTAGGGGAATTTCAGTCTTATGTATTCAGTTTAGCATCATTCATTATATTAGACTTGGCCTCTATATTCTAGACACATTGGATATGGGACTCTTTTGTATCATTGCATTATTTTCTGGCCCATTGATGCGAGCACACCATGTATCATGTATTATTTTGCTTAGACCCACATTGTTGGGCGCACATTATTTTTGTATTGAGTTATCTCAACGAGTATGGGTATACCTCCCCCATCTCATTGAGGTCATGTACACACCATAAAGGATACTTTTCTGTGACAAGTAGGTATCGCCTCCTCCAGTTATTGTTCTTCCCTATGTCGTAATGGCTATCTCTCTCTCTATCTCCATTTGACTCCCCCTTTGGTGTCTCGTGAAAGTGAACCTACAATGTATTTTGGTCATACGATGTGCTCCTAACACTCATACATTGGGGGGGGAATCTATTATCGCCTAAAAAGCGATCACCTAGCCACTTTCCACTAGGATGATCAAATATACCAGTAGTATGGATTTTTCGCATAAAAATCCACTTTCACCTTAGGAAATAATTTAGAGAACCAATTTTCCTAAATTATTTTTGTTTACCCACTTGAAAATAACCCAAAAATTCATTTAATTCATTTCATGATATTTTCATATTTACCCATTTCATTAAAATAATTAAAATTTCAATTATCCATGTGAATAATTAAATAAATCACTATTTATTTATTATTCCGTGATCATTTAACTTCTCTCCCTTGAAATAATTATTAAATCACTATTTAGTAATTATTTCTAACCCCGAGGAATAATTAAATAAACCATTATTTATTTATTATTCCTTAATCTTCACACATTCCTATGAAATAATTATTTAATAATTATTTCTAACTCACCTTGACCATATCTCCTTAAATAAATTAATAAATAATTTTTATTTACTAGTTACTTTAACCACTTATATTAATTAACTTAATTAATCATTATTTTATGAGTTAGTTCATTAAATAAAGATTTTGTATCATTTCATTAATCTTTTCCTCTTCTAAATATAATAAAATACTCATAACGGTTAGATCTTGATTTGGTCCAATAATATTTTATTATTTGACTAGATCTAGATCTATCCTAACATTTTATTATAAATAGAGAGATTTTTCCTTCACTCTCTACACATGATCATTGTCATTGTCGTCGCTCTGTTCTCATTACTCACGAGCTCTCCACATTGAGTTGAACTAACTTTCTTCTTTGCCCATTTGCAACCAGTAAGAGAGAAAAAGTAGCTACATGAAGCGTAGGGACTTAAAAGGACCCTCCCACATAGGAGGACATCAAAGACCTGAGTCTATGTTCTACTCCACCAAATGTTATTATTAATAAAGTTTGAATTCATTCCAATGGGTTTCTTGTTATGATTTTTGGCTTGAATTTCCAGTATTTGTAAGCTCTTTTTGCAGGGTTTTCTAACATATTTCTTGCAAATATGAAAGTATTGCCGAAGATTATAGAGTTTTGCAACATTTTTCTTCTTTGTTTTCTTTGTTGTTAGGCGAGATTGTCACCAGCCGTAAAGTATCTTTTGGCACCTCTGCATAGAAATTCACACCTAACATGCACCATTTTAATGGATGATTTCTTGAGGTCTTTCACCCCATTAAGTTGTTGTTGCAAATTCTAATATTATTATGTTAATATTGCTTGCTTGTAATCAACCTCATATATTGGCATTGGATAGTTCAATAGTTCTCCTACATCAAAATCGCATGATTCTTTTGAGATCTATCAAACTTTAAAACATGGCAATTCATAACTTAAACAAAAATTTCCTTAAAACGATAATTGATACTTATCTCGGTAGCTTCCTCTTACCTCTATACTAAGTGGTTTATCAGCTAAACCAAGAACTCAATTTTGTATAAGCTCCATTTTGTGTTGTTATAATCCAACTCATTGTGGCTCTAAGCTCACCCTCAGTGGTGGATATACCTCTCCACACAGTCTTTTTGCATAGGACCAAATAAGCCTCTCCCTCTCACTCGCTTCTCGATAAGTGTGGGCACTACCATCAAGTAGTATTCTATCGACATGAATAATATTTACCACCACACCTCCAATATCATCACACCTCATAACCACAAATATCATACATATAATCATTATCATATACTTATATTTCATATACATAATATAATTTATATATTATAACAATACACAATTTACAAATCATCACGACTCCCTCATCATCACACCTCCATTAAGGCAGGTGTCCTTGTTCGATAAGTATATAAGTGGCTAACTAGCAATTCGGTGGTGGTGATAGTTGAATTGTATGCATTGATTGATTCACATCCCCAACGAAAGTTCTCAATGGCATATGTGCCTCATTAATTTACCAAGGAATCCAATTAATAGTTAGTATACCTGCTAATACAAAAATCAGCATTTCCTGGACATAAACATAATATAAACGTGGGCACACAAATGTCATAATCACATTGTCATAATAATATTCAACAACAAGAATTTTCACTTGCTCAATGGATCCCTTACATGTCAAGGAATCTCATTGGATAACCTCATTGTGCTATCCCAAAAATGCATTCATATATTCATCAATTTCTTAAGAACATAACCAATCATCCTTCTACAATAATGATTCTTGACAATAACTTGTCAAGTAAAATGGCATAACATATACATTCATTTCATCATTCACATATGCATAAAATATAGTAGATTCACATGTCAAACAATGTTTAAGGTTTAGAAAACCTCCTGATGTTCCCATAGAGTACGCATTAATTTGAAAATAGTACTTTCAAACTCAGCCAAAGGAATTCTCACTCAGTTCCTTTCCTTTTTCCTTTTAACTAGCTGCCATTACCAATGCTTTCTGTCAAAAAAAAATTTGTTGCAAGACTAAGTAGTTCATTCATTTTTATCATTTCCTCGCCCATGTTAAACATACACTATCAAATTTTCAGCCTTAGTAAATTTTCACTCATGCTCACCACATGTCGTAGGAGTATCATTATATCATACTTATCATAAATGGGTCATTCTTTCCCACTTTTCCAATGGTATTCCACGCAACCTGAAACCCATTGAATGACCTTATTATGTTACTTGATCTCGGAAATTGCGAGCGCTATTTTCATGCCCTTCACACATTCATAATATTTTAAATATAAATGGCTTTTCTAGATATTATGATGGTTCTCATCCAAGGCCTTTCAGACCAAACAACAACTTTATACCCTTGCATCATAAGATAAAGTGTGCATATGTATACAAGGTTTATGAAATTTCCCTTTTTGAGTTACTTTCATGGTTGTCGTGTTATTGTCCATTTATTCATATGGACCTAGCTAGTTCACCTAGCTATTATGTCCTCCCTTATTCCTTCCACTGCCATTTCCTCTTGTACAAGATTATGTTTATTCAAGGTCTTATATTTCTAGTTGGGTTTATTCAACTACTCCACATATATCCATTTCTTTCATTTCCGCACCCAACAATCAATCAAGACCAAAAAACAAAGGAAATAAATAAGAAGGACAAAGAACAACACAAGATCACAATAGCAACATATCAAAGAAACACAAGGTAACGTGGCCATGCTCAAAGTAAAAAATACAAAACAAACAAAATTGAAGTAATCAAGAAAGATATGAATCCAATAATAATAGCAAAGACATGAAAAACATTCCCATCATTCATTGGCCCACACCAACTTAGTTCCTTGGGTTTTTGTGTTCACTGTATCCTTGACCCATATATACAAATTCACAAAATTTTAGTCATAATCCTTTCCAAGGCTTATGGAAAACTCAAAATTTTTACCTCCCTCTAAATAGTTCAAGAAGGAACTTTTTAGTATTTTAAAGAGCTTGAGGGGATGCTTCCTCATCCTTCTTCCTCTTCGAGTCACTTCATTCCGTGTTGTTGGTTGCTAGTTTGCATGCATGGATTTTACATGAACTCTTCTCCCTTTGCAGGTAGTTAGTGCAGTTTCTTCTCAAATTCTCCCCTCCATAGTTCCAACATGAAATTGGTTTCCTTTCCTCTGTATCCTTTCAAGGTTTCTTTCTACCCTTTTCGACATGGAATTATTCTATGTTTTGAGGGGTTGATGCATATCGAAGTAATCCTTGCATGTATGACATATCCTATAGCAACATTGTGTTCAGCCTTGCCTACTCTTCTTGTCTCCTAATGAAACTTTTGTTTTATGCCTTGCAACTCTTCAACTCATCTTTCAACCTCCTTATGATTTTTTTCACGTTAGGGGAACTTTCTCTTTTCTTCTCATGATGGACTTGGTCCATGTTACATTGTACCTCACTATTGTCCATCCTTTTATTCTTGTTGCAATTGTCTTCTTATTTTTTGTCACACACACATATATGTTAGTTTATTAGCACAAACAATTAGCTTGTTACCTTGTTTTTCCAATTATATGCATGTTGATCAAATCCCATTCACACATCTAAAACTTGTGTCAGTCATACATAAATCAAAAGGAAATATCATTATGTATATGTTTATACTAGTCAACATATTTGAAATCAACATTTTACAAAATTTAGTAACCCTGATATATGTGGGTTTAAAAGTTAGTTAGGATCAAACTAACATATAAAAATCTTCCATTCCTTTCATTCAAAATCACGATATCAATACAGATGTGCATACAACATGCCATCTACAACCAACACCTAAATGCACACAACTGACAATCACTAGGAAACACCCCACTCTATTACAAAGTGCTAAATTTTTATATTCAAAGGTCCAGTGTAACACCTTTGATTTTCATTTCATCTATCCTAGAGACCATCCAATCCAAGTGTTGAACCTAGAAGCTTTGATACCACTTTGTAACACACCCTCCCACCCCCTTAGATTAATCTCGGGCAATTGAGGTTGTTACATCAAGCTAACGCAATCTCCACAGTCTCGTTATGGAAATGGGGTTATAAACATTCTTCAAATTTAAACTTCCTAAAAAAATAAAAACTAATACCACCTTTGCGATTGGCTCATCGAGAATTTTCTGGTGATATAAAATTTATCGAAATCTGACTTACAAATAAAAAATTATGGCCATTTAAAGTTTAGCCAGTAAAACTTTGCCATCTCAACATGTACTAACACATGGGACCTAGATCTACCTAAGGAGTTCCACCACATCACCCTTGGCCCCCACCATGGCTTTTGCCACGTCACCTCATCCCGCTCTCTACACCTTCGTGTTATTTCTTCAGCGTTACACTATTGTTTCTCTGGGGGGGGTGACAAAGTATTTCCATGTTATGTGACAGGATTCATTCTTGCCCCCAGCCTCCGTTAACCCTGACCTCCTCCATAAGGAACATGCTCAATCCTCCCAGGGTCCGCGACTATGATGGAAATATACCCGTCAAGTTTTGAGAAGATTTCACATCCCTCGACTCTATCATTCATGGCTCGACTTTGTAATGCACCTCTTAAACCTCCCAAGATCCATGAACCCATGATGATTTCATGTCGACATCACACTATTGCCTCGCCTCCTCTAGTAATTCCACATGTCACTCTCCTATAGGCCACTTGGAT
This sequence comes from Pinus albicaulis, assembly GCA_034641835.2. Classification (NCBI taxonomy): domain Eukaryota; kingdom Viridiplantae; phylum Streptophyta; class Pinopsida; order Pinales; family Pinaceae; genus Pinus; species Pinus albicaulis. The sequence goes on along the minus strand of CM076578.1, from coordinate 1,380,813,921 downwards.
CTCCAAAAAAATCATTATTGCTTGCCACCTATCATGTTCTCCATGTGCCATGACATCCCCATGAGGGCCTGGGACCTTGTGGCCTTGTGCAAAAAAACATTTAGTTGTTATAAGGGTTTTCGGGGCCCACCATGGAGCCCAACCCTTAGAGCATTAATGTCCTTGTGCCCCAACCCAATGTTGAGACACCAATCCTTCTTGGGGACCCACAACCATGTTTATTTTTGGTAGCATCGGATGTGCTCTAAGTCTCAAACTTTGTGGAGAGGCTTAGACACATGCATTCCAAATAACCCAGAAATTGTTTTGGGAAATTCCACCTAAAAAAATTTGTATTTGATAAATTAATTATTTTTAACGAGGACCCTAAGTCTAACTTAGAAAATTAAAATAATTAATGGGTATTAATCTAAATTGTGGGTGTAACTTCTAGAAAAAGTAGACCAAGTCAACATGTAATCTTAATTATTGATTAGAGATCTAATCTCGGTCATTGAAGTCTCAGTGAGAAGTATATAAAGGAAGGCTTGAGGGTCATTTGGAAAATACATCGAAAGGATCAAGTGATTTAATTTTCTGAAGTGAGCAGTGCTTAGAGGAAAACTACATCGCGTGATTCTTCACAAAGTTGAGGGGCAGAGACAGTTTTGGCAGGAGGATCTTCTCTGAGGCCAAGGATCATCAGTAGAGAGGCAGAGAAAGACACATAGGAAGTAGCACATAGCCCAGAGATGGGCGATGCAACAACCAGAAGGGGTGATGCAGGGCCATGCATGCCACACGCAAAGGCAGCAAAATTTCTGAGCGGAAATCCTAATTTGAGCTAGGAAATCGAGATTCTAAGCCAGGAGGGTCAGGATTGAGTTTATTTAGGGCTAAAATATCACGCAAAATAGATGATGTAGTTCCAAAGTAGTCCCCACATAGGCCTGTGCAACTATTGCGCAGGGGCAACACAAAGGGTGTTGGGGTTTCGTCATTTCGGCTACCGGATCAGCCGAGACTTACAGAGTGAGGTATTCTTACTATTTTTTCTCTGTTAGTATTCTCTGTAACTGAATTTTTCGGTGAGACATTCAGAGATTTATTCAGATATAATTTATGCTTAATAATAAAACCCTCAGATCTGTTGCACCGGTTTTCTCGCATTGGGTTTTTCTGGGGACGTTTGTCCAAAAATAATGGTGTCATGTGTGATGTTTTTCTTTTGCTCAGTTTCATGTTTCCACATATAAATTTAATTAATTAAAGGTTGTTTCAGTGATTGATTCAATTTTTTTAGAAGAAATCTGCAAAATAACTTGTTAATATAATTTACAACTAGGAGAATTAGTTCAGTTCGCTACAGTAGGATTCTGGATCTAGGACTTGGAATTTTCACATGGTATCAAAGCTTGTGGAGCATTGCAGGTGAAATAGGAAGAGCAGATCTAGCGCTGAGAAGGAGGCCAAATAGCTGCAAAAAGAAGTAGTTTGAATCCCCAGAGGGATTGCGTAGTCCAGGCCTAAAGGGCTAAAATTTATGGGAAATTCACTCTCTGAGTGAGTTCAGAGAGGAAGGGCTTCCAGATCAAAAAAAGTCGAGCCAGAGGGAGCAACGCAAAGCTGGGGGGACGCAGTGTTCTGTAGGAAGAATTTTTTTTTCTGGGTCGAAAGTCATCAGAAGAGGAAGCGGAAGCATAGTGAGGGAATTTTCTTCCTTAGGAAGTTCCTAGATGGGGAATTTCATTTTTCCAAGATTCGAGCAGTAGATCTGGGTGGCAGATCTACAAAATCCAGAAAGAGTGTGTAATACAGTCCAATGTTGCATAGAGAGGGAATAATAGGAGTTGATTAGACATTATTGATGGCCACGGCAGTTCCCAGGCTTAGAGATCAGGATCGATTGGAGGGAGCCTCCAACTACGTGATCTGGAAGGAAAGAATCATATGCCTTCTAGATGAGTACGATATCAAGCTTTTCATGACGAGTACGATAGTTGTCCCTGCAAAGCCAAATCCGCTAAAGAAGTATACGACTGATATGGTGAAGGCTAAAAGGCTCCTCCTTGATGGAGTCAAAGATCATATTATGTCCCATATAGCTGGCAATGACACAACTAGGCAGATGTGGGAAGCCTTGGTAGCGTTTTATGAAGTATCTTCCGAGCAGCGGAACATGTGCTTAGAGAAGAAACTCAGGATGATGCAGATGCAGAAAGGGGAGTGTATTGATCTGTTCCTGTTGAAACTTTAAGAAATCCATGATCAACTTGTAGTCGTGGGGTCCACCCCTTATCCTACATCAATGGTGAGACTGGTTCTTAATGCAGTCACTGAAAAATGGTCGGTGTTCATCCAGAACATCCTGGGCAGAGCAACCTTGTCGGGCTAAGAAGAGATGTGGGCTGCTCTTCAGCAAGAAGGTCTAAGGAGGGACCTAGTCAAGTGTAAACTTGACGAAAATAGTAGCAGTGGGTCAAAGGTGAAGCGGGAGGAGGAAGAAAATGTAGCACTTGCATCCAAAGGGAAGCAAGAACAGCAAAGAGGTAAGAAAGACATCTCGAAGATAAAGTGCTTAAGGTGTGGTGAACTTGGTCACTACGCTACCTAGTGTCCTTTGAGGAAAAATGAAAAGGACAAGAAGCACGATCCGAAGGCTACACCCATAAATATCGAGGAGGATGAGTATGCCATGAGTGCCCATGCATATCCAGGAGGGAGACAGGGCGATATTGAATTGTAATTTCGCACAAACTTCAGTTGGGTCGGATGCTTTAGGAGTCCACCTCTTAAATCATGACCTTGCTACGGGTGCCCAATATCACCAGTAGCGGGTTAGAGGAGTTTTCAATGGTGCAGAGGAGTGTTGGAGCGACAAATGCAGTGGTTAGCAGCGCAAGAATATGAGCAGCACAGAGGGACACAGTGCAGAACAACAACAATGCAGTGCTTCAAAGGGACAACGTGGGACTAGCAGCAGTGAGAGTTTCAAAATTGAGATGCATCCTGAACACTTGTTCATATTTTTGGATGTTTTTTAGTTGCTTCTCTCAACCACTGGGTTGTAGTGCAGAGTTAGCAGTGGCAGTGCTAATAGCAGATGCAACATTTGAGAGGGATTTGCAGTACATATGTAGTGTTGATTATGGCAGGGTCAACAACAACACAGTTACATCAGCAGCGCAGTGGTTGGTGGACAACATGTCAGACATTAACAGCGTGAAGGGAGATGCTTCAGAGTCAGAGTAGTGTGCAGCAGGGCATATTTGCTAGAGGACATTCCTCTCTAAGAGGGAGTGTTTATTTTTGGTAGCATCATATGTGCTCTAAGTCTCAAACTTTTTGGAGAGACTTAGACACATACATTCCATATAACCCAGAAATTGTTTTGGGAAATTCCACCCATAAATAGTTTTATTTGATAAATTAATTATTTTTAATGAGGACCCTAAGTCTAACTTAGGAAATTAAAATAATTAATGGGTATTAATCTAAACTATGGGTGTAACTTCTAGATAAACCAAATCAAGTCAAAATGTAATCTTAACCGTTGATTGGAGATCTAATATTAGTCGTTAAAGTCTCAATGAGAAGACTATAAAGGAAGGCTTGAGGGTCATTTGGAAAATACACCGAAAGGATCAAGTGATCGAATTTTCTGAAATGAGCAGTGCTCATAGGAAAACCAGATCTAGAGATTCTTCATGCAGTTGAGGGGCAGAGACAGTTTTGGCAGGAGGATTTTCTCCAGGGCCAAGGATCATCAGTAGAGAGGCAGATAAAGACACAGAGGAAGCAGCGCAGAGCCCAGAGAGGGTGACACAACACCCAAAAGGGGTGACGCAGGGACACACAGGCCACATGCAGAGGCAAAGCAGTTTTTGAGCAGAAGTTTGAGTTTCAACTATGAAATCGAGATTCAGATCCGGGAGGGCTGGGATCGAGTTTCCTGAGGGCTGAAATATCGCATAGAAGAGGTGACGTAGTTCCAGAGGAGTCCCCATGCAGGCCTACACAACTAATGTGTAGAGGAAACGTAGAGGGTGTTGGGGTTTCTTCAACTCAGCTACTAGATCAATCGAGACTTGCAGAGTGAGGTATTCTCACTATTTTTTCTCTGTTAGTATTAGCTGCAACTAAATTTTCTAGTGATACATTCAGAGATGTATTCAGATATAACTGTTGCTTAATAATAAAACCCTCAGATATGTAGCACCAGTTTTCCCGCATTGGGTTTTTTCCAAGGACGTTTGTCCAAAACTAATGGTGTCATGTGTGATGTTTTTTTTTTTCTCAGTTTCCTGTTTCCGCATCTAAATTTAATTCAGTGAAGTTTGCTTCGGTAATTTCTTCAATTTTTTTAGAATAAATTTGCAAAATAACTTGTTAATATAATTTACAAGTAGGAGAAGTAATTCAGTTTTCCATAGTAGGATTACAGATCTAGGACTTGGAATTTTCACAGACCATAACATGAAATTAGGTATTAAGTGATGAAAGATTTTCTGTGTCTCGGTTCTTGTCTCCCAGGATTGTTGTGACATAATACCTTCACGGGGACCTGCGACTGTGACAAGAAATATACATGTTAAATGATGGAAGGCTTTGTGTCTCTAGGTGTAACACCCCACCCCACATTTACCCACTTTTACAAGCTTACCATGGTAAACATGAGATTAGAGTTACTATCCATGACCCAAACTCCAAGATTCAATTATGGAAATGGGGTCCACTTATCCAGACTTATTGCAACACTCAAAGTCACATGATCACCCAAATGTCAGACAATTTATGGTGACCTTTTCCCTGAGTTGGAAACACGTTTTGACCTAGCTTACAACCCAGTCGCATGCATGCAAGCATGTCAAAGAGGCCAAAGGCCTCCAGCCGCATGCATAACCCATCCTCCATGCGCCTATGGCCAAAATTTCCTCTTTCCTTGCTTGCGGCCATGTACTAAATTCCAGAATTTTAGGCCTAGCCTATAGGCCAACTACCCAAAATTCTCCAAAACTTTGTCAATGATAATTGCAAGTCTCCATGCTCTATTTCTAAGTCTTCTTCTTATTCAAGCTTTCCAAACACCTATTAATAATTTAGACAAACACATTGTAAACATAGTATTTTTAGTCATGAATGAATAATTTGTTCACTGTCTACCTTATTTTAATCAGATGTTCATCAATAAGGTTACTGCCCTTTCATACTAGCTGTAGCAAACACATATTAGCTCATGCACTCATATAAACTATTCAAGATCCTATCAAACCATGAGCAAGATGAATAACAAGAGCACTCCATATAATCAGAAATATACCATGCCTGGAACCAACATTTAACCAAAATGAAGCCATGAAAAACCAATTATATATTCACACAATAAACCAAATCTTGTTCTCATTGATCTCATTAAATAATAACACATAATGACATATGCATAGTGCCAACCAAGTCAGGGACTTCCACATACCACCTAGCCATAGATTGGACTAAACCAAATATTTCTTCCAACCCAATCACCCCTATGCCATATTCCAAGCATGAACATGGGATCACATGGGATAAACCAAAACATAACCAAACAGTGAATCCATAAGAAACCACCTCCACCCTGATGCCACAATGATTTCACCCAAAACGGGGTCCATAATTCACCAAAACCAATACAATCTTGGATGCCTTAGAATTTATTCACCATACCCAGAAGAATTTTCCTGTCTCTACCCACCTATCAAGAGCTTACTACAGAAAACCATCACCACCTCGACCCTTAGTATTTTCATGATACCAACTCAACTAGGCCCCAAAATCTATCGACAATCTAAAGCTCAACCAAACAGGGAACCCCGTACATCATGGCTATCTAGGAAATGGTATAAAAAAATATTGTACATGACTGTCCATCCAAGCAAATCTCATGCCAATGAAATAAAAAATGACCAACAAACCAATGCATGAACCAAGCATTCAAATTCCAACAATTTAATAAAACATGCACACTATTACTTGCAAATCCACAACTATTTTCTACCCTTGCTTGCTATTGGTCAAATCTTCTTCTTGGCTACCCTCGAATTCCTCTTGCACTTCATGCTTGTGTCCAAGTGCTCTAGTGTTCTCTTCCCTTCCTTGTTGTGTGTTATTTCTCTTTTCTTCTCCAAAGGAATGAATTCTAGAATGTTGCATCTCTGATTCCTTTTCTTTTCTTTTTCCTTCATTTTTCCTTGCATGCATATTTTTCCATTTTCCCTTGCATGGAATTTATTTCATTTTCCTTTATTTCTTTTTCATACTTGCCACATGTTCCTTTCTATCCTGTAATAATTAATTTTCCATTTATTTTCTTTTGCCTCTTTCTAATGCCAATGCTAATTTCCATGGGCAATAATAAACAATTAACCCCAAGTGGATCCCAATGTAGTGTTTGTCCCCTCATTTAGCTTGGAATACGTGTACCATGACCTTGGTTTTTATTTTTTCTTTTATAATGTCCATCAATTATTTATTTACATGGAAGATTAACTTGAGGCTATTACACTCAACTCCTGTTGATTCCACGATGCCTACTTCTAAAGCACCCCGCGGTCCACGATCCAAGCATCATGCCACGTAGACTTTGCCCTAGGTCCCACCTGGCCCGAGCCTTCATGCAATGCAACACTTCACTTTCAAAGTGGACTTTGGGGTAACTGTAGAGCCCAATCTATGAGATTCCACGTAATTGCGCCCTACCCTATTCCATTGCAACATACAAAAGAGAAACCCCTACAAGGTTTGTGGGGAAAGATAATCATTTTTGTTTTCCAACGGAATGAATCCTATCTCATGCCCCACCCCCTATCGCCAAACACATAAAGGGTAAATGCTCACAAGGGTCCAAGGCATGACATATATATTCTTGCCTACCAACAAGAAAACACTTTATTTCGTGGCTCCCGTATCCTAAGGGCGCATCAAAGTGGAACAATCTCTCATCCTCCAGGGCGAGCACGTGAAATCTTGTTGTTAAGTGACAGGGAGGATCCTTTTCGTTGATGAACTTCAACACAACAATTTTTGTGTGTATCACACCTAAGTTTTACGCCCTTCGTTACATTTTTCTCATGGGATCCATGCCCATTGTTTTAGTCCCAAGAGGAATTTTCAATTGAGTTTCCCCAATGTTATTAGCATATATCATAGGTTGATTATGCACCTGTTCAAGCTTATAAGAGAAATTTCACCACATATAGTCCACTAAGTTATAAACCAGAAACATAAGCATATTATTACATAACCAAACATGTCATCATAAAGGTGAATCCCAATCATTACATGGCTCATCTTTCCCTTTCAGATAAAATAAATAATCTCATAGTACTTTACATTCAACACATAGAGAGGTACATCTCCTTGAAAAACTAAACAAACCAAGATTTCATAACAACATAAGAAAATTTTCATGAATCTCAACACATAAATCCTTTTCCATTCGAGCCAAATCCATGGCTACTATGCTCCATAACCCCACTATAGTAGCACTAAATCTATTCCACAAGGGTCCTAATTCACTTCCTCATACTCTTGGTATGTACATGCCCAAATGCATTATTCCAAGTATTGCTCCAAACCATGAGACAATAATCAAGTATGCCACAAGATCCCATATAACTCGTAATAAGCAACATACAGTCCTTAAAACAACCCAAAATCAAGAGTACTCAACACAAAGATCTTTAGTAATGATATTTGTTAAGCCATGGAAATTCAAACTCCACAATCGCTTATATTAGATGCTTAACATTCACATAAGACATGCAATTAACCTTACATTTTGGGAAAAATAACAACATACAAGGGAAGCTACAAGCCTTGCAAATCTTGAGAACAATCATGCAACACATTTCATTATGGAGGCATGTAGGAATACACATTCTTTCATTAACAACAATAATGCATCCAATGTTACGTAGTAACCATATTCATTATTTAAGGAAATAAGTATGCAAGTAGCAGTTATCTGATTTAACTTGTGTGGTTGACAACTGAAGGAGGGGTTGTTGAGATTCAACAAGATGATGATCCTAGTGAAAATTAAGCACCTACACTAGGTGGGGTCCACAGGCTATTTTTAGGTGTAAGTCTATTTTTAGAATGGTGAGAAAATTATATTTATAGAGGGAGTCTATTTTAGAATGGTGAGAAAATTATATTTATAGATGATGTTCTATTTTTAGATGCATGTGCAAAGTCTATTTATATATCGCATGTCTATTTATAGAATGCATGTCGATTATTATTATCTCTTAATAATAGTTGGACAATAAACATTAATATATTCTCAATGAGCACTTGGAAATAGTTAATTGAAGTGGAAAATCAGTTATCTAAGTGGATTTCAAGTTGAGTGGTTGGTTGGTGGGACATGCAAGTGGACTTACTTGTAACTGAGTGATTTGAAGTTGTAACAGAGTTGGATGTGTAGTTATGTGAGTTGTAAAATAGTTTAACTCTGTTAAGTGAGTTAAACTCAGTTGTGCTAGTGGTATTTGAACATACACTAGTGAGAGATCAATGAATTAAATATTAAATTAATTCACATGGAGTGATATCACATGCAACTGAAGATTTACTATTGTTAATTACATGCATATCAGATCCATTGGAGACACAGTTGAGAGATAGGTGAAAGGGACAGTTTGACTTTCAGTTGTGACATTAGTGGGTGAAATCATGCAACCAAACACACATTGGAGATGCCAATGAGTATTACACAGTCAAGGCAAGAAGGATCTCATTCATTCATGGATTGTGATCAACAAGGATTGCACAGTGGAGGTAGGATGTCAGGGGGCATTAAATTGGCGCATGTATTTGCCAATTATTGTATGACAGTGTGAGACGATTATCTATTGTACTGAGAGCTCTTGGATTAGAGTTTTGTATGAGGTTGTTTCATGATCCATGATATATACATAATATATTATAGTGGGGTTTTTAGCTTTATGCTTTCCTGGTAAAAAAATCTGTGTTATGTGTGATTTATCTTTCTTCATGTGTTTGCAATTGGCGATCGTGTTTTAAATTTCCACAGAGATTTTTGTAGAAGCGATTCTATATTTAACAGTGGTACATAATTGTTAGATCAGGAGAATCCAGGCAATACATAATTGTATTAAAATTTCTACATGGTATTAGAGCAAAAAATATTGCAATTTTGAAGCAGTAGCTGAGTTTGTTGGTGGAAACAATTCGAATTTGTTGCAAGAATTTCTTGGTGCAACAGTTAAGTAAAGATCGAAATGGATTTCAATGGCTTGCAGCTAGAGTATGCACTCAAGGGAAGCTCGAACTACATTTCCTAGAAGGACAGGATGGAGGTGGTGCTTAAAGATAATGGCTTGAAGGAATTCATCAACAATGATGTTCCTAAGCCCACTTCGAGGAATGTTGCATTACTTGACGCATGGCAAAATAAAGTAGCAAAGACGAGAAGGATTTTGTTGGAAGGTGTACGAGACCACATTGTCTCAAGCCTTCATGGGAAAGCCACTCCATATGCTATGTGGAAGGCTTTGACGAATCTTTTCCAAAGTAGCAGTGACCATATGAAATTGGCGCTGAAGGATAAACTTAGAAAGATCAAGATGGAGAAGGGCGAAAATATTCCTAAGTATCTCACAAAGTTTGTCCAATGTCAGGATGAACTGGGGAGTGTGGGAATCACAGTTGCTGATGATGATTTGGTGAGCTTGTCTCTCTTGGGACTTCCTAAGAGTTGGCACAGTTATCGAGACTCTGTCAACGGATGGGAAAAATTTCCAAATTGGGAACTACTGTGGTCGGATCTAATGCAGGAGGAGTTCAGGTGGAACACCAGAGATGGCTCTTCATCAAAGCATGATGATGAAGAGGATTGTGCTTTGGTTTCCAAGGTAAGGAAAGGGAAGGGGAAGAAATTCCATTCAAAATCTGAGTCTAAAAGAAAGAAGTTGGATTTTTCCAAAGTGAAGTGTTTTCACTGTCATGAACATGGGCATCACGCCACTAACTGGCCACAGAAAAAGAAGAACAAGAAGGTTGTTGGAGCTGCATCTGGTGAGGCCCTTGCCTCACAATTTGAACTTGATTTCTCCTTGATCGCATGCTTGGTATCAAGTGCAATGGGATCAGTGTGGTATCTTGATAATGGTGCTTCCTTCCACATGGTGGGAGATAAGGAGCTTTTCAGTGACTTAGAGGAGAAATATCTCCAAATGCATATATAGATGGGCAACGATGGATGATACAGTGCAACCGACATTGGTACCATTACCTTTGAGAGGGATTCAGGTAAAACATTTCAATTGAAAGATGTTATGCATGTTCCAGGTCTGAAGAAAAACTTGGTCTCAGTCGCAATGTTGGAGGACAGAGGCTATGACGTTGTTTTTAGCGATGGAAAATATTTCCTACAACATAAGCAATGGGTCAAGCCAAGAGGATAGGGATTCGAGTTAAGAATATCTACAATCTGGAGGTAGAAGGTCGCGCTGCAATGATGGGAAAGGCAGAAAAAGTGGTGAGTTGGGATGAGGGCGAATTATGGCACAGGTGATTGGGCCATCTTCATCATGGAGCCTTGAAAGTCATGCAACAAATATCTACTAGACTTCCAATGGGAACAGTTGCTCAGTTATATCAGTGCAAGGGTTGCACCATGGGGAAGTATGTAAAGTCTACCTTTCATGAAAAGGAGAACCGTGCTTCAGTGATCCTGGAGAGAGTTCACACAAACATGTGTGGACCATTATCGGTTGCTTCAACAGCAAAACACAGGTATTATGTTATTTTTGTTGATGACTTTTCTCGTAAATGTTGGATCTTCTTCATGCAGAAGAAGGATCAAACATTCTCAAAGTTATGTGAGTTTAAGGCATTGGTGGAGAAAGAGTCAGGGAAGCAAGTGAAGGCTCTAAGGAGCGACAATGGTGGAGAATATATCTCGAATGAATTCAAATACTTTTGTAGCAAAGAAGGAATTAAAAGAGAACTCATAGCGCCTCATAACCCACAGCAAAATGGGGTCGCAGAGAGGAAGAAGAGAACGATCATGGGTGCATCACGAGAAATATTGCATGATCAGGTCCTACCAATGCATTTGTGGGAGGAAGCATGCAACACTGCGGTTTATGTGCAAAATCGTTGTCCTCATAGAGTACTTGGCATGAGTACACTTGAAGAAACTTTTACTGGTAAGAAATCGGATGTTTCTCACTTTAAGATTTTTGGCTCATTTGTTTATGTGCATGTGACAAAGAATGCCAGGAAGAAGCTGGAGTCGACTGTTGAATTTGGGATATTTTTGGGGTACACATAAACACCCCATAATTATCGTGTGTATTTTCCAAACAGTCGAATGACTATGGTGTGACGGGATATAAAATTCAATGAGGAGAAAGCCATGAAGTTATCGCTTGAGAGGGAGCTAGACTTACATGCATAGGAGGAACTTTTGGCTCCCAAAGATGAGTCTCTAGATGTGGATCAACCACAGGAGGAGGTTCATGGAGTGGAGGAGTCCACTCACCCAGAGCCAAACATCAGAACTGGCAGAAGGCGTACCACAGAAGCTGAGAGGTTGAAACTTGATGCGATACAGAATGTAGGAGTCCCTACTTCACAACGCAGACAAAGACAGTCTCCAGACTGATTCATTGGATACATGGCTCTCATGAGAAAATTTATTGTGACTGAGCCATCTTCCTTTCAAGAAGCAGTGCAGGAGCCCACATGGGTAGATGCAATGGTGGAGGAGTATGACTCCATTATCAGAAATAGTTCTTGGGAAATTTTTCCAAGGCCGGTTGATAAATCAATGGTAGTTTAAAGATGGATCTACAAGGTAAAGCAAGCTGCTGATGGGTGTGTTGAGAAATACAAGGCCAGATTTGTGGCCCGGGGCTTCTCACAGATCGAGGGGATAGATTATGAAGAAACCTTTGCACCTGCCGCATGATATTCTTCCATAAGGACCATCCTTGCTCTCTCAGCGCAGATGGGTTGGCACATTCATCAGATGGATGTGAATACTGCATTCCTTAATGGGATCATTGAGGAAGAAGTGTACATTGGGTAGCCTGAAGGACTTGAGATCTTCAGAAGTGAGTCGCATGTGTGCAGACTCAAAAGAACGTTGTATAGGTTGAAGCAAGCACCCCGTGCTTGGTACACTCGAATCGACAGCTATTTTAGCGGACTTGGTTTCACCAAGAGTGAGGCGGATGCAAACGTATACCAAATTGTGGTGGAGGGTAAGCTTTTAATCATTGTTCTTTATGTTGATGATTTAATACTGACTGGTGATGAGTAGCTGATACACTCATGCAAGAAGGACCTTGCAAAGGAGTTCGAGATGAAGGATATGGGCTTCCTTCATTATTTCCTTGGATTGGAAATATGGCAGCGACATGGTGAAATTTTTGTGTCTCAAGACAAGTGTGCAAGGGAGATATTGGGTAAGTTTCACATGGAGGGCTGCAAACCCATGGATACTCCTCTTCCTGGAAACTGGAGGAAAGAGGACGCTACATCTGGAGAGGTAGTGGATGCTACTGTCTATCGACAATTAGTGGGTTCATTAATGTATTTAGTGAATACAAGACTGGACATATGCTATGCGGTGAACCAACTTAGTCAAGCGATGGTTAAGCCTACCAAGCTCCTTTGGAAGGTGGGAAAGCATATCCCGAGATACCTGAGAGGCACATCTGAGTATGGCTTATGGTACAGACAAATAGATGAGGTGAATTTGCATGGCTTTATGGATGCAGATTGGGCGGGCAGCCCAACGGACAGAAAGAGCACATCAGGAGGCGTCTTCAGTATCGGATCTACAATTGTTTCTTGGTAATGTTAGTCATCAGTATTTTTTTTCACTATTTGTAGATGACTATAGATTGGTCCTAGATTTTTGAAAACAACATTCCTTGAACTTTGTGAGTTTCAGAAATCTCACTGCCTTCATTATCCTTATAGAAACTTTTTCACTATTCTATCAGTCTTGCCTTTTCATGGTCACCCTGTCACTCCTACAAACTCATTACAAGCTTACACCTCTCATCTCCATCCTTATTTCCTACCTATGACCTCATTACCCTGTTTTCCCTTTCCCATAACTCCACTTTCCCTCTAGGGTTTCCTATATCCAACTCATTCCCATGTTCCCCAAGTACCTCAAGCATTGATGGTCTCAAAAATATCTCTGTAGGCTCTTTAGATAAATCAAACACATTGGATTTTGGATCGTCAATACAGCACCTTTGATAATACTTTGTTTTTCACTTGAAGCCTCCAAGCCAATTTTCAGTCAAGATTAGGTTAAAGAACCCTCCCACTAGGTCAATTATGGTTTCACATGTTTTAAGGTCATCATTGGTGTTTTAAACACTACTTTTCCTTTGCTATAAACTGGCTCATATATAATAGAAAGTCAGCACATGGTTATTCGAGAAAGACCTAAAGAGCTTCCAAAGAAGACTATCCTTTAGTTTCAAAGTCTGCACATGAGGAAAATGGACAAACTTTGACACTTCTGCGGGAGTGTTGAAAGGTCTATCAGCAGAAAATATTGGTAAGGTAGGTGGTCTACTCATGAATGAAGACAACTTACAGCAGAAGAAAGGGAAACAATTTGGTCTTAAGGAGAACTAGGTTTTTGAGCTTAATGGTCTAGTAGAGTGCCAAATAGTGATCAATTGCAGAAATGACCTGGAAGAGGCACACAAAACCAAGCATGAAGAAATTCTATCAGAGACTATTTATGAGATAGGGAAAAAGGTGAGGTGAACTGGACAGAAATGAATGAACTTCAAAGGGCTATAGAGAACTTAGAAGACAGCACTGATGATTGTCTTAAAGCACTCCAGATACCTATGGTTTTGGGAAAATGTCCATAGAAGGTGAAATGATGAGTTGAACTCCATGGTGCAGGAAAAAGAGGGTTTTGAAAGTGCTACTATGAGAAATCCTCCCAAAGGTGTTTAATAAGCTTGCCATGTCTAAATGAGCAAAAGATGATGTTAAGCTCCAAGGTGGGAACAAAAGAATTTTTTGGAGATGCTGCTATATGAAAAATCCTAAAGTTGTCAAAATCAACTTGTTATGCCTCAAGGAGAAAAAAGAGGGTCAAATTCATCATTTCAGTCACCTGCATGTAAACAATGTAAATAGGTTAGTGAGAAAAGGTGAAAGGTTGGGTTGAACTTCAAAATGAAAACCACAGAATATTTGAGGATGCTGGTATGTGTAATCATCACAAAATCATCAAAATAAACATGTCAAGTCTCAAAGGAGTAAAAGCAAAGCCAAGTTAATGTTTTCAGTCACCTGCGAGGCAAAAGTCAAAGAACATTAGTGAGAAAGTGAAAAAGACCTAAAACATTAGGAAGTGGGCTTGAAAATTTTTAATTAAACTTCCATTTGCCTATAAATCTCATTCTACACTTCAAACAAATCATTGTTGCCTTGCAAAATCATTAGAGCATTCAAGAGTGAAGAATTTAGGAATTTTCAAGTCAAAATTGGGCAAATTTGTCTGGTGTTGCGTGCTTGGAAACGGGCGCTGCGCCCTTGGAAAATTTCCTCCCTATGAATTACAAAGGCGTTGCACACCTGGAAGTGAGTTCTTCACATTGGGGAAGGCGTTGCACCCTTACCCAACAGGCCCGGTGAAGAAAACCTTTGGCATTGCACGCTTAGGATTGAGCGTTGTGCCCTCAGCCTGGCGTTGCGTGCTTAGGAAGGAAGGATTTTTAAGCCCTATAACCACTCGTACCACTTCAAATATCTTTCAAGCTTCCTCAAAGGTCCTCCAAGGCACTGATAAATGTTAAGTGGATTCCTTAACCACATTTTCAAGCATTTTTGTCATCATTTATGGAAAGAAAGTGAAACCCTAAGAGGCTACCCTAAGGCTTAAACTTGACATCATTGTTTACCATTATTTCATCTGCTTGTAAATAAAATCAGTGATAGATAGAGGGATTACACTATTTGAAGGTTTTCCATTCACCTAAGTTGTCCCTACACCCATTCCATTCATTCAATCAGTCCCTCCACTTGCAAAGGCTGACGTTCCATTGCCATCATTCATCTTAATTTGACATTAACCCAAAAGTGTTTCAAAACAAAGTTTAAACATATCAACAGAGGGTTTTCATTGAGTTGTTAGGCTCTCACTCATTCGCATACACCTATACCCTCACTCACTCATCTCATTCACTTGCAAAGCTGCCTTTTTCATCACCATCCCTTCATCTCATTTCCATTTGCAGTCCTAGGGTTTCCCAAGGCAGAGTTTACAATGTCAGAAGATAGTGGCAGTGGTAGAGAGGCTCAAATACCAAGGAGGCATGAGCACAAAGGTGTAAAGATCAACAAATTTGAACCCCCCAACACAAGGGAGCTAATGGCATCTCCCCTTACTGTTTCATGTTTCAAGCATGTAGGATGCTTTGATTTTTGTGAAAAGGTGTAGCAGGTGCAAAACCACCTTGAACTAACTAGACTCTTTATCATTAACTTGCATGACAAACAAGTTCACCTTGCAGGGGTCACCTTTGAGTTATCTACAGATGCTAATGCCAATACCATAGGCATACCTAGTGTAGGGGAGAAATGGTTCAAGCAAGCTAACCTAGACATGAGCTACTTTGAACCCTATCTAAAACACAGGTATAAGGATCACCACAAGTCCATATTTCCCTTTTCACATATGCTTGATAGATCTCCACCCATGATGAGGATCATAATGAAATATTTTACATGTGAGGGAATATTCTCCCGCCTTTACTCATACCACATCAGGCTGCTTATGCATTTTAATAGGGTGAGGATGTTGCACATACCCTTTTACCTCTACAGAAATATTGACAAAATGGCCTATATAGTGCAAAAGAGAGATTTCCCTCAGCAGATGCAAAGCCTATTCCATCACTCACTGATCAAAATTGTGGTTATGCACCAACTACAGCAGAAAGGAATTCCATGGGAGACCTTCATTGCCAATGAGGTGTTCACCACTCCACAAGGCCAACAGTAGCAAGATGTCCCTTCATCTTTTCATCCTCCCACTCCTCCTTCACCATCACACCCCACTACACATGCATCAACATACACTCACATTCCCTCACCTCATGATGACTCATCCACCTCACCATCCACTCACATTCCTTCAGCTCAGGATAATCCTCATTCATCTCCTTTTCACAATCCCTCACCATCATCTCATGGTACTAGTTCATCAAACAACAAGGGAGATGGCAATGAGGAATCAAACAATGAGGAAGAAAACAGTGAGGCAAATGCCAATGAGGAAGAAATCAATGAAGAAGAAAGAAGTAAGGGAGATGGCAATGAGGAATCAATCAGTGAGGTAGATTTCAGTGAAGAGGAAGGCAGTGAGGAAAAGAGCAATGATGGCAATGAGGCAGAGAGCAATGAGGATGATGGTAGTGGGTCAAAGAGCCATGATGACAGTGATGATGGTAGTGAGACAGATGGAACTGGGATGAGTAACATTGAGCCTTTTCATTTGACCTACCAGAGGGTAAATATGCATGTGTTTGTTGCCCTTAAGAGGCAAGGGGCCATGCCTTATACATCAATCAAACAGCTTGACAAAGGTAACGAAAAGGTAATTGATGAAGAAGAAGAAGACAAACATGAAAATGAACAAGAATTTTAGCTAATTCACCTTGACGGTGATGATGAGAATGAGGAGAGGATCACAAGCATGTTTCTTCAAAGCAAGGATGCTCAGATTATGGATCTACAAGAAAACATTGGTAGGGCTAAGAATGTGATCCATTTCCTTGAGGTTGAAAACAAGTAGGTGGAGACAGAGAAATCCATATGTGAGATCAGAGCTATCAGATCTCGGAAAGAGGCTGGAAGAGCCAAGGGAAAGCTAGATGAGGTCTTGGGCACTCATAATGACACTGAAGAAGAGGAAGAACAAATTCCTAGGAAAAGGCCAAGGACAATTGGTTTACGAAAAGCCTTAGCCAAAGAAAAAGAGCAAGAGACAACATTAGCAGAGTAGCTCACTCCAAGTGAGCTGCTTGCCATGGAAATAGACTATGATAGGGAATCTTTGCTAGAGATGGAAAATGTGCACTTAGAGGATCAGCTAGAGAAGACCAAGAGAGACCTTGACATGCAAAAGAATATGGCAAGGCATTATGCCTTAAGAAACAAGATTGCAAGGGCCAAGCTCAAAAGAGCCCTTGCAAAGATTCAAGCTCTAAAATTTTGAGATTCAACAAGATGATGAGCTTAGTGAAAAGTAAGCACCTTCACTAAGTGGGGCCCGCGGGTTATTTTTAGGTGTATGTCTAATTTTAGACATGGTGAGCATATTCTATAAGTTGCAGGATGTTATTTGTAGATGGTCAAATGTGGAAAATAGATGAAATTCTATTTTTAGAATATTGGGCGAAGTCTATTTATAGATCATCAATCTAAAAATAGGTGCATGTCAATTATTATTAGCCCTTAATAATAATCCGGCAATAAATATCAACTTATTCTCTTGGAGCACTTTATTTCAGTGAACATATTTGGCAAATCAATGGGCTGAAGGAATTACGCAATTCCTAGGGTTATTGATGGCTTATGCATGGAGGACTTAGTTAGAACTGAAGTGGAAAATTTATGACAGATTTGGAAGCGTAGTAATAGGAGATGTTATTTAGTTTAACTCAGTTAAGTGAGTTAAACTCAGTTGAGATAGTTGTATCTAGTCTAACTGAAAGATACACTAGTGAGAGTTAAGTTAATTAATTAGTTAATTAATTCACAACTAATAACTCACTAACAACTGAAC
The DNA here is from genome assembly GCA_034641835.2 of Pinus albicaulis. NCBI lineage: Eukaryota > Viridiplantae > Streptophyta > Pinopsida > Pinales > Pinaceae > Pinus > Pinus albicaulis. The sequence continues at coordinate 1,380,796,094 of CM076578.1, read as the reverse complement.
AAATACAATAGTTAACTAATTTCATGTCAGTTCCAGTGGAGACCCAGTGGAGAGATATGTGAAAGGGTAACATGGACTATCCGTTGTGACTATAGTGATGCATTCAATGCGTCTGACACACATTGGAGTTTCCAATGAGGATTGCGCAGTCAAGGCAAGGCCAATTCGAATTCATTCAGGGGTCTTCTTCAGCAGGGATTGCGCAGTGGAGGCAGGCTTTCAGGAGGCAAGAAATTGGTGCATAGATATGCAAATTTATGCATGACAGTGTGTAATGATTGTTGATTGTACTGAGAGCTTGATGTACTAAGCTTTGTATGAGATTATTACATGATTCCATTGATATACATAACATATGATAGTTGGGGTTTTTAGCTTTAAGCTTTCTCGTTAAACAACTGTGTTATTGTAATTGAATTTATTCACATGTGTTTGCAATTGAGTTTTAAATTTCCACAAGTTTAACAGTGGAAGGATTTTGTATTTAGCAACAAGATAAATATTGTTAGATTAGGAGGATCCGGTAGTACATCAGTATTAATAAATTTCTACATAAAAGAGGCAAAGGACAAATAAATGTTTTACATTCTTTCTTATGCATCCCTACAAGCATCCCAAACATGATCAACAAGACAAATCCAAATTTTGGCACATTTTTGAAGATTTTGAGTTTTTGACTGTTTTGAAGGGCCAAAGGTGCAATGCCACTGGCGATGCACTCTTTTTTGGGGCACCCAATGGAGGAAATTTTTCCATTTTTTTTTTCATCAGGCTAAGGACATCACTCACAGAAAATTTCAGCTCATTTGGAGAAAAATTGGTCCTCCAAAAGTGCCAAAAACAAGCAAAATCACCTTTTTGCCCTCTTTTCAGCACTGGCATTGCGCCCTTAGAAGTATTGGGATAATGGATTTTTGAGTAGGTAAATGGACTCCATTATGAAAACTAAAGGTAGATTTGGAAACTAGACAGGACAGGCTTTCCAATGAGACATCATGGAGCTCATTTGGACACCGGAAAGGCCTCCAAATCTTAGTTGCAGAATAGGCTATTTTCCCAGTGTTGGCACTGCGCCCTTACCAGAAAGTCAACAAAAGACACTTGGAGTTAATGAAAAAGATATTTTGAGGGTTTTTGAGGAAAATCACTCCAGAGTTAGCTGAGGAGTTTTGTTAGCATTTATTTTTGCATTTATTAAGTTAGGATATTTGTGCCTTGGGCCTTGCATGGTCTCATAGGACAAAATGAAATTTATGATGTCGTTAATGACATTTGAAACCCTAGCTAGGGTTTTGACCCTCCTTTTCAAGTTAAATACTGCATGGACGCCTCATTGTTCATGTTGGTTGATTTTTGAGCTAGCATAGACTCTGAGTTTTTAATGAAGTTTGGCTTTGGAGCCTTGTAGATCTTTTGGACTGAATAGCAATGGAACCAGTACATTCCTAGGATTCATGAACTCTGTTAGATGGTGATGTTATTCCACTCTTGTTAATTTTTTCCTTTGTTTACATTATGTTCATGGTTTCTCTGATAATAGGACAGAAATTTTAGAGTTGGATATGCTATCTTGGCACCCTACTTCTGTCTGCATCCTTTTATCTCTTTGTTTTCTTCTTTGAAGTTTAATTAAAGAATCCTTAAATGCTCTTTAGTTTCACTGAAATGTTACCTTAAACATTCTCTTTGTCTGAAAGTAATATTTAGAGAATTCTTAACTGCTCTCTAGGATTACTTGATTGTTTTTTTGAGGTTTGTCTAATGAAGTCTAGTTGAAGAATTCTTAACTGCTCTTCAGTTTTACTATGTTATCATCCTGAAAAATTTTCTTGTTCTAGTATGTTGAAGGATTCTTAATTGCCCTTTGAACCTACTAAATTCACAGCTTCATGTTCATTTCACACTCACTAAACATATTTAGATCCATTTGGATTTGTTAACTTTCCCTATGAAGCGCCCTTGACCTATTGTTGTACTTTTCAAGACCTTTTGTAGACTCCATAGCCCAATGAATTGATTTTCTCTTACTCTATCTGTTCTTCTTGACAACCTACCCAACCAAACAAAACAAACAAACAAACCCTATCACTATAACTAGCCTAAAATCAAAACCCTAAAATTATAAAAGTTACATCTTTCACACAAATATAGAGAGAGCCCTCTCTGAGTCCAGGAAGGCTAGGTCCTAGGGCTCCAAAGATTTGTTTGATGTTACCCTTGTTCAATTTGGTCTTTCCAATCTGACAAATTACAAGGACCCAACAAGTATAGCAAGAAACAGAGATTCGTGGCACTCAGTTCACCGGAAGTGGAATACATGGCAGCAAGTCAAGCTGCATGTGAGGCTATCTGGATGAGAAAGATCCTAGTTGGTTTGTTTGGTTCTCATTTAGATCCTACAGTGATTCAATTTGATAATCAGAGTTGCATTAAACTCTCAATTAATCCTTTGTTTCATGATAGATCTAAGCATATAGATATTCAGTATCATCATTTCAGAGATTGTGTGTAGCGGAAGATCATGTTGCTTTAGTACATTCCTACGAAAGATCAGGATGCAGATATTCTAACGAAGGCGCTCATCAGGAACAAATTCGAATACCATAGAGACTGGATAGGGGTGAAGGATAATCCCTTTCTTGTTGAGAGGGAGTGTTGAGATTCGACAAGATGATGATCCTAGTGAAAATTAATCACCTACACTAGGTGGGGCCCACAGGCTATTTTTAGGTGTAAGTCTATTTTTAGAATGGTGAGAAAATTCTATTTATATCGGGAGTTTATTTTTAGAATGGTGAGAAAATTCTATTTATAGATGATGTTCTATTTTTAGATGCATGTGCGAAGTCTATTTATATATCGCATGTCTATTTATAGAGTGTATGTCGGTTATTATTATCTCTTAATAATAATTGGACAATAAACATTAATCTATTCTCAATGACCACTTGGAAATAGTTAACTGAAGTGGAAAATCAGTTAGCTAAGTGGATTTCTAGTTGAGTGGTTGGTTGGTGGGACATGCAAGTGGACTTAGTTGTAACTGAGTGATTCGAAGTTGTAACAGAGTTGGATGTGTAGTTATGTGAGTTGTAAAATATTTTAAGTCAGTTAAGTGAGTTAAACTGAGTTGTGCTAGTTGTAACTGAACATACACTAGTGAGAGATTAGTGAATTAAATATTAAATTAATTCACATGGAGTGATATCACATGCAACTAAAGATTTACTATTGTTAACTACATGCATGTCAGATCCAGTGGAGACCCAGTTGAGAGATAGGTGAAAGGGACAGTTTGACTATTAGTTGTGACATTAGTGGGTGCACTCATGCAACCACACACACATTGGAGATGGAAATGAGGATTGTGCAGCCAAGGAAAGAAAGGTCTCATTCATTCAAGGATTGTGATTAGCAGGGATTGCACAGTGGAGGTAGGTTGTCAAGAGGCAGTAAATTGGCGCATGTATTTGCCAATTTTTGCATGACAGTGTGAGACGATTGTATATTGTACTGAGAGCTCTTGGATTAGATTTTTGTATGAGATTATTTCATGATCCATGATATATACATAATATATGATAGTGGGGTTTTTAGCTTTATGCTTTCTCGTTAAAAACATTTGTGTTATGTGTGATTGATCTTTCTTCATGTGTTTGCAATTAGCGAAAGTGTTTTAAATTTCCGCAAAGATTTTTGTAGAAGCGTTATGTATTTAACAGTGGTATGTAATTGTTAGATCAAGAGAATCTAGGCAATACATAAATGTATTAAAATTTCTACAGGGACTTCCACTATCCACCCAACCATAGGCTAGCTACATTGTAACCTTTATTGCAACTAACAACCCCTAGTCGGATCAAGGGTCTGAGGGTAAATGATTACATGGGGGAACAATTTCACACCAATGGGTTTATCACAATTTTAGGAGATGGAGTCCATTGATACAATTCTCCACTAGCTCAAAAACCAACACTTAGCGGTCCATTTCCTCACTGTCATTCACACAAGCTCCATGGATTCATATAAAGATATCACTAGTGATCAGTCATAGCCACACATATGCCTCCTAACGTCCGTGTTTTATTTTTATTCTTGATTTTGTGTCTCTTGCGCTCCTCTATTCTTGAGTCCTCCTCCTCTTCCTCTTCACACTTTATGTTTCTCAAAGTTATCTTTTCTCTGGTGCATGATTCTTATTTCGAGATTTATCCTCCCAAATGATCTATCCCACAATCTTAGTGTGTGTGTATTTTCACTTCATCCCCCTTGTCTCCTCTTTTCTGCTAATATGTCGCTCTGATCCCTTTTCTTTTATCTATCACTTCTTTTCTCCACATCATGGAATTATTCTCCCTTGAGGAATGACACCTCCTCTCTTCATCATTACAGTTTTAATTTTATGGTGGTGGGGCATGCTATCACACCGACTCCCCGCACTCCTTTATTTGTGTAATGACTGATGAAGAACTTCGCCCACTTCAGCTTAGGTTTAGTTATATTAAATGATTAATTGTCAGATATCTGAACCTTGAGTATTCAAACAACCTCAACATTGTGTTGGCTAGTGTGGGTCGCAGTTATTCACTCAAGACAAGTTGGCATACATGATTTAGGATTAAACCAACTTTAGGTAAAAATAGGCAAGCAAGAAAGTTTCCCCCTCAAACCATGGATTCGTAAGGCTGTCCAACCTTTAGTTTTTAATTAAATAATAATTATAATAATAATATGTTAAATCAAAGGTCCATCCAATCATGGTCTTCCCATGATGGCATTACAATCATGATCATTATCACAATAAACATGGGTAGCACAAGGGTATTATAGGTTCTTTTCACTAAAATGATTTTTAGGAAGGTATTATTCATTCACTAGAGTGATTTGCCTTTGGAAAGCTATATTATCAAATATAAAATCTTGTATTGCATTATAGATCAGTTCAAATTTGAATTTTTGTGTAGGACTTGTATCGTGGGAATAGAAGGTCCAAGATTCTTCTTGGTAAGAGAGATTGATGTTGGTGTCAAGTAATTTGGCTGACCTGATTCCTTTCCCTCTTTTGAATGTCCTATAGTGTTATTATGTGGGTTTTTCTTGATAAATATACTAAAATGGTCCCTACTCTTAGGCATCTGACAAGTTATATTGAAAGATAAAAATTCAAAATAATCAAGTCTTGAAAATTAAAAAATCAACAAATAAATCTACACAAAAGATAACACAAAACTGATTGTACTATTGATAGTTCCCTGGAAACAACACCAAAAATAACGGGATTTTCAATTACTTCTAATTATCTAAGTGAGAAATTGATCAATTGTGCATATAAATTGTCAATCTGAGGTTCATTTGGAACTTGTGAACTGCCATGCATAATCTATGCTAGTGCAATCTATTATGTGTCATGAATTTGTAGTAATATAATGGGTTTTCATAGTACAAGATATAGATGCTTTCATAGGCCACTAATCTAGTGAAACACACCACACTTGCAAGAAATAAAGCACACTTTATAGGGAAGTAAAATGAAGGACAAGTAAATCACACTTGCTGAAAATGAAACACAACAATTACTAAAAGTGACATGTTCTAGTATAATGATATTCTTGGTTTGTCGTAACAAATATGCAATGTCACATGCCTAGGATGTAATGTGTGATAAGAAAACAACCTAGAAACAACATTTTAACATGAAATAATTCTCAATCGTAAGCTATTATTGAAAATAGAGTAAAAGTAAGCTACATGTGAGTTACAACAATAATCAAACTGTCCAAAACCATGAAAATTTGTCATCCAATTGTTAACCTTGGAATTAGACCCTAAAATTCATAACCTAGAGTTGCAGCAACAAGTAGATAATGTGATTAAACATTAACAAATATTAGAATTGTAGCAGAAGGAAATTAATTGTGTTGCAACAAAAGGAAACTACAAGTTGCAACAAAGGGAAGTTAACAAGGGTTACAACAAAATGTAAATGAAATAACAACACTGTAAACTAATTGTAATTTAATTAGAATTGTAAAGATTAAGTACCTACTAACACTACCTAGCAGTACCAAGCTAAGGAGAGGGCCCTACCTCCTTATGAGGTACTATAAAATCTTTAATTACATGATAACAAGATAAACATTGAATGAATGGAACAAAGGAGTTTTTATATTACAACAAACAACACATTGCACGAAAATAAACAATGATTTCTTCCTTTTTCCTCCTCTTTGGGCTTTCAAGGAAGCTGAGTATTTATACGAAGTGTTAATATATAAACTAAGTGAGAGGTTGGACAACTAGCTTAAGTGAATCGAGTGGCTCGTCCTGTTACAACAATACATTCAAAATTTGGTATGATTTGAGCAAAGGCTTACTCAAATTAGCTAGGCATTGCTGACAATTGAGTTTTCCTTCTTGATTAGTCACCCAATTTTCTCTTTCGCCTTCAATAGTGAGAAACATATGTTGGTCATACATCTGGAGCATTGACCGTCAAGCAGGCATAATGTGCCAAAGTTTTAACAACGAGAGTTATAGTGACACAAGTCAAGGCACTCATGAGTTGCAACAACTTTGTTGGTCCTAGGCGAGTTGCAACATTCCATTCAGTGATCATGCTAGAGTTGTAGCATTGTAGAGAAGTTTCAGTGGAGGGATAGAAGAGAGTCACAACACTTTGCTCATCATGGATCATGGAGTTGCAACACTTATTGTGAAGTTACAACTAGTGTTGCAACAACATGGAGGAGTTGCAACCACTAACCTTTTTCTCTTGTCTAACGATATTAGTATGAAAGATGACAATCTTGCAACATAATGCATAAGAATAAGTATAAAAGTGGTGAAAAAGAGATTATTCATACCTACACCATAAATGGGATAATAATATATGAAAAGTACATAAGTATGTGATGGAAATTGGAAGGATGATATCAAAAGGTTACAATTGGGTGTTGATAATATGCCAATTTGGACACCCATCAATTACTTGTTAGCAATTCAACTTATTTTGGGGAAAGAGAAAAGAAGAAGAAGAAGGATGAATATTGGTTTAAATTATTATGATTAATCTCATGAAGACCATATGCTTGTGATACAGGTGAGATTCTTATTTATCCAGGAAGGATAAATGGCAATGGTTACAAAGTGATATCAGCTTAGTGCAACGGGAGCATGGTGAAACTAAGAATCCTAGGGACACAACCACTATGGTGACACTGGAAACTAATGTATTGGATCTATTCAAGAAAACAACGAGTTGAATTTTTCCTTATGGATGCCTTGTGAAGAAATGGAAAACTAAGCAAGAATGTGTTGAATTGTCAGATGGTATAGAGGGGAATCTTGCTCGCTTGTTTGAAAATCCATAACCTATTCAAATTATATTGTTGAGACACCATTTGTGGGGAAATTGAATTGTTTGAAAATTTTTGGAAAGTGATGTGATTAGAGAGAAGCCACCACCTGATAGACGTTCAATAGATTGGATTGGGGTGGTGAGGGGCACAAGACAATTCTCATTACCCCTCAGGAATCAAGGTGACAATGAAAGAAAGAGGGTAGTTCCCAATTCCTAGAGGAGATCAAAGAGCCAAAGGAGTGCTTTCTTAGAAACATGAAGGGATGCAGAGGAAGGAATATATATGCATAGTGGGTAGCAAGTTCTTGCACAAATATGTAGCCCTAGATTTAGCCAACGCCAGATGCACTGGCATTGCAATGAAGGGCTTTGTGGACCTTGCATAGTGTTGTCGTGGCAGTGCCACGTGGGCCAAGCACGTGCCACATGGATGTTGTGTGGAAGCATAATGATGACATAACCTAACTTAATGGGCCAAACTTCCAATGGGTATAATTTCCAATTCGAGAGTCAGATTGAGATGAAATTTATATCACTAGAAAGCTCTTGACAAGTCGAATGCAATGGTGGTATCAAAATTAAATTACAAAAAATTTGAGAAAAATAGGTTATGTAACCCCATCTTCATAATAAACCTTGGAGGTCAGGTTAAATCAAATAGGTAACAGCTCTGACAACCCGATATTGGTCAAAGGTGTGGGATGGTCATTATAAGTTTGTTAAATTTGAATTGATAGTAAATTTATGATTAAGAAAGACAAAACTAGCACCCCATACCCCCATCATTAATTCACGTACACAAACTTGTCATGATCTAGCAAAACCACTAGGTAAATGAAACTCATCATTGGATGATTTATTATTATTATTATTATCTAATTTTAAGGTCACGGCCATGACAAACTGCAAATTGGTGTATGAGACCCCATTTTTTGTGGGACAAGGGACCCACCTCCACACAACGATTTGACTTCTAAGTCTATGAAGGCATACATACTCTACCCTCCTTTGATTTTGAACCTGTGACCTCTTAGGAGGGAAGACATGCTCTTAACCATTAGGCCCACTCAAGTTTTGTATAGTGATATCATTGAATACTCATCTTTAGATGATTTTGTATAGTCATATCACTGAATACTCATATTTTGATGATTTTGTACCTAATTGATCCAGGTGGATCGAACAAGTTCAAGTACAAGTGGCTTGAGTACAAAGGCTCAAAAATAAAAGTGTCTATAATGTGGCAAAATTAATGTAAAGTTGAAGATATTGCCTTTATGATTCCAACGACATAGACAACACTCAATTCCAAGTCCGTATGGAGGAGTTAGAAGTAGTTAAAGTTTGAGGGTTGACTTGGTGAACTGGCAGAGTAAGGAGGACACAAATTGGATTTTTTCTAGCCATCGGATTCCAACCAGCTCTGGTTGGATTCCGGGCGAAATTGTGGGGTCGTTAATTTGACTCCTTCAGTCAAATTAACGAATTTTCAAAAAGGACCATTTTTGTTATTAAAACAAAATATAAAAAAAAAGGTCGACGGATGGACAAACCCTGTCGACCCCTCCACATATCACAACAAATATTATTATAAGGGGTCGGCAGCCATGACCTCGCCGGACCCCTCGCCCACCTTATACAGCGACCACACCATAAATAATATGGGTAGGCGATGGTGTTAACCCACTGCCCAACCCACAAACCAATGTCGTATTAACCATGTAGTGTCGACGGAAAAGGCAGGGCGGGCCACCCAATGCGGGCCCGACCCCTCACTTTTATAATTAAAAAAATATATGGTGGCTTTTTAAAAGGGTAAAGGCATGGTTTTAAAACAATATTCGACTTATTTCGGAGGGGGCAGGGTTTGACCACCCGACCCCCTCCCCAAAATGATGGATCTCAACCGTTTCGGCTAGCGGAATCCTTGGAGAGTTCGGCCAACCTCCAAGTACTTAAAATTTTCATTCCAGAAGTGCACTTAGGCAGCCAGGAGCGGGCATAGAAATCGAAACAGTGGAACCAAGAGCACTGTGTAGGAGGGGGGCAGAACCATGATCTGAGCCATTTCCAGAGGGGCCATATTTTCACTTTGTCAGATTCAGGAAAATTTTATATGGATTCTACACCTATTGATGCCATGGATCCTACGATGTTGTCCATTTCTTCATCAGAGGTCTTCAATTTTTGGGCACTTTCAGCTATGGAGGTATAAGGGTGTAATTTTGCATTTTATACTAGTACTTTCATTTTTTGCCACTTAATGAAAGAGGGCCTCTCCACTATTTGAGCAGGGCCTGGAGACGTAGTCCCTCCTGGACGAACTCTGATATCAATTATGTGTATTCTTTCATGATGTTAATTTCTTCTCTCTTCTTATGTTTATGCTTTTTAAGTTTCATAGTTAAACTGCAATTTTTACATGTAATTCTTTAACACATCTCAAGCAAAATATTTTGGATCAAGTAGTTCTAAAGAATTATTTATTGCAAAGAAAGTTCGGGCTTACAACCTTCAAAATAATACATCCATGGTCTTCTGGACTGAATACATGAATATTGGCAAAATGTATCACTATGAGGGCTCCATGAACACTTATCGGAGGAACACCAGGAGAAAGTGCCCCAAGGCGACCCAGAAATTTTGGAGGAAAAAGAATCGTTGTAGTTGTTGCAATGAAGTGGGACACCAACAAGCCATGTGTCTAATGATCCATGCTCTGGAAGCATCGATAGAGGAGGCGAAAGGTGAACATGTTCAACAAATGAATCCACCACACTCACAATGGCCTGCTTTATTAAGTTGGTTTTTTTAGAGGTAGTAGCTTGTTATGGCCACCATTGTAAATCATACGTTGCAAGTAAATGTAAATGTGATGATGTGTTCCCATCACTTCGAAACACAATGATGATGTTTTGGCCTTTCCTTATGAGTAGTTGAGGTATTGAGTGTGTGCTATAAACACTTGGCAAGGAGGGGTTGTTGAATCATGTGTGGTGTGCACGATTGCAAATGATGTACCAGTTTTGCGTGCAGGAGATTGAAAGTGTGGTTTTGAGTGTGGTAATTCTTTAGGGGTCCAAAAGCTCTTCAGTGGGGAGGAATGATCCAGGTGGATCGAACAGGTTCAAGTACAAGTGGCTTGAGTATAAAGTCTCAAAAATCAAAGTGTCTGGAATGTGGAAAAATTAATGTCAAGTTGAAGATCTCATCTTTCTGATTCCAACGACGCAAACAACACTCAATTCCGAGTCCATATGGAGGAGTTAGAAGCAGTCAAAGTTTGAGGGTTGACTTGGTGAAGTGGCAGACTAAGAAGGACACAAATTGGAAGTTTTATGGCCACTAGATTTCATTCGAATATCGGGAAAAATTGTGGGGTCGTTAATTTGACTCCTTCGGTCACATTAATGAATTTTCAAAAAGGACCATTTTTGTTATTAAACAAAATATATAAAAAAAGGGTCGACGGGTGGCCAAACCCTGTCAACCCCTCCGCATATCACAACAAATATTATTATAAGGGGCCGACAGCCATGACCCCGCGAAACCCCTCGCCCACTTTATACTACGGCCACACCCTAAATAATATGGGTAGGCGAGGGTGTTAACCCACAAACCAATGTCGTATTAACCATGTAGTGTCGGCGGAAAAGGCGGGGTGGGCCGCCCAATGCGGGCCCGACCCCCCACTTTTATAATTAAAAAAATATCCAGTGTTTTTTTAAAAGGGTAAAGGCATGGTCTTTTTTTTCTAAAGAAAAAATCGAACCATCTATTAAGTCATAGAAAGTTACATAGTATATGCGAAGTGCATTCCAAAAGACTGCATTCCCTCCTTATCCAGAAGAGAGATGGAGTTACTGCTGATGAGTATGAGGAATCCCTCCTCCTCTCAGCCATATTCACACATGTGTAGGTTCTAAATGTCTTTTTACACCCCCCGAGCTTCTTTTCTAGGAAATGTACACACGAACCAGAGATGTAAGAAGACAGAGTTAGTTTGATTCTCCCTAAAAATCAAAAACTGGTTGGTAGACACCGATCCAATTCAAACATATAGTCCAAAATTTGTTAAAAAACAAACAATTTTAATCCTGTCTCCCGGACCTCCTCATTGAGGAAAACAGTCTGAAACAGAGACAGAATTGAAGTATATTTAATAACGGAAAAAACATCATATTGTCTGTTGAAAATAAAAAGAAAAAAACTTCAGCAGTGAATGGATCATCAAGTAAAAACAGGTTGCTCGATATTCCGAACTAACCCATCCACGACCTCAACAGCTATCCAGATCCCCATATCCTATCGAATGCCCTCCTTATAAAGAAGGTATACTTCATGGTTCTGTTCCCTGTAAATGTGGCAAACATATATCTCATTAAAAAATATTTTAAGTTGGGATACCTCATTAAGTAACGGAAGCAAGATATAATTTATGCATCTTTGAGTCCCATTGAACCACTTGACGATGTTTAAAGAATCTCCAAAGATCTGAACCTCTCTCATTCTTAAGAAGGAAAGCCAACATAGAAGAAGATGTAAAGCTTTTAGCTTTGCATAGTTATTTGTCCCCTGACCCAAACCAATTGAGGCTTTGAGAATTTTTCTAGAGGGGGCATGAATGACCAGACCCGCTCCACATCTATTTTATGGGTCCGAGGGCTTGTCAAAGTAAGCCCATGGGATGTCCCCCCTAATTTTTTTGTTGTTGGATGACTCAAGTTTGTTGAGGCTGTGATGGAATTGGAATATACTCATAGATGGATACTCCTTCCGCTGCCAAATTACTAATCGGAAAAGGAGAGTCTTTAAAAATAGCATGATTCCTAGCTATCTAGGTTCCCCAAGCTATCAACAAAGGGATGTTCCTGACCCTATCATTTTGAGCTTCTTGCCACCATCTCTTCCAAGCTTCCTATACCTCCCGTCCTTCCCACCGCTATGGGATTTTGAGCAGCCTCAGAGATTCGTTCCAAAAACTGATGTTGAAAGGACATGTAAGGAACAAGTGTTGAACAGTTTCAAGACTATCCTTGCACAAGGTACACCAACTAGGGCCAATATTTCCCCTGTGCTGAAGAAATCCCAGGTGGGAACTTTGTTTTGGAGAATGCACCAAAAAAAAAATCTCGTTTTTGCCGGCCCTTTCAGCTCCCACAGGGGCTTGTACCACCACTCCAGTTCCCCCCATCCTTTTTGAGACATAAGACAGTTGTATCCAAACTTTTGTGAGTACATCCTAGATAGGGAATGGACCCATCTGAGCTCATCTCTCTTTTCATGTATCCTTACGTAGGAGTTATGAAGGTCCAATATGAAGGCCTCCCATTTCCCCAACCATCTTGCTTCAAGCTGGAGATCATCCCCGTTCAACCACACTTGTATCCACAATGTTGTTCTTTCATGATTTTCAATCTATCTCAGAGAAGTGTATCCTCTATGATTCAACAACTCAATTAGCTCTCTTGATAGAGCAAAACTCCCAGTACAACCCACCCATGGGTCACGACCTAGCCTAACCCGGGATCCATCCCCCACATGCCATGCTAGTCCCTGTTCTATGATATTAACAGAGGCTATGGTTGCTCTCCAGACTATTGAGGTATTATTTGAATTTTTTTGAGGCAATCTCAACCAGTCCTGAATTGGCATGGGATCGATGTATTTTATTTTTGTCATAGATGTCCAAATATTATCTAGGGTGATTATCCTCCATGCTAATTTAGCTACCAGATTCTTTGAGAATGAGGCTAAATCTTTTATTCCGCGACCTCCCCATACTTTCGGCCTTACTATGTTCTCCCAAGCCACCCAGGGCATCACATGTTCCATATTTTTATCCTACCCATAAGAAACTACTACACACTTTATTTATTGAAGAAAGGATGCTCTTAGGGACCCAAGATAGACCAACCCAGTAAACCGGGATGGCCATAGCAACCGATTTTATCAGCACTAGTCTTCTTGCTCTAGATAACCATTTGAAGCTCTAGTGTCTCATTCTAGCCTCGATTTTTTCAATAAGCCATTTCCAGTCCTCGATAAGTTATGAATCTGGCTTAAGGAAGAAGCCCAGATATTTGAACTTGTCCTGAAGGGTTTTGATTTCAAAATGAAGTACTTCTTTGATTTTGCCCACTTCGGCCCTAGAGAGACCTGTCATTGTCAAGGAGGACTTCTAACAATTTATGCTAAGGCCTGTGGCTTTCAGAAAAAGATCCAACACCTCCTTAAGGCGACTACAATCTTCCATGCTACCATTGTTGAAAAGCATAATATCGTCAACAAACAATAGGTGAGTAACAAATAAATTCACTGCCACTTCAATTCCTTTTAGTTCCCCTCTTCTCTTCACTTCGTGAATCATCAGACTCAATCCCTCTGCTGCCAATAAGAATAGAAGAGGGGAAAGAGGGCATCCTTGGCAAAGACCCCTTTGAGGGTTAAATAAATGTGTTGCAGCCCCGTTTATCAAAATTACAATACTAGATGAAGAGATACAACTCATTACCCAGTTTATGAAGTCAATCCTAAAACCAAGATGAGTCATTAGCAATCTCAAATACAACTAGATGATTCTATCATAAGCCTTTGACAAGTCAATTTTAACAATAGCTCATTTTTTCTTGCTTCTTTTGAGACTATGGAGGGTTTCTTGGGCTACCCCAACTGCCTCATGTATTTGCCTTCCATCAAGGAAGCCAAATTGTTCCAACGAGATATTTTTGGATAGAAAAGGTTTTAGACTGGTGGCTATCACTTTAGAGATGATCTTGTAGATACAGGTGTAGAGAGAAATGGGACGAAAATCATCAAATGATACTAGATGTTCTTTTTTAGGAATAAGAGATAAGAAAGTAGCATTAAAAGGCTGGTAAAATGAGCCAGAACTGCGAGACTCTTCCACCACCACTACCAGATCCTCCCCTAAGAATTCAAAAAAAAGTGTTGAAAGAATTCCACCATCCATCCGTCAAGCCCTAGGCTTTTATCCTTCTGCATTGAATTTATGATACCTTCTACTTCCTCTTTAGAAACCGGCTCCATTATGCTGTTATTTCCTTCCTCATCTATGAAACTCGGAAATAATTGAGCCACCCTTATTACTTCAACAATAGAAGCCTCCGTTGGTGCTCTAAAGAGAGATTTAAAATGATTTACTCCTAGAGAGGAGATATCTTCAAAGGAACGAGCCCAGTCACCGTTCTCCATCTGTAGTTCCCATATGGTGTTTACATTTTTCCTTCCTTTAGCATAGTTTTGGAAAAACTTTGCATTTTCATCTCCTGCTAGAAGCTAGATAGCCCTACTTTTTAGATGCCACCTTTCCTCCCTTTCCAACAAGATTTTCTTCGTAGAAATTTCCAGATCCCTTATTGTGTTCCTTGAATCAACATTGGAGTATCTTGCCCCCTCTGGCGTTTCAAGAAAATTTAATTCCTTATTGACCTTCCTTAGCTCCTCCTCCTCCTTCAATTTTTTGAGATTTTCCCATTCTCGGGTTGCTTTCTTCATGTTTTTTAGATTCTCCATAAAATGATTACACATGTTACTAGGGTCCCTTGGTCTATCCCTCCTCCATGTGGCATGGAACAATGTGTTATATGTCTCATCTTTTAGCCAGGAGGAGTTGAATTTGAACGGAGAGCCAGGTTTTCTCTGTGTGCCTTTAATATCAAGAAAAATGGGAAGATGGTCTGATAGTCCACCTTCCCCGACCCAGTGTTTGAAGATAGGGGATATAGCCACCAGATCTTCACTAAGAAGGAACCCATCCAGCTTTTTTGCCACCCATTCTTCTCCCACTCTTCGATTCCTCCATGTAGGCCTGGGCTTGATTATATTTGCATTCACCAGCTGCGAGGAAGCCAACTTATTGGTGAAGAAGTCTGTAAGCTGGTCTGCCCTCATAGAGGGACCCCAAGATTCCGATAACCCCAGGGAAAAATTTAGGTCCCCTCCCAAAATGAGATTTTGGTTTCTCAAAAATTATTTGGAAAAAAAATTGTCCCAAAACTCCACTCTCTCCGTACAAGGCCCATAAACATTGAGTAACAGAATAGGGTGACATAGCTCGTTTGAATACACTTCCATTGCCAAGGATTTTTTCAAATCCCTAGGAAGACAACTCCTTCGTTCTTTCTGAGTTGAAATCCATCGCTAGTCCCCCAGATATTCCATGGGCATCCAAGGCTTGGAAAACCCAGCCGAGAAACATTCTTGAGAGAAGGCGTTTTACCTCCTCCCCCTGGCCCATTGTTTCTTGGAGTAGCAAAACATCTGGATTGTGTGACTTCATCAACTCCCTTAACGCTAGTTTTTTAGACTGACTAGCCAAACCCCTACAATTGTAGGAGAGAATTATCATCAATAACCTTGAGAGGGTGGCTGCACTGCTCTAAGCACCCCAGAGAGAGACCTATGCTTCCCATCTGCAATGTCAATTTTATCTTTTAATTGGGCCTTAGAGAGGTTTGATTTTCTTCCTCTCAGTTTCCTAGGCCCAAACGGAACATGATTAGACTCTAGCCCTCCAATGGCTTCTCTTTTCCAAGGTTTATTCACTAGAGATATTAGGTTGTGTTGAACCCTTAGTTAAACTAAGAGGAGGGGTGAATCAGTTTAACACATTCATGGACTTTTAAAACTTTCCTTTAAACTTATTTACGCCTTCATTTCATAATCAACTTATTATATAATGAAACGTCAATCTTAATATGTGAGCAGCAAGTATTAAGCAGATTAAATACAGAACATCAACACATAATCATCATGCATATGGACAACAAGTATAAGTGGAAACCCATAAGGGATAAAACCACATCTTATTATTGTTGTGATGTAAAGGCAAGCTCCAACTCCCTCTCACCACTGATTTTCTGTAGGCTCCAACCTACAGGAGGCTACTACCTCAAATTCTGCATGCTACAACATGCAAGGAAGCTCCAACTCCCATCTATTTTCTGTAGACTACAACCCACAGGAGGCTCCTACCTCAACCAACTACAACTGGACATCTATCAAGCTACAACTTGAAATGGAAGCACCAACTACCATGTATTTTCTGTAGGCTACAACCCACAGGAGGCTCCTACCTCAACCAACTACAACTAGACATCTATCAAGCTACAACTTGATATGGAAGCACCAACTTCCTCACACTACTATGAAAACACATGCTGATTTACCTGGATATCAGCTATGTTCTATTCCTTCTTCATTGTTGTCCTCCAGCCTTCATATCTGCTTTAAATCATCTCTGGATCTTCACAACTTCTCTTTCTTCCCCTTCTTCTTCTTTCACTCTCACACCTTATGCTACTTTCTCTAACCTCATGTTGTTATGTCTTATAATCTTCTGCTCTCTTCCATTCTACAACTTTCTAAAATATTCAGCGCTCTTCAATTCTGTTGCATACTCCATCTCTCTCTCTCTATGTTTTCGTCACCTTCTGCACATGAATATTACCTATTTTATACAAATAACTTTATGGTTTTTTGCATTCTATAGGGAATATGAAGTGAACAGGCATGGTT
Source organism: Pinus albicaulis (assembly GCA_034641835.2). Lineage (NCBI taxonomy): Eukaryota > Viridiplantae > Streptophyta > Pinopsida > Pinales > Pinaceae > Pinus > Pinus albicaulis. Next base: position 1,380,779,194 of record CM076578.1, on the reverse strand, counting down.
CTTGCCTTTCACCCACTCATTTTCTCACTCGGCATATTCTGAATGTTACAATAATATATACAATCATTAAAGCATCAAATTGGAGTTTTGCTTTGCCTATGGAAACTTGCCTTTGCATCACATACAATAAAAATAATTAATTCCTTTACAATTACAGTTACAACAAATATATTTCACTCATCCCTTTCAGCTCTTGGCTCGCTGTGCATTTTTCTTTTCTGTTGCTGTCAGAGTTGTTTCGGTTCCTACTATTATATTTAACACAGTTCTGCATAACTGTCATTTTGGCCTAACCTGACCCAGCTGTTGTGTTTCCAATGGTGCCACCATATTCTCCTATTTCCCGACTCTGCCTCTTTTTCTCGTGCCCACAGCGTTCAACCTTCACCGCTCTTCTAAACACTCAATTCTGCCCTTTTCTTTGTGTTGGGTCCTTACCCGAGCCTTTCTACCCGCGTTCATACTTTTCTTCATAAACTTTCGTTGCCGCATCAATCACTATTCTGCAAGAGTGTCGGTTATGCGTTCATTCCATTCCTTTGTGACCTGTTGAGTATGTCCCACATACTATTTCCTTTATACCCTCGATGAATTACAAATCTGAGCTTTAGTCATCATACATACGTTTAAAACGATCAACAGTGTAAACATTATACTATGGAAAATTTAACGAAACAAGGGCTTACAGGGTCCCACACCACATTGACCAATAACATCGCATCACATTTTGCTTTCTTTATCGTACTTCACACTTCACACTTCGGCGTTCCCATGTGTTTCTTGCTATGTAGAGTTCTTCCAACCTCCGATGCGATTTCTCAAAGGGAAACCTTATACCTTCGGATTTGAAATCCTTTAGACTTTTGCTTTGAAGTTGCATCGCATCCAGTACTCTTATCGCATTTCGCATTTCGGTGATTCAACCTTGCTCTTACGATTTTCACCCCTCCAATCTTGCGATTTGCGATATGCGGGCTAGGTCCACGTCACCTTGCCATGTCATTGCCACGTCACTGCCACGTCAGCATATCGCACTTCGTATTTTCTGTGACTACTGTGTATGTGCGATTTTTCTCTTGCCCCGATTGCGATATGTGATGGTAATATCGCACCGCAATATCGGTTATCGCAATATCATTTACCATGCCATGCAAACTCATATCTTATGCGATATGCGATATGCGATCGCATCGCATCGACGCATCGCAAATTAAAACAGTAACCTTGTGACTTGCGATTTTGATCTCCGCCGATGTGATCGTCACCGTTGATCTGCCCAGATCTACGGTCCTTGCTGCTGCTGGTACTTCCAATTGATTTCCACCCTGCTTATCTAGCGATGACTTAACACTTACCTGTTATACTTTGCGATTTTCACTTTTGATCTCCGCCATTGATATTCGAAAGATCCAATGGCCATCGCATTATCACGTGCCAACTAACCCAAAGGATAATGTCTTTGAACATACACGAATTAGGTGGTTTCAGTATGCCACGTGTTGCCTTATTAACACTATCGCGTTCGTTTCAACCTTTACCGCTTATCTTTCAAAAGTGGTGCGATAAAACCTTGATGGTTTTCTAAACTGCCTTCACTGTTCCATCTTCGTCGTTGACTCATGGTTCCGCTTTCAACTCTTCAATGCGCTTCTATGCATATTTGGTAAAACGTTCAAGCAAGCCATCGATTCATGTTTCCGCTTCTGTTCATCGGGTCCTCCACGCTACTCCTTCTGAGCTTGTTATGTATTCTTCGCCATGATTCTCTCCTGAGATTTATACTGTTGCCGCTTTGCAACACCGGTTCTTGCTACTCTCGGCTTCTTTGCTTCCTCTCTGATTCTCTGCTTCATTCGTTGCCTCTGTTATCTCTGTTGCTTCTCTGCTACATTTTCTACCTCTGCGGTATCTATTGCCTCTCTTCCTTCTCTAATTCATTTGTTTCCTCTGAAGTAACTGTGTCCTTCATGCTCCTATGCCTCTTTGCTACTTCTCTCTGCCTCTTTGCCTCTTTGATAATTCTAGTGTAGCTCCTTTCTGATCCTTTGTTGCCTTTGGTGACTTCTTAGCTGCATTCGCTGCCTCTGCTATATTTGTTGCCTCTCTACATTCGTTGTTTCTTTGCCTTTGTTGCTTAGCTGCATTCGCTGCCTCTTTGCCTTTGTTGCTTCGCTGTTACCTCAGCTGCCTCTGCTCCTTGTTTGCCTTGCTTATAAGCTGCATTTGCTTCTTTGCTGCCTCTGTTGATAGTCTAATGCTACTCCTTTACCTCTCTTTTATGATTTCTTGCTGCATTATTGCCTGATCTACTCCTTTGCCTTATTTTTGGTTATTCTCTGCTCCTTTGTCTTAGTGATAGTTCAGGTGCTGCCCCTTTGTGCTCCTTTGCCATCAATGAAATATTTCCAACAGTCTCCCCCTTCGGCATTGATGGAAATACTCCAATAATTCCTCCAGGACTTCCTCCCCCTTCTCATTCTGAGAAGTGTATTGTCTTCCTTTGCTTGCTTTTCAGAAGAACCTTTCTTCTTCTGCTTGCTTTTCCTCCCCCTTTGACATCAATGGCAAAGGGTTGCACCTTTCCCAATGTACTTTCTATCTTTTCATTTCCTCTCTCTGAGTTGTGTTTAAGCCTTCTTCTTCTGACTTTGTACCATGCTGCTCCAAACTGGTGTACACGAGTTTTTGGGAGAACACTTTGAGAATCATTGAACTTGTATGTATATACACAGTAAGTTGATATCATCCCAAAGCTCAGAATTCTTGCACTTTTATAGAGTGTAGGTGATGATAGAACAACCATATATAATCAGACTTATATAATCAGAGATGTATCATTAGACCAAAACTAAAATACTGAGAATGCTTCAAATATACTTCAGTCTCTAGTATGATCTTCGTCAGAAATACATATCTGTTGAGGAAGATTGTAGATGGAATATGTCTTCTTCTGCAATACACATATGCAGTATAACATCTGTTCAATTATGATGATGCCAATATATCTTTTATAGCTGTGGTTCACCTTTACTTCTTGATGGTGGTGATATGAGCTTTTCTGCTAACAGGGATATTACACTTAATAGCTGAAAGGTTCTTATTACTGATGTGAACAATGAATCAAACCAGAGCTTACAACTTATTGTGAGATTAGACAATATCTTTCAATCTACGAGACCAAACGACTTTACTGCTTGTACAATGTACTTTCAAAACAAACCCTTGAGGCTAGATACATTCAATGTATTGGTCAGTCTCACTTATCAACTATGCAATTTTATTTATGACATAAGGGGGTATGTATGTCAACAATCAACTTGTCTTTAAGGGTGAAATACCAGCAAATCCTTTCTGCAGAAGTATGCTTTTGATGAGTCAATAACAGAATTTTACGCTTCAACTGTAAGATTAACACAACTAGTCCTTCATACTTCCAATACTTTAACTATTCTATCATGATGATCTTTAGCAAAACATCTTCAAGTTGTTTAATTGAAATCTCAGCAAACAGACTTCACACAGTTTTATGAATGATCTTAAGAAAGAGGCCTTGAAGATATATCTTTATTGACTTGAGAAAGGCATGCAGCTATATCTAGAAATATATATTGCTTCAATGCTCAATATACTACTTCAAGTGTAAACAAGATAATGATCCTTTTGCCCTTTCATTGACACTTTTATGCTTTAATAATGTAGATAACGCTAGGTATACTACCTTGATGTACTTTTGCCATAATCCTTTGATCCTGAGGACCTATACCATACCGCTGATCTACTGATAACACATGATATTATGTTGATAGGCATGCTGCGTGTACCAAATACCAATTGATACTACTTTGATAAACCATCCAAAGATTTCACTTCAGCTCGCACATGAACCCATAGTTAAGACAACCTTCATAGTTTCTACTATTGAGATTTCAACTGTTCACACCAACAATCATAAATATACTGAATTTGATCTTGGCATCATTAACCATTTTTCTTATTCTGTCATTCTGTTCAAAGGAATGTCATTGCATGTTCCTTTCTAGGACTGCTCCAGAATCATTGCTGCTTTATATTCAGTTCAATTGTTCTAACATAATGATCTTCAGGAAGACATTTTCAATTTCTATACTAGGAATCTTCATGGGCAGATCACTTAGAGATTTATCACTCACTTAACTGCATTCCTCCAAGGGGACCTTTTATAAATGAATGATGTAATGATATAATTATGATAGGCACTTCTCTTACTCATCCTTCTTAATGTGATTCATTGTTAATTCTAGCAGTATGATGCACAATGTGATCATCCTTTATGGGTCTCTCCAGTTCTGTAGCTCAAAACATAACTTTTGTGATTTTAACCATTCATCACTTAATGTGTTGATGTCTTCTTAGCTTACATGTTCATGGCTGATGTTCCCTCTACCATCATGGCTGCTTGCTGCCTTCTCTCCTTCCATCAACCTGTTGGCTATTGTGTGCTTCAGGTATTCTTCTTCCTCTATAGATCTCTGTTAGAGAAATTTCCCTTTCCCTTCCTGATCTTATAACTGTTCTCATTCCAAGGAGCTCTTCTTAGACTAATTTCATGGGGACTATTTAAGGACTGCTCTCCCCCTGGGATGTTTCTTCTTAGAGCAGCTCCCCCTGAGACTGTGATGGATTCATTATGTTATTGAGTTAACAGGCTCCCCCTTTCTCTTTTCCTTCCACACCTTATTAGGGTTCTTCATAATGTATGCACTTCTTTTTTATTCACATTTTTTCTGGATTAGATTGGGTTACATCATATGTCTAGAGTTATTTAATGTATATGGTAGTTTACAGTCTTTTTCTTTGTGACCAAGCTTGAGGCATACATAACATCTTATTTTACCATGGTACGTTTGAGCTGATGTATAATATTTTGTTCCCCTTTTTGAACACAATTTACATTAAACAATTTTATGTCCAAATTCATTGCATGAAAAACAATAGCCATGGAATCGATTAGTGTACCTGGCGAAAGGTTTTCCTCTCCATTTGTTTGCTTGAGGTAGTCTTTTCATTTTCTGCATCCTTTGCTGGTTGGACTAGATTTTCTTTGTCTTACAATATGCTGTAGTATGTCCCAGTTTGTGACAGGAAAAACAAGTGACATTTCTCATAGGAGGAAAGAACCTCCTTTGAGGTCTTCCGAACTTGTTCAATTGATCTTCAGGAACATTTGAACTTTTTGCAATTGCTTGCTTCTTCCTCTCATTCTTTGTCTCTTGATGTTGTTGCTTGTTTTTGTTTGTTTCATCACACATCAAGTTCTTGTTCGCTTATGCTTCTGTGGTTCCTTTTTGAGCTGCTTCATCATTCCTTTCAATGTCTACCTTCTCTGAGGTCTCCATGGAGGCAATCTCATCTCCGAGCTGCTTACACCCCCTGCTCCTTTCTTCTATCAGTCTTCTAGTTGCAATAATCTCAAATTGCTGAGAGTTAATTTTTTCTTTTACAACTTTTACAAAAATGATATTCTTGTTATCTTCTACCTTGGACTTACTGGTTTCTCCTTCATATCCTATCCCAGCCTTTATGAGAGGAGACCTTTGAGCATTTAGAATCTTGTCCAACTGTTCAAAGCTTGTCATTTGAGGAGTATTCATTAATAATTCTCTTTGGGCTTTTTCTAATTTCTTTCTCAGGCACACTACTTTTTCTTCCAATTTCTCTTGCTTCTGAATTTTATCCTTTATTTGCTTTATTAGAGTCTCTTCTACTTTCCTTGCTTCTTCAAGTTGTGTCTTCAGACCAACAATTTATTTCTTATCTTCATATTCTTTCTCATGACATATTTGCACCAATTTCTTCAGGTCTTTGTTTTCATTCTTCAATCTTCCTATTTCAGTCAAGGCAATGTCAAGTTTGGTTTGTTCTTTCACTATACTTTCTTCATGGAGCTTATTTCCATTCACATTAGCAGGTACCTCATTTGATTGAACATTTTCCTTTTGACATGAATTTTTCTTCTTCTTGATTCTCTTCTACTTCTTGACAATGCAGCCCCTAGTGTCTACTTCATGCATGAAATGCAATCTATCCCAAATTTCTTTTGCAGAGGTTAGATCCATTATTAAATCAAGATCTTTGTTATGAAGACTATTATATATCACACATTTTTCCTTGGCATTCCACTATTGTTCTTGCAAAGAGGTAGAGTCTGTGCAATAACCATCACATACAAGCTTCCATACCTCAGGTTCATACACCATTAAATCTGTTTTAACCTTATCTCTCCATTCAGGAAATTTTGTTGTATTTAGCACGGGTAAATTTTGATAGTCCATGACTCAACCAGATCTCCTTCAAGCTATAAGGCTTACACCAAAGGAACCCACTTTGATACCAATTGTTGAACCCTTAGTTAAACTGAGAGGGGGGGTGAATCGGTTTAACACATTCATGGACTTTTAATTTTTTCCTTTAAACTTATTTACGCCTTCATTTCATGATCAACTTATTATATAATGAAACATCAATATTAATATGTGAGCAGCAAGTATTAAGCAGATTAAATACAGAACATCAACACATAATCATCATGCATATGGACAACAAGTATAAGTGGAAACCCATAAGGGAGAAAACCACATATTATTATTGTTGTGATGCAAAGGCAAGCTCCAACTCCCTCTCACCACTAATTTTCTATAGACTCCAACCTATAGGAGGCTACTACCTCAAATTCTGCATGCTACAACATGCAGGGAAGCTCCAACTCCCATCTGTTTTCTGCAGGCTACAACCCACAGGAGGCTCCTACCTCAACCAACTACAACTGGAAATCTATCAAGCTACAACTTTAAATGGAAGCACCAACTCCCATGTATTTTCTGTAGGCTACAACCCACAGGAGGCTCCTACTTCAACCAACTACAACTGGACATCTATCAAGCTACAACTTGATATGGAAGCACCAACTTCCTCACACTACTATGAAAACACATGCTGATTTACCTGGATATCAACTCTGTTCTATTCCTTCTTCATTGTTGTTCTCCAACCTTCATATATGCTTTAAATCATCTTTGGATCTTCACAACTTCTCTTTCTGCCCCTTATTCTTCTTTCACTCTCACACCTTATGCTGCTTTCTCTAACCTCATGTTGTTCTGTCTTATAATCTTCTGCTCTCTTCCATTCTACAACTTTCTAAAATCTTCAGCTCTCTTCAATTCTGCTGCATACTCCCTCTCTCTCGCTCTACATTTTCGTCACCTTCTGCACATGAATATTACCTGTTTTATACAAATAACTTCATGGTTGTTTGCATTCTACAAGGAATATGAAGTGAATAGGCACGTTTATTTCCTTTCACCCACTCATTTTCTCACTCAGCATATTCTGAATGTTACAATAATATATACAATCATTACAGTGTCAAATTGGAGTTTTTCTTTGCCTACGGAAATTTGCCTTTGCATCACATACAATAAAAATAATTAATTCATTTACAATTATAGTTACAACAAATATATTTCACTCAACCCTTTTAATTCTTGGCTCACTGTGCATTTTTATTTTCTGCTGCTGTCAGATTCGTTTCGGTTCCTGCTATTATATTCAACACAGTTCTGCATAACTGTCATTTTGGCCTAACCTGACCCAGCTGTTGTGTTTCCAATGGTGCCACCATATTCTCCTATTTCCCGACTTTGCCTCTTTTTCTCGTTCCCACAACGTTCAAACATCACCGCTCTTCTAAACACTTGATTCTGCCCTTTTCTCTGTGTCGGGTCCTTACCCGAGCCTTTCTACCTGCGTTCATACTTTTCTTCATAAAATTTCGTTGCCACATCAATCACTATTCTACACGAGTGTCGGTTATGCATTCATTCCATTCCTTTGTGACCTGTAGAGTATGGCCCACATACTATTTCCTTTATACCCTCGACAGATTACAAATTCGGGCTTTAGTCATCATACATACGTTTAAAACGATCAACAATGTAAACATTATACTATGGAAAATTTAACGAAACAAGGGCTTACAGGGTCCCACACCACATTGACCAATCACAACGCATCGCATTTCGCTTTCTTTATCGTACTTCACACTTCGCACTTCGGTGTTCCAATGTGTTTCTTGCTATGTAAAGTTCTTCCAACCCCCGATGCGATTTCTCAAAGGGAAACCTTATACCTTCGGATTTGAAATCCTTTAGAATTTTGCTTTGAAGTTGCATCACATCTGGTACTCTTATCGCATTTCGCATTTCGGTGATTCAACCTTGCTCTAACGATTTTTCACCCCTCCGATCTTTCAATTTGCGATATGCGGGCCAGGTCCATGTCATCTCCATGTCATCGTGCCATGTCATCGCCATGTCACTGCCACATCATCGCCATGTCATCATATCGCACTTCGTATTTTCTGTGACTACTATGTATGTGTGATTTTTCTCCTGCCCGATTGCGATATGCGATGGTAATATCGCATCGCAATATCGGCTATCGCAATATCGTTTACCATGCTGTGTGAACTCATATCTTATGCGATATGCGATCGCATCGGAAATTAAAACAATAACTTTGTGACTTGCGATTTTGATCTCCGCCGATGTGATCGTCACCGTTGATCTGCCTAGATCTACGGTCCTTGCCGCTGTCGGTACTTCCGATTGATTTCCACCCTGCTTATCTAACGATGACTTAACACTTACTTGCTATACTTTACGATATGCACATTTGATCTCCGCCATTGATATTCGAAAGATCCAACGGCCATCATGTTATCGTGTGCCAAATAACCCAAAGGACAATGTCTTTGAACCTACACGAATTAGGTGGTTTCAGTATGCCACGTGTCACCTTCTTAACGCTATCGCATTCGTTTCAACCTTTATCGCTTATCTTTCAAAAGCGGTGCGATAAAACCTTGATGGTTTTCTAGATCGCCTTCACTGTTCCATCTTCGCTGTTGACTCATGGTTCCGCTTTCAAATCTTCAATGCGCTTCTCTACATATTTGGTAAAACGTTCAAGCAAGCCATCGATTCAAGTTTCCACTTCTATTCATCGGGTCCTCCACGCTACTCCTTCTGAGCTTGTTATGTATTCTTCGATGTGATTCTCTCCTGAGATTTATACTGTTGCCACTTTGCAACATTGGTTCTTGCTACTCTCGGCTTCTTTGCTTCCTCTCTAATATCTCTGCTTCATTCGTTGCCTCTGCTATCTTTACTGCTTCTCTGTTGCGTTTGCTACCTCTGCGGTATTCGTTGCCTCTCTTCCTTCTCTACTTCATTTGTTTCCTCTTAAGTCTCTGTGTCCTTCATGCTCCTATGCCTCTTTGCTGCTTCTCTCTGCCCCTTTGCCTCTTTGATAATTCTGGTGTAGCTCCTTTTTGATCCTTTGTTGCCTTTGGTGCCTTCTTAGTTGCATTTGCTGCCTCTGCTATATTTGCTGCCTCTCTACATTCGTTGTTTCTCTGCCTTTGTTGCTTTGTTGCATTCGCTGCCTCTCTGCCTTTGTTGCTTCGTTATTACCTTTGCTCCCTCAGCTTCCTCTGCTCCTTGTTTGCCTTGCTTCTTAGTTGCATTTGCTTCTTTGATGCCTCTGCTGATAGTCTAATGCTGCTCCTTGCCTTTCTTCTGCTCTTCTGCCTCTCTTTTATGCTTTCTTGCTGCATTATTTCCCGATCTACTCCTTTGCCTTATTGCTGGTTCTTCTCTGCTCCTTTGTCTTAGTGATATTTCAGGTGCTGCTCCTTTGTGCACCTTTGCCATCAATGACAATATTTCCAACAGGTTGTAGGGAGGTTTCTCAGGAAGACCACACAGGGAGGGATCGGACTCTGATACGACATCAAGGGGGGAGGTCAAGGAAGATGATGGAATGGATGTGATAATGATATCAAGGGACTCAATAATATCATGCATTTGAATGCGTTCCATTTAAAGGGCCTGGAGGGATTAGGCTTTGATAGTTCAAAAACAGATGAGCATATGAAAGAAACAGAAGAGGGTTTAGAGACAAGAGGCGTACCCTCCAGGGGAGAAACTTCAGCCTCTGCTTCGTTTGGAGGATTCAGAGCCTGGAAAGTCTCCAGATATGGATCTGATGCATGCTGACTTGGAAGATTTTCCATATGCTCTGAAGGCACAGATTCATCTATTGCAATGTCCTGGCCCTTTGTCCCTTCCATCATATCTTCCTCTGGATCCCGATTCTCTTATGCTCTAACAGACGAAAAGGCCTCCTGATTAATCTTCTTCTACTTTCTTCTGCGGCGGTGTCCAAGGGGACAGTCCTTAGCAAGGTGCCCATACTTGTGGCACCTGTGACAACGAAATGGTAAATGCTCATAGTCCAAAATATGGTTGTATTCAAAATCTTTATACTTCAAGCACATTTCATCTGCTAGACCATCTCTGGGGTTTAGGTTTACCATAATCGTGGCCGCACTCATATCCCTTGATTGTTTGAAGGATGTATCAACTTCTAAAAACTGTCCCAGGGTATTTCCAATGGACCGAAAAGCTGAGGTCGTCCAAAATGGAAGAGGGAGTCCCAGCATTTTTACCCATACTGGGGACTCTTCCACTTTTTCCCTCTGTGCATCGAATAGCGGAGTCCATCTACGGAACAAGACCGGCCTCTTCCCAAAACACCAATTTCTTGAAATTACCCAGTCCAAATGTTCTTTTTGCTCAAATTTTATGCTAAACCAACCCTTGGCTAGAGATTTAATTTCCAAAGGTTTCTTTGGGGCATCCTTCCATTCCGAATTGGTCCATTCAATGACATAGTTTGCCGAGAATTTTCTTCCACGGACCCTGCCCACAAGGATGGTCTTAGTTGCTTCCATGACTTCGTCAATACATATGTCTACTCCAAGAACACAACAGGGACGTTCATATTTCCTCCTGATGGCCTTGTTCTTTTTCCTTTTCGATCCCGCAGACCCACTTCCTCCTCCTTCCTCTCCTTCCATATGATTTTCGAGTGCATCTGCAACTTCTGCTAAAGGCGACCCATGTCGCCTTTATCCAGCAGAATTTGTGACTTCCCTTTCCAAAACCCCTACCTGAAACTGCCTAGCTTTCGGCACTAAAACCTCCTCTTGGCTAGTTCCTTTACGACTATCCAAAATCTTACTGCTCCGCCTTCTTCTGCCAAAGGTGAGGAAACCTCTCCTGTCTTCTGCTAGACTGGCTCAAATTCCAGGAGGTTCGCTGCAAACCCTATGCCAAGACCGGGCCTGTACTCACCGCTTCACTTCCTTGTGAGAGGAGAAAGTTCTCCAATAAACTATACCCCTGACCCTGATTAGTGTTTCTAAACAAAAAAGAGTCTTCCCGAGCACGTCCTCGTCCTAGATCTAGACCTATTTTCCTTTCATCCCCCAGAGCTTTCAAACCCACTGAACCCTGAAAACCAAAACTAGCTACAATATCTTCTAACCCTCCTGTGAAAACTGGAAAAGGGGAAATACTTGGCACCGAAGAGATTGGAAGGGTTTGCAAGTTTGCCTTATGCTCGCCGCCTCCACCACAGTCCCTAGAAGCCTCAGTTGACTCAAGTCCTCTTGCACCTTCCACCTTCCACACACAGTTAAAAGTACTCTGCAAACTTTCTTCTGACAATGCATCCCCATTCGATAAACCCCAAATACCTCCAGAATCTGTGGGTTTCGGCTCTGCCTTTACAATGACCGGAAAAAATAGGTCCAAGTTTTTCTCTGACACCTTGTGTCCCCAGCAGGTGAGCAGGTCCTCCGGCGCCGGCTCAACATCCACGTGATCCATTTCAAATCCCATTGCTAAAACAAGATTTCTGTCTTAAAACTACTCCCAACAATAGAATCTTGCGGTAGGGAGTAAATCCATTTATTGCAGATTTTCTCTAGGAAGCTCCTCTTACAAGGGATTCAAGCACATAATCATATCATACCCAGTGGAATGTGTCACATGGTATTTTTTCACTCTGCTCACTTCCTGTCCTTGATCCTGAAGTTCCCTGTGATGAATCTTGTGCAGTATTTCCACCTAGACTAAGGGCATGGTTTTAAAACAATATTTGACTTATTTCGGAGGGGGCGGGGTTTGACCACCCAACCCCCTCCCATAAATGATGGATCTCAACTATTTCGGCTAGCAGACTCCTTGGGGAGTTTGCCCAGCCTCCCAATACTTAAAATTTTCATTCTGGCAGTGCGCCCAGACAGCTAGGAGAAGGCACAGAAATCGAGATAGTGGAACCAGGAGCACTGTGCAGGAGGGGGGGGGGGAACCATGATCTGAGCCATTTCTAGAGGGGTCAAATTTTCACTTTGTCAGATTCAGGAAAATTTTATATGGATTATGCACCTCTTGACGCCACGAATCCAACGATGCTGTCCATTTCTTCATAAGAGGTCTTCAATTTTCAGGCACTTTCAGCAATGGAGGTATAAGGGTGTAATTTTGCATTTTATACTTGTACTTTCATTTTTTTCCACTTAATGAAAGAGGGTCTCCCCACTATTTGAGCAGGGTCCGGAAACATAGTCCCTCTTGGACAAACTCCGATATCAATTCAGTGTCTTCTTGCATGATGTTAATTGATTCTCTCTTCTTATGTTTATGCCTTTAAAGTTTCATAGTTACGCTGCAATTTTTACATGTAATTCTTTAACACATCTCAAGCAAAAGATTTTGGATCACTAATGTGATACATGGTGTATCATACCCTTTTTTTTCTCATTTTAAAGAAAAATTTCCCTTCTTGACAAGTTTTTTCCTTCTTGTGAAGTTTCACATGATTTTTATCTTGTGATACGTTGCACCACAAGAAAATATTTTTTGGACAATTATTTTTTGGTATAGTGCGACATTTTGCATAATATTTATTAATTTATTTGTTTCCTGTGCAATATGTTGCACGGCATGAAAACTTATTTCTGTACCTTGCGACATATTGCACGAGAAAAAAACCACGTGAAATGTCACACCACACATGAAAAAATTAATGTAGTGTAATGTTTTGTACACTTCTTTTCTTGCGATATGTCTCGTTGCATGGAAATATTTTTTTTATGTCGAGCGATGTTATGAAATATTTTTCTTACAACACATCATACCACATTTTTTAATTATTATTATTATTATTTTTTTTTTTTTTTTTGTAGTGCGACATACTACATGCCACTTTTTTTTTTGTTTTTTTCCAGATTATGCGCATCATGAGATGACTAGCACACCCAACCTATGGCTTGAGTAGTTGCGACCAAGAGACATCTACGTCGTCAAAATCACTTGGGGATCACACCCATCTTGGGTCACACAAGCCCTTAGTATGGCTAGATTTTTTCCCATGTAGTTTCGAATCGGTGACCTTTACACCACAAAGTGCCTTAACAAACACCTTGTCACCGTCTATTCTACGCCCCGTGGGCTACACGACAATTTTTTTCGTACAATATGTTGTAAGGAATTGTTGTATAATGTGTAAACTTATACATGCATATAATGTGCAGACATATATGGAATGTCACATTGCAACACAATCCTTTAAGAACATCACAAAGCAACGTAACCAATCATGAATGAAACTTTATCTTAAATGTGATACACATGAAACTGAGATGTATATAAACTTTGTAATACAACAATTCATGATGAAATTATATTTGTGACGCCATGACATTACACAAATACTTAAGTTACACATATATTTTAACAATTTACTTTTACATCTTTAAAAATAATTATTAATAATATAATTAAATATAAATATGTTGTTTTATTAATATTTTAATTGAATTGTAATTAAAAATCCATATTTACCATCTAAAAAATCTCATGGTAATAAGTTATAGATAAAAACCATTTTAGGAAAACTATTCCAAAAATACATTCAAACTTGATAAATTTTTGCACAATCCTTCTCATAACATCCCATTATACATTGATGGTTGTTCTTCTATCCCATAAATAAACTAACCCCAACCTAAATTAAACCCATAAAAACACAAAGGAAAAAAAAAAATGTAATCTCATAACAACTCTATAATTGCAACCTAGTCTTTTTGGTTATTTAGTTAATTGTTCACGCTCTTCTTTCTTTCTTTCTTCTTTCTTTCTTTTTTTTTTTTTTTAATTATTCATTTTCGCTAGTAAAATTATGCAAATGCAAATACTTTTTAATTTTTTTTTTCCCCTAATTATTAACTTGAAACCTCGAAATTTCTAGATTTTGTTCCGCCCCAAAGTTTCGACTCACGACTTCCATCCTTACTCAAACTCTCAACTATAAATATAATCCACCCTCCCGATTTCCATCAAATCTGTGCTATTGTCATCGCATCGATAATTTCGATCACATCTCTTTTAAACGGTATGGATGTCTGGACCTTTTTTAAATGGGCTTTAATTTGAATCATTTTTCATGGCTGGTGGATAAAACTTGTATTGTTTATATGTTGAATCGCTTGTAATAGCCTGGCTGTGATTTGTTTTTTATAGGGTTATGAAATGTTTGTTCTGCAGATAATTTTTATTAGGGTTTCTGATTTCTTGTCTCGTCCCTTCCCTTTTACATATATAAATCCGGAGAAATCTAGAGCCTTTTATCTGAGAAGAATGAACAGCCGTTTCGTTTTAAGAAAATTTATAATCCACTAGAATCTAGATAGTTTAGATGTTTTATTGTTTTTGTAGGTGTAAAATTTTTGCCGAGTATGAGATATATTCTTTTTCTTCTTTCCTTCGTGTTTATTGTTAGAAGCTTTTATCTGTAAACTTGTAATGGCCTCCAGTCTCTTAGCTTTTAGTGTGAAGACGTGTTCGTTAATTTCTGGCTATTGTGGTATGACTGTGGAGATTTGTGCCTGCCGAAATGTCAATTTTATGGCTTTTGATGGTGTAATTTCAGACATCTGAAAGGCTTCATTGTTGCTGTTAATTTTTGGGAGTTTCATATTAGGGACTATAGTTAATGTCCCCAAAAGTTTGATAGGTGGTTCCGATCGTGCTTTTTTCCCGGAAGGTTTAATTTTTTGTTGCCTTATGATTTGAGTTGGAGGTTTGATTTTCTTTCAATGCGTTAGTGCCTGTATTTTAGACTTACCGGGATTTCTGATTTAGACAGCTATTCTTAATTTCATGCGAGGGTTTTGTAATTCTTTGATAGTGTCTTCCTATACCGAATTTCGCTGATGTCTTTACCGTTTCTATCTTTTTCTCTATTTTAGCTTTCATGGTCGCTATTATGTTCTTTCTACTAGTTCTGGGAATCGTTATTAAAATGATATCCATTGATTGGCAGGTGTTAGGTTAATTTAGATTTCAGCATGCAGATATTTGTCAAAACCCTAACTGGCAAGACGATCACTCTCGAGGTCGAGAGCTCTGATACCATTGATAATGTAAAGGCAAAGATCCAGGATAAGGAGGGTATTCCTCCTGACCAGCAGCGTCTTATCTTTGCCGGAAAACAGCTCGAAGATGGTCGAACCCTTGCCGACTACAATATTCAGAAGGAATCTACCCTTCACCTCGTTCTTCGTCTTAGGGGTGGCATGCAAATATTTGTCAAAACTCTCACTGGCAAGACTATTACTTTGGAAGTTGAAAGCTCGGACACCATTGACAATGTGAAGGCCAAGATCCAGGACAAAGAGGGTATCCCCCCTGATCAGCAGCGTCTTATCTTTGCTGGAAAGCAACTGGAAGATGGTCGAACATTGGCCGACTACAATATCCAGAAGGAATCCACCCTTCACCTCGTCCTGCGCCTTAGAGGTGGCATGCAAATCTTTGTCAAAACCCTCACTGGAAAAACAATTACTTTAGAAGTTGAGAGCTCAGACACCATTGATAATGTAAAGTCCAAGATTCAGGACAAGGAAGGTATTCCACCGGACCAGCAGAGGCTCATTTTCGCTGGTAAGCAGTTGGAGGATGGCAGGACATTGGCTGATTACAACATTCAGAAGGAATCCACACTGCATCTCGTCCTTCGTCTGAGGGGTGGCATGCAGATCTTTGTCAAAACTCTTAACTGGCAAGACAATCACTCTGGAAGTGGAGAGCTCGGATACCATTGATAATGTGAAGGCAAAGATCCAGGATAAGGAAGGTATTCCACCAGACCAGCAGAGGCTAATCTTTGCTGGTAAGCAGTTGGAGGATGGCCGGACGTTGGCCGATTACAACATTCAGAAGGAATCAACCCTGCACCTTGTGCTTCGTCTGAGAGGTGGTATGCAGATTTTTGTGAAAACCCTTACTGGGAAAACCATTACACTGGAGGTGGAGAGCTCGGATACCATTGATAATGTAAAGGCCAAGATCCAGGACAAGGAGGGCATCCCACCTGATCAACAGAGACTGATATTCGCTGGAAAGCAGCTCGAAGACGGACGTACTTTGGCTGATTATAACATTCAGAAGGAGTCAACTCTGCACCTGGTACTCCGTCTTCGTGGTGGTAGTTTTTAGATTTAAAATCTATGCAGGTCCTTTGGAATCGCCATGTAGGCCATGTAGGTCGTGGTTTCTTTATGTATTTGTCAGTTTTTTTTGTGTACTGTGTGAATTCTGTTGTTTCAATTTGTGGATGTTTGTCAGTTTTTATTGTGTACTGTGTGAAGTCAGTTGTGGTTTCATTTTGTATATTTGCTGGCAGTGAAGCCAAAAGGGCGTGTTTTATTATTATGCAACTGATCAATTCTATGAATATAAAGACTATTTTGTTACATTGCATATATAAATATTTCCCTGAGAGAACATTGAGACTGTGTATGTTATGCGGTGGTATTTCCTTGAATGAGGCAGAAATTTTAAGAAGTAAATTATTATTCTTCTTAACTTAGTCAATTTTTTAACTTGCGGGGTTTGAAGAATATATTTTTAGGAGCTTTCACTTGAGATTCACTTGAGATTCTGCAGTTTTTTTTCTTTTTCTTTTGTGATACTGCATTATATTTCTGTTACTAGCATACTTGATTGATTAACATGTAAGTATTGTATCAAGCTTGGGAATTTCAGGAATTTTTGTTTCTATATTCCTCTACTGTATGTAATAAAGTTATATTTTGAGGTTAGATTGTGGATTTTAATGCAAGCATGAAAGAATTTCAAATTTGTAAGCTTATTTAAGATCATAAGATCATAAGAATTTGTAAGCTTATTTTACCTGGATGGTGAAATTTTTATGAGAAATTGGTGAGAAGTTTTCAAAAAATCCAGTTTTTATGGTTGAAATGGATTTCAGCACTATGTAAATAAAATCAAAATCCCGAAGGTTGATAGTTGTAACTAGGGATTTCCACAAATTTCCCTAGGGCACCCAAAATCAAAATCAATCACCTAAAATCAAAATCCTGGAGATTGATAGTTGTTGTAACTAGGATTTCCACAAATTTTCCTAGGGCACCCAAAATCACCCAAAATCAAGATTGATAGTTGTAACTAGGATCAAAATCAATCACCTAAAATCAAAATCCTGGAGATTGATAGTTGTAACTAGGATTTCCACAAATTTTCCCAGGGCACCCAAAATCACCCAAAATCAAGATTGATAGTTGTAACTAGGATTTCCAATTTCCCCAGGGCACCCAAAATCCTGAAGATTGATAATTGTAACTAGGATTTCTACAAATTTCCCCAGGGCACCCAAAATCACCCAAAATCAAAATCCTGAAGATTGATAATTGTAACTAGGATTTTTACAAATTTCCCCAGGGCACCCAAAATCAAAATCCTGAAGATTGATAGTTGTAATTTCCACAAATTTCTGCCATATTTTTTCAAAATCATGCTGAAAATTCCATTGTTTTTGGCGGGAAATTGTAGCCCCGTTAGACTACGACATTTATTCCTTTGCTACTTTCAGCCGTTAATGTTGTTTCATCCGGTACATGTTTTGTTGGAGGGCTTAGTCAAATCTTCCAGCTGTTAATGTTGTTTCATGCGGTGCATGATTTTTTGGACGACTTCATCAAATGAGTGTGCCAACCGACGTCTTATATTTCAATTAATCTTCAGTTAAATTTTAATTAGATATCTTTATTTTAATTGCACAGTTGTCAACCCAAACAACAAATTTGTTACTTATGATCTCGATGCGGGATCTTCTTTAAGCTTGTTTAACCTGTTTTGCAGTATATTTGTGGAACCTGTGTTCGTTGATAGAGTATTCCATTCATGATTGGTCATAATGGTCTTTAGTTGCCTTCAGTCTCAATAGATTGAATGTTCTGACATCAACTATATTTAGTCCATTAAAGGTTGAAGCTGTCATCTGCTGACCTGTTTTGCTGTATATTTGTGGAACCTGTGTTCGTTGATAGAGTATCCGATTCATGATTGGTGATAATGGTCTTAGTTGCCTCCAGTTTCAATAGATTGTCAATTAAATGTTTGAATGTTCTGACATCTTCAACTATATTTAGTCAATTAAAGGTTGAAGCTGTAATCTGCTGACCTGTTTTGCTGTATATTTGTGGAACCTGTGTTCGTTGATAGAGTATCTGATTCATGATTAGTGATAATGGTCCTAGTTGCCTCTAGTTTCAATAGATGTTCAATTAAATGTTCAAGCTGTCATCTTTCGTCTTTTCGTGATATGTAGGGCATATGAATTTGAGAAGGCATTCTTGCCCTGTCACTGCCGACGTCTCCAGGGTTTCAGTTTTAGTGCCGTCAAAATTTAGCTCGAAATTCTTTTATCTTGATTGGAGAATGAACATCTTTGATGTTGATTGGAAATCATGTGAGGCTTTAAAAATTTATTTTAATTGAGAGTTAAATGGAAAAATATATCTGTTTCTTTTTTATTAAAATTGATGCTAGAATCTTACTGGTAAGACGCGGAAATTTGTGTTGCAATGGTCCTCATAAATGCATTTATGATTCTGTGATTGCAAAATTTTCTTGTTAGTTTAATGCCACCGGTTCCAAAGAATGAAGTTTGGGCTGATGCATTGTATTGATCTCTGGTACTTCTTTCACGCGCTATCGTCTCTCTTAATATAAAACTAGTTCAGACACTGGAGTTTGTAGTGCATTGTTCAACTCCACACATTGATTCTTTAAGAGTAATCTATAAATATGATTGTTATAGAATGAATGGACAATTAATTCTGTAAATAGTAATCATTATAGAAAGTATGGAGAACGAATTCTGCGACCAGAGAACATTATCTGGAGTATCTGTTTTATGTTTTCAAAGTTTTTTTTCGTCATATTTTCTCATTTAATCTAGAATGTTTTGAAAGTTTTTTTCTTCATATTTTCATAAGTTTAAGTTTTGTTTTTTTTTTTTTTTTTTTTAAAATTTTTTAATTTAATTGGTAGTAGTTTAAAAAAACTCATAGAATAACCCAAAATTTCTGGTAAGATTTTGAAAAATTTCGGCAAAGATTTATTAGAATCTTGTTTACAGTTGTTAAACTTCAGTATTTTGGGTGTTGAATTCATTTCCACTATCAAAAATGCAATTCAAACACTCCAATTACCGAATTATTTGAATTTTTTTTACCCGTTTCTAGCAGAAAAAACTGTTGTCTGGGCTATTCTGTTGGGTTGGTAGACAACTCCATTTAATTGGTCTAGGTCTAGAATTGGGTAATTTAATTGGTCTAGGTCTAGAATCGGGTTATATTTTCTAATTTAATTGGTCTAGAAAGTTTTGAAAGTTTTTTTCTGTCATATTTTCCACATTTTCTAATTTAATTGGTCTAGAATGTTTTAAAAGTTTTTTTTTTGGGTCATATTTTCCAAAAAAATTTTCTCTGTCATATTTTAATTGGTCTAGGTCTAGAATCAGATAAAGAGTTTTTTGAAATTTTCTAATTTATTTAATTGGTGTATGTCTAAAATCCTGTAAAGAATTTCTTGAAATTTTCTAATTTATTTAATTGGTCTAAGTCTAAAATCCTGTAAAGAATTTCTTGAAATCACAAGTGTTGGTTATAAACTCTTTATATTATAAAAAATGATTTTTTCAAAAAGTCTTTTCATACTTTTTTCAAGTCCAATAATATGTAATCAAAACTAGCTCCAAAACTAGCATGTCTACACAACAATCTAATCTATGGGCAGGAGAAACGACTCTTTGGATATTAAATCCAATAATATGTAATTAAAACTCCAAAACTAGCGTGTCTAGACAGCAATCATAGGAGGAATTGACTATTTGTTATTTGTTTAAAAGTAGTTCCTCCAAAACTAGCGTGTCTAGACAGCAATCATAGGAGGAACTGACTATCTGTTGTTTGTTTAAAAGTAGTTCCGCCTGCTTTAAGTACGTAACGTGTTAAATCCTTGAACAAAATCTTACTCACGATTACAAATTCAATCTTACATCAAAATTGACGTGATAAATTCAATCTTACATCAGCTAAAGAAATTTAAATTTGCGGTGTCAAAGTGAAGGTTTAGTCGCACACTTTCTCCAGTAAAATTCCTACAAATGAATAACTGTTTTCTTGTCATTATAAGTCCAAAGAAATTTAAAATTGCGGTGTCAAAGTCAAGGTACATTAATACCACACTTTCTCCAGTAAAATTTCTACAAATGAATGACTGTTTTCTTGTCATTATAAATCCATATCCATATAAAATTACGGTCACATTTTGTTTTTCTTTGTAGCACTTTTTTTAGCACTTAATTCACTATT
The DNA here is from genome assembly GCA_034641835.2 of Pinus albicaulis. Lineage (NCBI taxonomy): Eukaryota > Viridiplantae > Streptophyta > Pinopsida > Pinales > Pinaceae > Pinus > Pinus albicaulis. Next base: position 1,380,758,562 of record CM076578.1, on the reverse strand, counting down.
TTTTATACTTAATTATTATGGCAGTGCTGTGTATATTGTAATCGATATATTTGATTTTTTTAAATTAATTTTTATTTTTGTAAGTTTTATAAATTACAATTTAATTTCTTATATAGCAATTTTCAAAAATAAATTATTCCACAAAATAGGCTTAAATTTCTTATATAGCAATTTTCAAAAATAAATTATTCCACAAAATAGGCTGTATACTTAAATTGGACTGAGACTCTAAATAAATAGACTTGTCACTACATTCTCCGAAATCGGAGAAGGATTAACACTGCTTTTAGTAGCCAGAAAAATATTTTGTCACTACATTCTCCGAAATCGGAGAAGGATTAAGACTGCTTTTAGTAGCCAGAAAAATATTTTGTCACTACATTCTCTGAAATCGGAGAAGGATTAAGACTGCTTTTAGTAGCCAGAAAAATATTTTATCTGCCTGTTGTTTTAAATAAATAAATGTTTTTATGGATTCTAGATTTATTTGCATTATGGGACTGTTGTAGTTAGATTTGGTTTAAGATGCTGTCTCATAGACATGGCAATTATGGTGGCAATTATGGATGATGGAATTGTTATTAATGAGAATTATGGATGACGGAATTGTTATTAATGGGATGTTTATTAATTTTAATAAAGATTGGGATTTTTGTTAATTTTAACAAAGATTGATTAAGTAAATGCTTGGCCTCTCACATGTCTTTGGTTGTTTTTGGTTTTTTTAAGGTTAATTTTATCTATTGTATTGTGTATTGACATGGATACTATGGAATACATGTTTTGGTTTATGGAATATGGAATAAACATCACATGTATTTGGTTTTTTTTGAGTTAATTTTATTCATTATTTTGTGTATTGCCATCTTTGGTTTATGGAATATGGAATAAGCATTACATGTTTTTGGTTTTTTTGTGAGTTAATTTTATCCACTATTTTGTGTATCATATGTTGATGAATATGGAATAAATATCAACAGAGAATCACTTTCTTTAAGATTCTTCAAGACTAAATTGCTTTAATGTTTAGAGCCAATCATATAGTTGATTGAAAATTTGATTGGAATGTGAGTCCTTGACCTTTCATCATTTTCTAGGGCAAGAGGAAGAAAATATGGATGAAACAAAACAAAAAGTGGTTGAGCAAGTGGTGTATCAACTTGCATGAATGACCTAATACCAAAGAAGAACAAAAAAAGATGTGTTTGAAAAAAATATGATTGCCATGCGAACCAATCATAGTGGGTGTAAAAATGCATAATACTTTTAAAGAGTAACCGAACTTGTGACAATGGTGAGAGAACATATTTAGGGGTCGATATTAAAGGAAAATCAAGGTTAGTTGCGCAATTGATGATGGGATCACATCATCTTTATATGTGAGACTAATAGGTGGAGGGTACCCACATATTCTGCAATAAGGGTGTGGTGGAGATGGAATGACACTTTTCATGAAATGTGCAACCTATGAAGATATTTTGATTCAATATGAAAATAGCGTAAAGGTCGACAACATGCTCCATCTATTTGGCTAGGACAAGATCCACTGGATTGCTATTTTTATAGTCAAGATACATAGCATAAGATTTAACATCGAAAGGAGTATGAAGATGAACAAGGGTTTTTATTCTCTTGGTTCCTTTGTTCAACCTGATGGACTTTATTAAAATTAATCAATCAGTCAATGCTTACACCCTCAATCTCTATTGCAAAAGGCACTGGTTCATGTTCATGGACAGAGTGGCATTGCCCACTTGCACAATCCACTGGAACACTTAGTCATCGTCATTCTACATCTATTACATTTCTTTCTCGATCCCACCTGTGAGAGAATCACTTTCAACCTTCCCTGATGTTCATGCACAGAGTGGCATTGCCCACTTGCACAATCAACTGCAACACTTAGTCACCGTCATTCTACATCTATTACATTTCTCTCTCGATCCCACTTGCAAGAGAATCACTTTCAACCTTCCCTGAAACTTGCCATTCCTCATGGTTTCACATAGACCAATTTTCTCCATCTCCAATGAAACATCCACAATAGAAATCCTGAGAACATGGAAACAACATTCTATTATTTTGATTCACTTTTGCTAGATTTGCAGTTCTAATTATTTTCGGGCAAGTGGATTAGAATATAATTTGCAATATGAAAATGGGTGGTTAAAACTTAATGATTAGGGAAAATTTTAGGGGCAAAATTTCGTAAATGGATTTTTTTTTTTGTTTTGTTTTTTTTTTTTTTTTTTGTCAATTTGGTTAAAAATCTGTCTACTCTTTACATATATATGATTAAATGGATGATATTTGCCAAAAAATTACCAATTTTAATAGTAAATTACACATTTTATATTGAATACTTGCCTATATTTTATATGTATGAAATTTCAAACTGGAATAATCGCCTACAAATATCTAAGAAAAATAATAAATCTTTAAAAAATTCGTTCTTCATGATATTCATCTAGGATATTTTTCTCTTGCCATATTGGATACTGAATCTTTTGGGGGTGATGCATATATTGTAGGAAGACAAATTGAAAATGGGTGGGAGGCTAGTTGCATGGTTATCTGTGAGCGTTTGACTAAATGGATTTTATGGGTTATTGAATTGCACACCTCTCTTATATGAGGGCACTCAAAATTTTTATACATAGGGTCAACAAGGAATTTTTTTGGGATGGACTTAAATTTGATATTCAAAAGTTTGTCGCAGATTGTTTGGTTTGTCAACAAAATAAAGTTGAGTCAATTAAGACCTTAGTTTTTTTACAACCATTGGCCATTCCAAGTCAGCGTTCAAAAGAGGTCTCAGTGGATTTTATCACAGGTTTACTCAAGTCTAAAAGAAAGAGTGTCATAACGGTGGTAGTTGATAGAATTGCCATGTATGCTTTTGTGCACTATCTCATCCTTTCAAAGTCAATGCAGTTGCTACTACATTTGTGGAAACAATTCAAAGCTACATGGAAACCTAAAGATTACTGTATAGAGATCCCATTTTCATTGGATTTTTTTATAAAAAATTATTGTCTTATCTTGGTATAGAATCTGCTCATAACTCATCTTATCCTCCTCAACTTGATGGGCAAACTGTGACAATGAAAAAATGTTTGGATGAATATCTTTGCTGCTTTGTATATGATAAAAAACACAATGGATCAAATGGTTATCTGTAACGTCTCATCCCACATTTTGTCACTATGATATAACCTTACTTCTAAGTTCCAGTTATGGAAGTGGGGCCTACAAACCAGAAGTAAACTAACATCCCTCAGAGACTAGAGATCATTCAAGGGCCTACTAACCACCCCAGGTGATCAATCCTCGAGTTGTAACTCTTTTTCACTAAATTTACTCCCCAACCGCAACTATAACACTTCATGCATGCAATTGGGAGGCTATCATCGCACCCATAGGCCTGTCCATGTGATTATGACCCAACTTTCCTTGTTCAATGCATGCAGTCACGAGATCTATGCCACTTTTTTCAGGCTAGCCTCGTATCATTGCCCATTAATGTATGTAGCTTTCCAGAATCATGACAATGGTGATAACAATTTTAAACAATCAAAACTTGAGCAAGATCTTGACCTAAACATGCCTAATACCCGAATCGTTTCAGGGCTTGAGAGAATTTGTTCCAACCCATAGGCTCTAGGCACTAGTAACTCAACCCACATCCTCTAAGGAACCCAAGTTGTTTCAGGTCTCCAAAGAATTTGTTCCAACCCACATCCATAGGAAACCTGAGAACTAATCAGAAAAACCAAATGTGGAACGCACTATACCATGACTATCCAGGGAATGGAAAGGCAATGCTGAAACCACTGTCAAACTAGACAAACCTCCATGCCAATGACAACAAATAACTGAGAAACCACATGCATATACCATGCATCCAAAAACCAACAAGGAAATCACACATTCAACCTGTTACCTGCAAAGTCTTGCTGTAGCTGCTGATCCAACTCTCCTTGCATTCCATTCCTTTCTTTGCTTTATTTTTCCAATCCAGGTGATTGTTATAATGCTCAAAGCGTGCAAGAGTATGAAAGAATGAACAAAAGCTAACTCCAAACTGTAAAAAAGATTTAATGACCAAAAGCTAAGCCAAAAGCTGAACCACTGTTTATCTGATGCCTTTTTATCATTTATGTTTCATTTTTCATCATTTTTTCTCTAATTTCCCTTCATGCAAATTTGTGCATTTTCATCTTCATTTTCTATTATTTTCCTTTATTTTCAAAATTAAATGTCATTTATTGCTTCTTTGTCTTTGCCAATGCCTTTACCAATTTCCATAGGCATTAATTAGCCACAAGTGATGCACAATAAAGTGTTTTCCCACCATTCAACTTGGAATACATGTCCCATGACCTTGGTCTTATTTTATTTATATGGAAAATCAACAAAGAGTTGGTACAAATCCCTCCTCTTTGGGAGAACACCATTCTCGATGTTCAATGAAGCTTATAACCAACAAAAAGATGCTTCCCATGGAGCTTTAAAACACAACTTGATGCAACATTTACATCATACCAATTTTCTAAAACCATGAACATGATATTGCTTATCGAGAGCTTTATAACACAACTCGATGCAATATTTACAACACATTGCTTATTGGAGCTTTATAACACAACTCGATGCAATATTTACAACACATTGCTTATTGGAGCTTTATAACACAACTCATTGCAACATTTACAGTATACATGCATATATAAATATAATCCAAAACACATAAACCAAATATATTTGCTCAACCAACAAATAAAGAAGGATACAAAGTCCACATCTGATCAACCATTTCCCATGTAGTTTCATCGGGTCCAAAGTCATTCCATTGCACTTTAACTTGCTCTATTTTTTTTTGACAGAAACGGTTATGTA